>JAQMRL010000007.1:61437337-61759837 GCA_035578175.1 Catonia carolina
ACCTATTCTCCAGACTTGGCTCCCTCGGACTACTATTTGTTTCCCAATTTGAAGAAATGGCTAGCGGGAAAAAGATTTTATTCAAACGAGAAGGTGATTGCAGGAACGAATGGCTATTTTTCAGACTTGGACAAATCCTATTATTCGGAAGGGATCAACAAACTAGAGCAGCGTTGGACGAAGTGTATAAGCCTAAAAGGAGACTATGTCGAAAAATAAAAAAGGTTTACCCCAAACAATTGTAGTTTTTATTTTTGCACGGACTTTTCAAACGACCCTCGTATATGCAGTCAAAAATTCATGAAAATCCATTCTGTAGTTTTGGAAATTAGCCTGCATGAAAAAATATGCTTTGTCTTTATAATATTAGTACAGATTATTCTTAACATTTTTTTGAAGAAAGGTACATTGAAAAACACAATTTTTTTAGAACATTGTTTTTTTAGCTAAATATAATTTTATATTATTCTTGGATTGGAAATAAATAAAATTATTATTATTATTAAAATTATTAATTATAAACTGGGCAGGACACCATGACCTGGCTCTGAAACTGGGACTGTCGCAGCCAAACCAGCATATAATTATGACAAACCTAATCATGAGAAATCAGCAAAAGTTGAGTTATAAATTCACTTTTGATTTTAAAAAATAAAATTTTATTTTAGAGATATTTCAATCTTACAACATGATTAATTTAAGAGCATTGTTAAATAACAACAATTAAGTTTTGTTTTTCATAATTTCATGAGTTCAAATTAGGGATTAAGAAAGCAATTCATAAGGAATACACACCTGAGAATCTGTAAATTCACAATAAATGAAATCTTTGTCTTCTTGAAAATCAATCCTTCTGAGACAAGCGTATGTATTATTACGAGAATCCTGACATTTACAATCGGCACCAATTGAACATTGCTAAAAAAAATTAAAAAAGAATTATTTTTATTGATAAATCATCTAACATTATAAATTTACATTCAAGACTATGGTATGGGTTTTTAGAAGCAGTTTTTGAAATCAGTTCTTTAAAAATTACATAAAACAAAAATTAAGATAATTACATTAATTGAAACACTGGATATTATAGGTACTGTCTGTAGATAACCTACGAAACTATACACAGAAGGTTCAGTTAACTAATTGAAAAAAAATCGTGTGAAACACTCACACAACTTTCTCTAGCCAATGCAAATATTTAACAATAAACTTAACAATTGTAATAAAAATTAGAAGTAAACAAAAAACTAACCTCAAAAAACATAACCTTAGTTTAATCATGAGTGAAACACGCAAAATGAAAATCGACCTCAGTTTGACTTAAAAATACGGAAAATCACTCTTTCACGCTAAACTAGGCTCCGTAGAGAAGAATGCTCTAAATAAAAGTTGTAGATCTTTTAATTTCCTATAAATTTGATTATATACACTTTAGTCGTAAAATGCATACTAAGGCCGAAATCTTAAAAAAATTGATTTTTCACACGTTTTCGTGAGAAAAAACAGAAAATTGCTAATTACCGCTAAACTAAGCATTATACAAAAAAATGTTTGAAATAAAAGTTGTAGGATTTTAAATTCTCTAAAACTTTTAATACATACATTTTTGAGCTAAAATGCATATTTAAGTAGCAATCTTAAAACAATAGTATTTTTACGTGAAAACAGCCTCACCAAGAATTTCAGCAAACATGGCGCCTACCCTATCTTGTAGAGCATAAAAAATTAAGTAAATAAGGCGATTTTTAAAAAAATCGTAGGACCAGTTTTTGAGAAAATCGCAAAAAAGTGAAAAATTACACGAATAAACTACTACTTCCGGTTGACCGATTTTGATGAAAATGTTCGTGTCGGGTCCGGTAGTTGTATGAAACTAAAGTTTCAAGTTTCAAGTTCGTACGATGTTCCATTCTTGAGATATTCTGTTCACACACACACACAGACCAATCGCTAAAAACATGTTTTTTGGGTTCAGGGGCTCTGAAAACGTGTAGATCCGGTGAAAACTCGATTTCAAAAAATCGACATGAAAATAATACTTTCCTTCTTATACATTCATATAGGCAAGAGAAAGTAAAAATCAGGTTCTGCTTCTATAATGAAAAAACAGGGTAGTCCCATTTTATTCCTACCAACTCCATGTTTAATATGGACTCGGTATTTGTGGCCCTGCAGGCAGTGTTAGATGACTGTATGCTAGCAGGCAACATTGAATACTGTATATTAACTGACTTCAAGGCCCTTCAAAGACCATTTCCCGGTCGCTATGCCTTCCACTTGTATCCCAAATGGAAATGCTACATCAGCTATAGCTTAAAGGATAAAAATTAAATTTATAAACCCCTGACAAAAAAACCTTTAAAAAGTAAAAAAATTATAAGTATTGGTACTTCAGGACTGAAGTTGTTGCATTGGGGGACCGCTAAGTAACACAACTAAGTTCTATTCTGTTACTTAACAGCCCCCCGACGCGACGATGTCAATCCTAAAGGGTGACTACAAATTATTATTTAATTTTTTAAAGGCCTTTTTTGTCAGGGGTTTTTTTAATTTTAAATTTAATTTTTATTTCATACTTTTAAACTTATACTAGCAGTATACATTTTCTTAGAGGTTTTCAAGAAAAACAGAAAGTCACTAATTGCCGCTAAACTAAGCGTCGTAGTACAAAAAAAATGTTTGAACTAAAAATTGTAAGTTTTTAAATGTTCTACAACTTTGAGTAGCATATATGCTTTTGCCCCAGAATGCATATTAAGGCTGTAATCTCAAAAAAAACATTTTTTTTATGAGAGCACAGGCTCACAAGAATTTCAGCAGACATGGCGCAAATCTAAAGGCTTAACTTAGTAAAATGAAGAGTGAGGTGGTTTATTATTGTCTTCCTCACTGAGTGGAAAGAAATGCTTATATCAGCTACATCAGCAACTCCGAAAAGCATCTACTTTCCACTCTGTAAATGACACCTTCACTTCATTTACCACACAGGGTCATGCTGAATAATGAAATTCATTACTTTTAGAGGAGAGTTACTCAACCTCTTCTGTTCCTAAATGCTTCAGTCATACAATTGGTTGACCATGTGATAAGAAACATAACTATTTTCTGTAGCCCTGGAACTAGCAGATCGAGTGCAAATAATTTAACACGCAACCTGTCAGTTAAGGGCACAAGGTTCCATAGTATAAGTAATTTATCAGAGTTCCCTTAAAAAGTTGTAATTACCACACAATTACTTACAGTTACATTAGTGTCATAAATCCATGGACATGAAGGATCTACAGAGTGTCCTTCGTTGCCTTCTCCTTGATATTCTATCAGGAATGCTCTTGATCTGTCATCCGTTTCAGAACCATTAGCAATAGATAAAAAAGATGTTCCATCGAAAATGTATGGAGAAACTGAAATACCAGCCATATCTAATATAGTGCTAGCTAAATCGATATTTGACACAGGGCTCATTCTTATTTCTTTCTGAGGCACGCTTGGCCCTCGTAGAAATAATGGTACACGTATATCAGTTTCATACATCTGTCGTTTATCCCAAGTGAATCCAAACTGACCTAAAAAAAAAAACAAAATGTAACTAATCGTACATCCAATTTTCAGGGAATGTTAATAATAACCAATAAATGTATGAGGTTATTCTGGAGTAAGATCCGATTTCTTATAAAACATAAACAATCACAGATTTTTTTCAAAAACTTTTTTTATTTAATCCCTAACACGTTTCTCAATTTTTCTACATAGTTTCCATATTTGTTTAAACATTTTTCATAATGTACTACAAGCTTTTGTATGCCTATGTCATAGATGTCTGCCGCCTGTGAGGATAACCAGTCTTTAACTGCTTCTTTCACCTCGTCATCTGTGGCAAAGTGCTTGCTGCTGAGGAACACCTTTAGGTAGCGGAACAAATGGAAATTGCTTGGTGCCAAGTCTGGACTGTACAATGGTGGTCAATCTGTTTCCATCCAAAAGATCTGATTAAATTTTTTCTGTGACCACTGATGGTTGGCCTGATCGCGGTTCATCATAGACATTTTCCTGTCCCACCTTGAAAGCCTTCACCCACTTATGAACTTTGCTGTCACTCAACGCATTGGAGTCGTATAATTCACTTATCTGTCGAAGAATTTCTGCTGCTGAAATGTTCCTTGCTCTTAAAAACCCAATCACTAATCATATTTCACAGTTGCCGGGGTGATCAATGGTTTTAAACATTTTAAACTGACACTGTATAAACAGCAAACTGCAATAGTGAAGAGCATTCACTGTTTCAACCAGTTACCATGATCATGGTAACAATGATTTTGCATTCACCGTTTCTTTTAATAGTACTAGTAATTTAGTAGTAAATGTGTATATAGGCATACTAAGAATAGTTTTCGTTCATGGTTATTACTATAAATCAATAGTTAATTACTAGTGATCTTTTAATGGTTACTTTTTAATATCTTTTACCAAATATTAATATTGGGAAGGAAATTTTCGAAATCGTGTTTTCACCGGTTATACATGTTTTCAGGTCCCTTTAATTAAAAAAAAAACATGTTTTTACCGATTGGTTTAATAATTATCGGTTTTTTTTTTGTATTTTGCTCATCAAAATTAGTTAAATAATGGAATGTTTTAAGATTGTGGCCTTAGTATGCATTTTATTACAAAACTATATATAATCAATGTTATAGAAAATAAAAAAATCTACAACGTTTATTTCAAGCATTTTTCCCTACAGAGCTTAGTTTAGCATCAATTAGTTTTCCGTAATTTTACATTCTACAGAGGTTGATTTTTACTTGGCATCATTTACTCATGATATTACGGCTAAATGACGACAGATGGACAAAACAAGTTACAGAATGGCAACCGATTGAAAATATCAGGCGTAGAGGTAGACAGTGTTTGAAGTGGGAAGACGAATTGGTCAAACATGCCGTTGCACATTGGCAAATTACAAGAGACAAATCCCATTGGAAAACATTGGGAGAGGCCTTTGCCCAAAAATGGGCATAGTTTTCCTAAATACTTATATATAAAAAAAAGTGATAATGATTTTATTCGGACATTAAAGTTAAAAATTATAAATTTATTTGTTTTTTTTAATATAATTAATTATTACATTGTTATTATCTTATGTGTAATGTATCTACTCAATGTAAAGCATGTAATTTTAAAGGAGACTAATAAAAAGGCTATTATTATTATTATTATTATTATTACTCACGATTAAACATACATTATATTTTTCATTATTTACACTGGCAAGAGAAAACCATGTGAGTGTTTCACACCAGATTTGTTATTAGAAGCAACTCAATAAGTTGTTTCTAGCTAGTTTCAGAATTTGTTTATTATTAAACTTGCTTTTACAATTTTTAAACCCATTTATCAAGTACTTGGTAATATAATTTTTATTTATTTCACATGTTGTTTTGTATAATTACCGAGGTGAAAACCATTGTCAGATGTAAACAAAATGTACGTATTATCTAATAATGATTTATCATGAAGTTCTTTAATTACAGATTCAACTAAATCATCAACGGACAAAAGTGTTTCCCATCGCAACTGTTGTATATTATCTAATTCTCTCACTGTGTTATTTGGCAATAGATTCGGAGGCATTCTTGTCAACCAATGTTTTGTCTGAAAAGAGAAACATAAAATCAACAATACATAACAATCATAGAGAATTAGAATTAGAAGTGGCATGTTTAACTTCCATTTCGATAAGAAGGAACCAGCTTTATGAGCAGGTTATGTGTAAAATAATTCAGTGTGATTGTGTGACTGATAGCCTAAAAATATAACATACATGTTTAACGACAATAGCCTTATTTTATTAAGTTTTTTTAAGAGAAAAATAATACAGTAAAACTTTACTAAACCATTACTTAACATCATAATAGACATACATAATGTCTTCAGAGTGTGTAGCGGTAACAAGAAAACAAAAACAATTTTTTTCATTTGCTAGGATACGTCTTATTTTTACATGGTAACTAATTTTAACTTTAGACCATCTGATTCGTAAATGTTTATGTTAGTAAAACTATGTACAAATTAATAACAACTGGTAAAGGGTAAGTATATGGTCATAACACTACTGTTACTGTTTGAAGGACCAAGCCAACATCCTGATGTCTGTATTAAACATAGAATAACAACCCAACAGAATTTTTAATAAAATGATTTTACATTGTGTAGTTAAAAATTTAGCTTTATCATGAGACTCAATTACTTAATTACTTATTTTAGGTACAAAATTTATAGTGAATATAATTTACAACACTTACATTTCCATTACAAATATTAAAATTTGGAGTGCGTGGAGCTATTGTACCATTAAATCTTCCTTTATATTTATCCTCTGGTGTGAATGGAGCGTGAGGAGCAGGGGGGGCTAAAACCATTAGGAAACTATTGTTCGAATGGTTCTGTGATTTTAAAAATTCCAAACTGTAATGCCTCTGTAATAAAACAAATATTGTGTAATTAAAAACAATCTTACACCTATCTTCACTTTGAACATTAATGAAAATTGAAGTTTGTTCAGATCTCCTTCAAAATATCAGACACAAATCACATCTGAATAAAAATTTAACATCATCTTTCTATAATAATGGGTTTTTCAAAATTAAGATACAACCGTAACATTGAGAAAGTAGAAGTAACTCATAGGTAAATTTCATGCCTCCTGAAATGTCAGTTGGCAACACTGTATTCAAGGTGAACAGCTTGTAACAATTGCAATTTTAATTTTGTGCCCCAGTGCTATTCCAGTATCCATTCGACTAATTGTGTCAACAATGTAGTTTTCTAAAGATGAACGTCTGTTCATTCTTCAGACTTATTTCACTTATAAATCTTACGAATGAGTAAATGACAAGTTTCAGTTAACATTTCCCAAGTCTACTGTTCTGAATAAGTCGACAATCTTGCATTTTTTAAGTAAATTTCGAGAGACTGGGAGTGTACAAGATCACAAAAGCACAGGTCGACTATCAGTGATAACCATGAAAGTTCTGAAAGATGTAAAAAAACATTTGGCTCTCTCTTAGAAAATTGCTCAGGAAGTTGTTTTTTGGTTATTATCTTCATAGGCAGGGATTCCATTATCTATTGCTTTCAAGGCTACTAAAAAATTACATTTGCATGCTTACTGCATCGGTGTTGTACATAAACTGCAAGAAGGAGACCCTGGAAAATGTTTACAGTATTGTTGATTTCGTTCTGTTGTCAATGAAAATGGTATTAAGGTGTTAGAGCAAGTTTATTTCAGTGATGAGGCATGGTTTAACTTGGATAGGTATATTAACAGTCAAAATTGCCTAATACGGAGCTCTGAAAATCCTCACAACCATTACACACACATAAAATTGGTGCTTAGTGCGGAATCTCATGGCGTCATGTAATTGGGTCTTTATTTTTTGTAAAATCTGTAGATGGTGTGATTTATCACGACTTCATCCATCAGTTTATTGCAATGTTGGATTTACATGAATGAGAATGTTGGTTCCAACAGGATTAATTTAATATTTCTGTACTACATTCATGTCATCTAAACACGAGTTGTGTCCTTTTTGAAACACCTGTTACGAACATCAAATTTAAGTCCTTACAACATACATGCTCTCTCTTATCCACCCATTCATTTAGTCTTTTACACTCTCTAACATCATATCAATCTACTTTAGCTCAAAAGTGGTGTTATTTACAAATAAATAATTTATTTTCTGATTACTTTTTAGTGTTAATATTTTTAAATCAAATTAACGAGGGAATTTAGAGCTTTAAAAAGATGTCAATGTTAATGAGATAAGTTTTATAGTTAACTAACTATGATCTTTTGAAAATGGCTAAAAATGCCCAGGATCTGGTGTCATTATGTTATGAAAAATAGTAGGCACCAATGTGTTAAATGCATCGAACATAACTGTTTAAATCATAAATAAAATAAAATGGTTGTTGTTTAGGTCTACAGCCAAAAGGCTCGTTTGAACCTCTAGAGGTTTACAGGTTTCACCAAGTAAAAACGAGGAGTGAGGTGGTGTACTAAATTGCCTTCCGCACTGAGTTGAAAAAGAATGCTTATTAGCATGCCAGGCCTTCCGAAAAGAATCTACTTTCCACCCTGCAAATGACACCTTCACTTCATACACCACAGGGTCTGGCTGTATAATGAAATTCATTACTCTCACAGGAGATACCTCTGACTAGTGTCTTTTACACCACTACCTTTTCTGTTCTTAAATAGTTCAGTCATATAATTGGCTAACTTTGTGATAAGAAACAGAACTATTTTTGTAGCCCTGAAACCAATAGATCAAGTGCAATTAATTTAACACTCCACCTGCCCGTTATGGGAAAAAATAAAATGGATAAGAAGTAATTTTTTAGTGTATTTTTTCATTAATTACGAAGTACTTACAATCACACTGGTTAGATACAGATTAGAAAAAGATTTTTTAGTTCCATTAATTGAAAGGTCATAATCGTAATACTTTGAATTCCCTAACAGACCAACCCACCAATCCCAACCAGGGGGTACATGTTTAGCTCCTCCAACTGTGTGTCTTCCATACTATAAGAAAAACAAATTAAAACTTATTATTATATTGTTTCAATAATTCAACTATTTTAAGGTTTTTATTATATCTGACTGTTTTGGTAAATTAGTGATAATGTACACAATGAAGGTTGATAGATGAAAATAGATGGAGAAAAAATTCCAGACCTGACCAAAAATTGATTCTGAGACCCCTGGTGTACAAGCCAACTGTGCTGACCACTAAACTGGTATCTAGGAGTATCACTAGACCGATCTTAACTTATGTGTCAAAAGGAATTTTCATCATAAAAAAGGTCACTAATTAAACTCTTTGAAACTGTCATTTAATGCATATTATGGTTTCTTTTATACCGACATTGCGTATTCTATATTTTAGGGGTCATATACTATAAAGCCTTTCACGATTGATGACATCTGCTGTTGGACATGTTTAGACCAATCAGAACGTTTGCCAGCGTTGTCAGATTGTACGAATGTTTCAGTGTGACAAACATTACGCCCGCATGCATATAAGAGCCGCAGTAGTTTACTCGTATCTTGCATCTCGTACTGAACACATCGATTATAGAGTGTGTTAACATGCAATACTTTATAATATAATCAGCTGGTTGTGTGTTCATAGGTTACAATTGTTATTGAAAGACCAAAAAAATGGCTGATGAAATATATAACAGAGCTACGAGAGCAAGTGTTGGCAATGTTGCTGGCAAGTTATTGGCTAGCTATGAAGTGGGTAGGGGGCAATGCATATGTTCAGAGCTAATCAGCCCTGAAAAATAGTATAGTAGTTATTTGAGTCACAAGTTTGCCTTTGGTTTTAACGAGGGGGTAAATAGGGAAAACATTAGAGTGCACGCATGACTACTCTTGTATCAGTTCGCCAACACAACAATGTAAACTATACTTACAGGACATACATCTACAAATAAACGTATACAGGACATACAGTAAATTACGGAACCTTTTATAGGTTAACTGTATGAATATAACTGTTTGTTACCGTAAACCAAATGTCGGTTTCTCGAAAGCGCGGTATAACGCAGTGCTGAACGAAATCTATATACAATGTAATAAAATGCTATGAAGTTGAAGCTAAACAAAAATACCTTTCCATGCCTCTAAACCAAAGCTGTGAGCCAGCGGCTAACTGCTGTGATGTTTCTCTTTCCAGAATTCAAAATATAAAGAAGGAAGTTAAAGACAGTGAAGAAGATAATTCTTCGTCAACAGTTTTTTTGACATCTGGTAAAAAAAGGAAACAGTTAGATCAATAAGAAAGTAATGCTGACATGTGAAATGTTACTACCGGTTTTGAAAGAAAGGCAAAAATTTAGTTGGAAATTTTGTAAGTTAAGAAAAATTTTGAGGGAAATGGGAAAAAGTTGAAGGAAATTTTAAGTGGAAAAAGTGTCAGTCACAACGAAGTGTATTAATTGAAAGGCAACATGTGGTTAACAAACGGTGAAATTACATGGTAGTAAAATATAGTTTCTATCTGCTGAGTTTGGCAGCTTTGTCGGATTTTTCTTCCTTTCCTCACAGCCTATCCATACGCAAAAGGCATTCCCTTGACTCATTATCTATAAGCTTGAAATCTCTGATACAGAAACGAGTAGTGAGGTACATACATGGGACAGATCAGGAGAAGTCTTCTAGAGACTACTTTAAGCAAAATAATTCTCAATGTACAGTGTTGATTTATTAAGAAATCTGTACTGTGGGCGAAATCTTTAAAACATGATCGTTCTGATGTTGCTGAATTTTATAGTTTTTCTTTCTTGAAAAAAACAATTATATGAGATATGGCTATTAAATAATGAGACTGACGTAAAAAATTTTATTTTTATTATGTACATAATCACTTATTGTCACAATATACACTCCTTCTCTATCCCTAAAACGCTCCACGTGACTTTTCCATTGTTGGAAACAGTACTGGAAGTCATCTTCTATCAGCTGCTTCAGGACATGTGCCGCTTTCTCTATTACAGCTTCCACAGACTCAAATCTTGTCCCTTTTAATACAGATTTCACCTTAGGGAAAAGGTAGAAGTCACATGGTGCAAGATCTGGTGAATAAGGTGGATGTTCTAACACTGAGATGCTGTACTTGACTAGGAACCTCTTGACAGATAACGCGGAATGAGCTGGCGCATTGTCTTTGTGAAGAACCCATGATTTGTCCTTCCACATTTCGGGGCGTTTCTTCCTTACTCTTTGACGTAGTTTAGAAAGTACCTCAGAGTAGTAAAATTGATTAATTGTTTGACCTTCAGGAACTCAGTGAAGGTACACAATCCCATGGATATCAAAAAAACTATCATCATTGCTTTAAATTTTAACTTGCTCATTCGAGCTGTTTTGGCTCTCGGTGAAGTTCGGCTCTTCCAGTGCATGGATTGGCACTTCGTTTCCAGATCATAAGTAAAAAACCACGTTTGATCACATGTTATTATCTTCTACCTGTTCCCTAAGGTGAGATCTGCATTAAAAGGGACAAGATTTGAGTCTGTGGAAGCTATAAAAGAGAAAGCGGCACATGTCCTGAAGCAGCTGACAGAACATGACTTCCAGCACTGTTTCCAACAATGGAAAAATCGCATGGAGCGTCGTAGAGATAAAGGAGTGTATATTGAAGGTGACAATAAGTGATTATGTATAAAATAAAAACAAAATTTTTTATAACGCCAGTCTCGTTATTTAATAGCCACACTTCGTATATTGGATAAAAACTGATGTCCCATCTTCCACAAAGGTTGTTTGTAATAGTGAGAAAAGATTTAAAAGAGAGTTGACATCATACCTGGTTGAAAATTCATATTATACAGTCCAAAAATTTACAAACAAAAGAGTTTGACTTTGTGTTTTATATTGTATGCAACTGATATTGCCAGTTTGTTTTCTGTGGGTTCTTTTTAACACTTTTTATGAGATGAATTGTTTGATACTGACTTTAGCACTTTTTGAGTTTTGTAAGGATTAACATTTTAAGTAGAATGTTTATCTTGGGATTTTTATACTGATCAAATTTATAATAAAATATTTTCTGGAGTACTTGCATAAACAATTTTACAGATTAAATGATAAAAAATATCTAGCAGCAGCTTACCATTGTTAAATTCTATCTCATATCCGGTATATTATATTAGTATGGGGTAATTCTTCATCGAGTTGTAACAAAAAATTTATTAAAATTCAAATAAATGCACTTCGGTTTATGGTGGGAGCAAACCACTTAACCTCATGCAGACCATTATTTAAGGAACATCAATTTTTTTGTTTTTTTTGAGTTATGATGCCTACATAAGCCTTGGGCTTGTGCGTAGGAAATGATAAGTGATGATTTACAGATGAAAAAAATGCCAGACCTGACCGGGAATCGAACCCGCGACCCCGGCATCATAGCCAGTTGCGCTGACCACTACACCACGGGTCGGCCAAATTGCTTACATTTCCTTCTTTGTACATTTTTGAAGTGATAATGTATACAAATGCCCATAACAGACAGGTGGAGTATAAAATTATTTACACTCAATCTGTTCGTTGCAGGGCTAAAATAAATAGTTCTGTTTCTTATCACATGGTCAGCCAATTAAATGACTGAATCATTTAAGAACAGAAGAGGTAGAGGTGTAAAAGACACTAATCAGAGTTATCTCCTCTGAAAGTAATGGATTTCATTATACAACCAGACCCTGTGGTGAATGAAGTGAAAGTGTCATTTGCAGAGTGGAAAATATGTGCTTTTCAGAGGGCCCGGCATGCTGATAACCATACTTTTCCACTCAGTGAGGAAGGCAATGGTAAACCACCTCACTCCTCGATTTACTTAGTAAAACCTCTACAGGTTCAAACCAGGCTTTTGGCTGATGACCTAAACAACAATGTATACAAAGCAAAGTACTTTTTTATAGAGTTTAAAAGTTTACAATCAGAACACAAAGTTGTTAGAAAAAAAACCTACATTTGTACGCAGACAATACATCAACAGATTACCACAAGCTTTAAAAAGTTGTGGTACCTATTTATCTGAATTTGTTAAAAAATTGTTTTTTTTTAAATAGGCTTACTTGATTGATAAATTTTTACAGTATACAAGATTTGCTTTCTAAATAGTTTTAGTTAAAATAAATATTCCAGAATGTTTATAATACTGGTAAAACAAAATGTTTAAAATATTGTACAAGATACACTTTCAGACATGGTTATGTTGTCTGGCTTCAAAATTTTTACCATGGGTGCCCTCAATGGAGACCCCAGAGAAATTGCCTTATAGAAAAATAATTGATACAACACATTAAAGTAATAACAATTTAACCATCTGCATTAGTAGAAATTGCATAACATGAGGGGTTAATGTCAAACAGCACTATCTACAAAAACCTAATTTTTCAGGAGAGCTATCACCATTTATTTACCTTTGTTGTTGTTGTTTTGGTAAACAGCCAAAAAACTGGTTTGAACCTGTAGAGGTTTTACTAAGTAAAAATGAGGATTGAAATGAACCTGTAGAGGTTTTACTAAGTAAAAACGAGGAAATGCAATAGCAATGGCAATAGCCTTCATCACCAAGTTGAAAGAGTATGCTATCAGCATGCCAGGCCCTCCTAAAAGCACCCACTTTCCTTTCATTCACCACAGTGTCTGGCTGTATAGTGAAATTCATTACTCTCAGAGGAGATAACTCTGACTAGTGTGTTTTTTACACCTCTACCTCTTCAGTTCTTAAATAGTTCAGTCATAATTGGCTGACTATATGATAAGAAACAGAACTATTTTTAGTAGCCCTGAAACCAACAGATCGAATGCAATTAATTTAACACTACACCTGCCCGTTATGGGCACATTTACCATTAAGAAGTAAATTAAAATATACTAAATTTATAGTTGATTACATATATAAATAACTGAAATAATAGGAAGAGAATCAGATTAGAAGTAGTTTTTTCGCTCTCCTGAAAAATATTTTAAAAAATAGGTTTTTGTAGATAGTGTTTTTTGACATTAACCCCTCGAACAGTGACATGTAAAACCAAAAAAAAAACTACATTTTAGATATCCATTATGATATTACTAATTTGGATGTTCTGCAAGGTTATACATGGGTAGAATGATTATTCAGAATCTAATTCTTTCTTAATCTGGAAACTTACACTTTGTAGTCTATAAAAAAAAATCTGGTGTGAAACACTCACACAACTTTCTCTTGCCAATGCAAATAATTAACAATAAACCTAACATTAGTAATAAAACATTAGAAATAAACAAAAAACTAACCTCTAAAAATATAACCTTATTTTAATCATGAGTGAAAGATGGAAAATGAAAATCGACCTGTTTGGCTTCAAAATACGGAAAATCACTCTTTCACGCTAAACTAGGCTCTGTAGAGATAAACGCTTTCAATAAAAGTTGTAGATCTTTTAATTTCGTATAAATTTGATTAAATACACTTTTGTCGTAAAATGCATACCAAGGCCGAAATCTTAAAAAAATCAATTTTTCACACGTTTTCGTGAGAAAAAAACAGAAAATCGCAAATTACCGCTAAACTAAGCGTTATATAAAAAAATGTTTGAAATAAAAGTTGTAGAATTTTACATTCTCTACAACTTTTATTATATAACGTTTTGCGCTAAAATGCATATTAAAGCCGAAATCTTAAAAAGAAAATTTTTTTACGTGAAAACAGCCTCACCCAGAATTTCAGCAAACATGGCGCCTACCCTATCTTGTAGAGAATAAAAAGTTTAATAAACCCGGCGATTTTTAAAAAAATCGTAGGACCAGTTTTTGAGAAAATCGCAAAAAAGTGAAAAATTACATGAATAAACTACTACTTCCGGTTGACCGATTTTGATGAAAATGTTCATGTTGGGTCCGGTAAAGGTATGTAACTTAAGTTTCACGTTTCAAGTTCGTACGATGTTCCGTTCTTGAGATATTTTGTATACACACACATACACACACACACACACACACACACACACACACACACACACACTCACAGACCAATCGCTAAAAACATGTTTTTTGGGTTCAGGGGGTCTGAAAACGTATAGATCCGGTGAAAACTCGATTTCTTAAAATCGACATGAAAACAATACTTTCCTTCCTATATATTCATATAGGCAAGAGAAAGTAAAAATAGCACACTATTAATACACCAAAGAGGTGGTCAAGAAAATAATATATTATGACAAAATCTAATAAATTAAATGATATTACCTGATTAAGGTATTTTCCAGCATAAAACGTAGTATAACCAGAAGATTTCAAATAAGTAGCAAATGTTTTAGTTTCGTGTTCGTGCTGCCAATCTGTACTACTACAGCCACCATTTAATGAATTATTTAATGTTTTATGATTATGCTGAAATAAACCAGTTAGAATAGATGCTCTACTAGGACAGCATATTGGCGTAGAAACAAACTGTTAACAAATAAGAAAAATGTTACAAAACATAAAAATCTGGTGTGAAACACTAACACAACTTTCTCTTGCCAATGCAAATATTTAACAATATAACCTAACATTAGTAATAAAACATTAGAAATAAACAAAAAACTACCCTCAATAAACATAACCTAATTTTAATCATGAGTGAAAGACGTTAAGTGAAAATCGACCTCAGTTTGGCTTAAAAATACAGGAAATCACTCTTTTCACGCTAAACTAGGATCTGTAGAGAAAAATGCTTTAAATAAAAGTTGTAGATCGTTTAATTTTCTATAAATTTTGTTATATATACTTATGTCGTAAAATGAGTACTAAGGCCAAAATGTTAAAAAAAAATCGATTTTTCACACGTTTTCGTGAGAAAAAAACAGAAAATCACTAATTACTGCTAAACTAAGCGTTATTAAAAAATGTTTAAAATAAAATTTGTAGGACTTCAAATTCTCTACAAATTTTATTATATACATTTTTGCGCTGAAATGCATATTAAAGCCGCAATCTTAAAAAAACAATTCTTTTACGCGAAAACAGCCTCACGAAGAATTTCAGCAAACATGGCGCCTACCCTATCTTGTAGAACATAAATAATGTAGTAAATCAGGCGATTTAAAAAAAAATCGTAGGACCCGTTTTTGAGAAAATCGCAAAAAAGTGAAAAATTATACGAATAAACTACTACTTCCGGTTGACCGATTTTGATGAAAATGTTCGTGTCGCGTCCGGTAGTGGTATGTAACTTAAGTTTTAAGTTTCAAGTTCGTACGATGTTCCGTTCTTGAGATATTTTGTATACACACACACACACACACACACACACACACACACAGACCAATCGCTAAAAACATGTTTTTTGGGGTAGGGGGTCTGAAAATGTATAGACCCGATGAAAACTTGATTTCTTAAAATCGACATGAAAACAATACTTTCCTTCCTATATATTCATATAGGCAAGAGAAAGTAAAAAACAATATTTTGATAAATAAATTTAGAAAATAGTAGATACCTTTCTTGATTGAGTACAGAGGAAGATTAAAATTATGGTACTGTACAATGAGCTGTGCAATTTTTGTATATGATATTTAATTTATCGAGCGGTGCAGAATTTTACTTTCAGAGAGGTATGCAGTGGCAATTTCTCCGTTTAGAACTATGGGTGTCATCCATAATTCAGATCAAGAGTCTCTGCTCCATTCTTGCTCTAAACATCGTTCGGTTAGGAACTTCCTTGTAGCTACATCACAAACTTTTCGGTTGGGGTAATTATCTAGTCCTTCACAAAATTTACTTTAGAAGGCAGTTAGTTTCTACAAAGTCGGAATTTTGAAATCCTCGTAAAGAGTTTTATTGCTTACGTAGAAAGGAGTGCCGAAAAATCCTTAAGAATCTTGACTGAAAGGCCTGGATCAACTTTAAGTAACCCTATACCGCTGCTCCAAAGAAAAAATTTCAATATACGAGGTGTGACACAAAAATAACGGGATTGAGTGCATAACTTGAAAAAAAAGTGGAGCTGGCAAAAACTGTTTTGGCGACATCCTGCCACACTCCTTCACTATCTACCCAACGAGTTTGAACTCGAAAAAGTAATTTAAAGTTTCACAAGTTATTTTTTAGAAAAATACTTTTAAAAAATCTGATGTGAAACACTCACACAACTTTCTCTGGCCAATGTTTAGACAGTTATTAAACAATGTAATATGAAAATCAACCTATGTCCCACTTAAAATAAAAAAAATCACTAATTGATGCTAAACAAAGCTCTGTACAAAAAAATTTTTTAAATAAAAGATGAAGATTTTTTTATATCTTACAGCTTTGATTAAATACACTTATGTTGTAAAATCCATACTAAGGCAGCAACTTCAAAAATTCCATTATTTTACCGATTTTGTTGAGCAAGGTATAGAAAATCACTAATTGGCAATAAACCAAGCATTGTTGAAAAAATGTTTGAAAAATTAAAGGGTTCTTAATTTTCTACAACTTTGATTATATACACTTTTACCCTAAAATGTATATTAAGGCTGCAATCTTAAAAAAGAAAAAAAAAACATTTTTTAAAATAAGAGCAAAGGCCTCCCCAAGAACTTCAACAAACATGGCATCTTACCCTATCTTGTAGAGACAAAAACTTTAGTAATTGAGGTGATTTTAATCTATAATGAATAAACTACTAATCTACGAATAAACTTTAATCAATGAATAAATTACTACTTCTGGTTGACTGTTTTGATGAAGATGTTGGAGTCAGGTCTGCTAGTGGTGCCCAACATAAGTTCAAAGGTTAAATTTTGTAAGATATTCCATTCTTGATATTTTGTTCACAAACAGATCAATTGCTAAAAGCATGTTTTTCGGGTTTAGGGGGCCTGAAAACATGTATTTCCGGTGACTTGATTTCAAAAAAATTAACACGAAAACAGTACTTACCTTCCCTATAAATCCATATAGGGCAAGAGAAAGTAAAAATAACATTTACCATCACAATATTTTATTATCAGAGTACTTACTGAATTTATAAATGTGACTCCTTTATTTGCAATTAATTCTTGAGTTTTTGACATAGGTGTCTGAAAAATTTAAATTCAGAGTAACTAAAAATTAATAATGATTTTTACTTATTTTCACTAGTAAAAAGCAGGTTACTTGGAAAAAAGAGTATATGTTACAAAATGGTTAAAATAAGATAATTTAGAATTCTGAAAGTGAAATTTTTCTCTTAGTGTAATACAGATATGGAGCTTGTTCTCCAGCACTGAAAAGAGTTTCGAGCAATCAGAAACAAAAAATTCTTCCGGATATGTTCAGTAAGGTCCAGAGTTTGATGTGTGCCCACATGTTGGCCTTAAAATGGTGAAGCATCTGCTCTACTGACCTGAAGAGCTCTGTAGTTTACAACTAAAATCGAATGGAGTCATCTGTTCCACCTTTGTTACTTTGAAGTGACTTTAGTATGTATGATGGAATGTCTCTTAAAAATTATTCCGGGTGATAACCACCCTATCTGATTGGAATCCACTGTTGCTTCATGAGGCTCACACAGGGTGTCTGATTCTGGTATGCATGTAACAACATGTACAGACAAATTGAGCCTTGTGGAAGCCCTATGAACAATGTGAAGATAATGTGGAGAGTATCGATTGCGAAAAGAGCTTCCAGAAATATCTAAATTTTTGTATCAAAACCAGATGAAAATTAATAAATAAAACTGTTTATTTATTCAATTACATTTTTTGAATTGTACTCTTTTTTCCTAGTATCCTAGAAATAATCATATGAAACTATCTTTAAAATAAAAATTGAATTCAACACAATGGAATGTTTTTCAAAATATGTGTAAAAATTATTACAGAATAAACACTGCAGATACAAGCGAAGTAAAAGTAAAACATTGTCTTCCAATCAGTACAGTTGCATAAGGAAAATGTAGCACTATACTGTTATTTTAACTATTGTGTTAAATTATTATTAACCATTTGTTTACAGCATTACAATGCTACATAAAAGCTAATCAGACAGGTAAAACCTCACTGTACTTTAATCACTGTTTCCTGAAAAATTTAAAGTTTTTAAAAATCAAAATTTTTTCAGAAATCATATTTTTGATTGACTCAACCGATTTCCAAGTTTTTAAAATTTTGTTCTCTAGGGCCCCTTGTATTATTCTTTTGCTGAAGGTTTGCCTTCAGTGAGCTGAGGTATCTAACTTAGAAGTCATTAAAATAGAATCGATTCAATACGTTTGTGCCATTCGTATTAATAGTTACTCAACTCGTACATATTTTTTTTCTGGCTTTATGTCTGACTGTTTTGCAATTGCTACAAATGCAGATGGTGAGAAGTATGACACATGAATGATGTCATCAGCTATATTAGTAAGCAATATTTTTGACTACGTATGCCTCATCTCTCCTTAGCCACCCAGCTATTCAGGCCTCAAAAACAGGGGTAAAGCTTTGACAAAAGCATAGTATGCAAAAGTTAATACTGTGATTTGAACATTTAACAAAATTACTTTATCTCTTATGTTGGTTGGCCGGGCCATTGGCGTAGTGGTTAGCACAACAGGCCTCTACACCAGGGTACCAGGTTTGATTCCCGGTCAGGTCTGGCATTTTGTCATCACTTATCTTCATCTATTATCCTTCTCACCGTCTGCATTAACGGTAAATACAAAACAATCAAACGTAAAACAAATAAAAAATCTTAAGATCAAAATTTTTGCTATTATGAAATCTTTTAAAAATTTGAATAAAAAAGGGACTATTGCAAACAAACATGGTGCTATAGAATTGAAATTTTCTTTTATTCTGAGACAAATTTCAAGTAAATTTGCCAAAGTATACCCAAGTTATGATTTCTGAAACTAGTTAAATCCCAACCTTGATTTTAGGGGACGAGAATAAAATTTTGAACTGGTTTATTCAGGATTCAATAAAAATAACAGCTGAATTGCATACACAAACTTTTTTTATAGTAAACTCCCTCTTAATTTGTGAAACATGTATGGTTATAATACAATTTATTTTGTACAGTTCATAATGAACATTGAAGTCACTAAGATGACAATATTATAAAAAGGCGACAAAAAATAGTTCTGTTTCTTATAACATTGTCAGCCAATTATAAGACTGAAGTATTTAAGAACAGAAGAGGTAGAAGTGTAAAAGACACTAGTCAGAATTATCTCCTCTGAGAGTAATGAATTTTATTATACAGCCAGACCCTGTGGTGAATGAAGTGAAGTTGTCATTTGCAACGTGGAAAGTAGATGCTTTTCGGAGGGCCTGACATGATTACCATACTTTCCCATAATTACCATTACTTTTCAGTGAAGAAGGCATGGTAAACTACCTCACCTCATTTTACTTAGTAAAGTCTCTAGAGGTTCAAACCAGCCTTTTGGCTGACGACGTAAACATTATAAAAAGATGTTTGCATGAAAAAAAAATTCAGATTCAGGATATTTCCCTTAAACAACCAGGAAGTCTCTTTAACCAGTTTCCTGGGAAAAAACATGGATCTCAGACCTCCATTTTGTTCTCTCTCTACCATTCCTCCCCAGTCTTACCATTTTAATACCCCATACTCTGAATGTCTTCTTTAATTTAGTTTACAAACTGTCTCCTGAGTACTTTTATTTCCAGATTTAACATATTGCATGCCATTTTTCATTCTCTCATCTGCTTCACAAGCTGAAACCACCACAAGCTAGCTTTCTGTATAAGTTCTATGCATAATTTTTACTTATATCAGCATAATTAGAGAGAAAATTATAACTGTCTTATGTATCGCACTTTAAAGTACCTATGTAACTTCATTTCTATCGCCTGAATCTCAATTCTTCGCCATGACCCTACTTATGACTCTACCTCAGACCAGAATGAGTATGGAATATGGCCTAAAGAAATAACTCCTTCGAAAGAAACATTCAGGAAGTACTATGTAATAAATTTAACCCAAAAACTAAAACAGTAGACTCTCAAAAATCCGGATCGCGCTAGTCCGGACAATGATTTTTTTTTTTTACTTTATTTTCTGAAAATTTACAACTTTTAAATTAACAACCAGTAAAAAGTTTTCATGGGATTGGCCCGATGAAATCAGTGGGGAGGCTTTATCGGCGAACAAAGACGCTGTTCCTGAATTTAAGACCTTACTTTTTAAAATCCTTGACGAAGAAGGAATTTCCGGTGACCAGCTGTATAATTGCGACGAGACTGGTCTGAACTATAAAATGTTGCCCACGAAAACTCTCGCATCCAAAAAAGAAGCTTCAGCCTCGGGCTATAAAAAAAGCAAGGAATGGGTTACGGTGTTGGCTTGTAGCAATGTGACCGGCAGTCATAAACTTAGGTTAACATTAATAGGAAAATCAAGAAAACCCAGAGCTTTTAAAAATTTAAAGAAAGACGATGTGTTGCCACTTTGGTATACAAACCAACAAAAAGCATGGATGAATTCTACAATTTTTAAGACTTGGTTTTTTAATGAATTTGTACCTACTATAATTACTCTATATAATTATAATTACTCTATAATTGAGACATATATGACACATTTTGTTACATGTTTGAAATCCGTAACTTGCAAATCTTACAAAGAGTGCAATCGAATCTTATTACGGTACAGTAGCATTAAGTTTAGTCAATGTTTGTACTTCGTATATTGAATAATTACAGTACCAGTAGCCTACTGTAATTTATTAGGCCTATAGTGTTTTAAAGTTTTTTCAGAAGCTCACTCTTATATTAGCAGATAAACGTTAATGCTTATGGTCATAAGTATTCGCCATAAAGACGAAATTTCCAACCTCCGGGAAATCCGGACCGGCCGTCCGCCACATTAGTCCGGATTTCTGAGAGCCTACTGTACCTTCTTTCTATGAATACTGCAATTAATTGCACTTTTCTCATTACACAACATTTTGAAAGGAGTTAAGTAAAAGGATGTATTAAAACAAGAAATTTCTTCCCAAAAGCTAAATTAAAAATTGTTTAAATAGAACAACAAATTTTACTTTCAGAGCTTTTTGAATGAAGTTGGTTACTCACAATTTTCATTAGTAACAAACCTCTCCAAAAGTGAGCGTCACTTACTTAATACCTTCAGAAACTGATCTGGGGTGTGTTGGTTTAGTGGTCTGTCAATTTTCCTGACACCCTCAAACTCTCCTAGAGCCTGGGTTTTCAGGACATCCAGTGGCTGATTTTTTCACATCCTCCCTCTCTCAAAAAAAAATTATTTACTTATTGTAATAACCTAAAATAAAGTTATATTAGGAAATGAATCATATTTCCACAAAAAGTGTACCAAGGAAAATTTTTAGTTGGTATATTAAAAGGATATCATTTAATTTTAATTGATTGTTATTTTTATTTCATTTAAGATTACGTCCCTATGCAATATATGAGTAAATTAAATTACATGATCATGTTTTTTCTGAACAGTATAATCTTTAGTATCTGAAAGATACAATCCCTAAATTTTAATAATAATTTTTTTATTCTACAATGTTTTTAAAAATCAAAAGGGTTTGATAGTGTAAATTTCCACCATTTGTGTCTGTCTATAGATCTTTATTGTATATATGTATTAGGAAAAAGGTGACTTTTTCAAGAAATTTCGTATTTTACTCAATTTTTGTGGTTTTAATAAGTCCTGAATTATATTATTTTTACACTTTAATTTCTATTCATAAAATTACCAATTAATTAATACTGGTGTGCCGTAAGATCCATGTAAGAGAGGAATGCAGTGTGAAGAATATACGGGTATCTTTACTAGCCTACTCAAAAACAAGTAAACTTTTAATAATAATGCATATTAATCCACCAGGTTGGTCTAGAGATAAAGTCGTTGCCGCGAGTCAGCTATTTAACAGCTGATTTTGGAGATGAACGTTCCTGGTTCAAATCCTAGTAAAAGTAGTTACTTTTAATTAGATTTGAATACTCGTCAGTGATTAATGAAGTACTTTCATGGTTCGGGTTCAATTAACTACACTCTCTCAGGAATGGTTGACCTGAGTCTGTATAAGACTAGACCTCATTAACATATCACCCTCATCTCATTGGGTCATGGGGTTGCTTATTGTTCTTAAATTGAACAGATTAAAACATACACAAATAGGGATTAAAAAAAAATCCCTTGAATTTTATATGAGGGTGTATTGAAAAGTAATGTCACCATTGCTATAACTTTATTATTAATGGATACATTGTTTACGTATTAGTGTGAAATGATAGATTAAACTGTCCCTTACTCACCAATATATATATATAATCACTTTTCCACATAATTGCTGTTAACAGCGACACATTTATGCCAACATATTACGCTTTGGAAAAGCCCATCATGGAAGAAGTCTGAAGTTTTTGTACAGCACCATTTCTTCACCTCTCCTTCCAAAGAGAAACACATGCCTTTGATATGTTCCTTAAGCATTGGAAAGAGGCAAAATCACAGAGCGCAAGATCTGGGCTATAAGATGGATAAGGTAAAACGTCTTGAAACCCGTTTCTCTAGTGCTGTACGCGTTGTCATGATGCAGAATTGGCTCTTTGTCTGGACGAACCCTACACAGCCATCACTTCAGATTTGATAGGGTAGCAACATACTGAACGGAGTTGTCAGTACAGCCATGTTCCAAAAACTTCATATGAACGATACCATCGCAATCCCAGAAAACAATAATCATGACATTCCCGGCAGAAACATTGTTTTGAATTTTTTTGGTAGCGGCTGTGAATTGCTGCAAGGGTGACTTGTTTACAATGAGTTCCAGTACATGACTAACCACTTTTGAGACTGTTTGGTCCATCATTATAATAGTTATAGCGATGGAGGCATTATTTATCAATACACCCTCGTATTTCTAATTATTAACCTACCAGAAAACGTTATCAAAATTTTAATGCATTAATTTAATAGTGCAATGTAGAGTTATGTTTGTTGGCAAATTTTTTAATGACATCAAAAATTATAAGCCAAGCTTCTCTGAGAATAATAGAACTAGTTCTAATTGAAACACTTGCTAAGGCTCAGACATTATTATAAAAATACCCCAATGAAATAAAAAGAATTAACAATAATGCATTATTTGTCACACACTCTAATGCTAATTAAAGAATACAGTTATTTAATTAATTTATATCACTAGCTTTTTTTTTTAGCTTTTATTTATTATCGGGAACTGTACATTACTGACAACTACCCAATTTGATCGCTGTATTTTTGAAGTGGATTAGGCATGAGTTTGAACAAGGACCCCCAGTAGAGTTTGTTCACAGATAGCTGTCAGCTGGTCACCATACAAAGTCGCTTGCCCAACCGGTGTTACTTAACAAATAATAGCGACTTACTACCAGCTGACTGACTGGGCTGGCTCGGAGGCCAATTTATATCACTAGAATTCAATTTAATACAAAAATTAGAACATATAAATTAAGCACGTAGTGTTACGATTTATTATTAAACAAGTCACAGGCAGGCTTATGTAGAACAAGCAACAAGAGAAATTTATCTCTTAGATTTATTGTCAAAGTTTTTGAAACTTAATCACCACAAGGTGTATGACACTAGGCATGAAACATTCTTCTTGACCTTCATCCCACAAACACATGAAGCTGGAGGCTAGGCAGTTTAAGGAACAAAATTAAGGGGGAATTTATAAATAAATGTTTATAATGCAACCTGTAGCCTATAATATTAAATACTATTATAAAAATATTAAATTTTTTACTGATCTGTTACAGCTGCTGTATTACTTGTTTTTTACCTTTTTGGTACCAATTAATTACCATCAATAATTTTCTGATATCTATCCGTCACACACATCCAGATGTCAGAAACTACAAGAGATGGCAACAAATGGTTTTCGGATTTGTAATCTACATAAAAAGTTAGTGGGCCTGAATTGGGTTTGAAATTATGATTTCAAACAAAAGTGGCTGAAAACTGGAAGCCAAGAAATCAAATTTAAATTTGGAAACAAAAATAGTGTCATTCGATTCCGCTTAAACAGTAACTTCCTTACAAAAGCTAGATTTTTTTTGTTTAACATCCGACTGTTCTGCAATTACTGCTAATGCAGACGGTGAAGGATGAAATGACTTTTTTGTAACATATGAAAATATGATGCCATGCCTGAATGGGATTCGAACCCAAGACCTAGGTGGTCTTGATCCCATTATGAGGAAGGATAACCCCGGAGTTAAGTGAACATGCAATGTGACTTCTCGGGCTCACATTTTCTTCAAAAAAAAAATTGCCACCACCCATGAGACGCATCACCTCATGAAAGGGATTTAGTTATATAATCCTACTTTCTACGGACACCTTTCGGAGGATCCACCACCAACAGAGTGCATGAAACTGAAACTAAACTTTTTAAAATTTGCAGATGAATCTTTCTCAGACGTTCTGTACCTTCAGAAGATACATACAAATGACTGAATATACAACAACTGTAAATTTTAAAAAGTTTACTTTCAATTTTGTGTAAAGTCTGTCTAAACTAAGAGTACTCCAACAGTAGGCAACCAGCAATATAAGTGAGCATGCGTATTAATTAAAAATACATAGAGTATGACCAAAAACAAAATTCCGTACAGCATGACTAATTCGTTTGTTGTAAGCTTAATGTAATAAACACATTCAATTCATTTGTTAGAAAATGTTTCATTAATCGAACATTAGTTTACAATTAATAACTAAAACTTTTACTATTGTTATTTTTCTTTTGCTATTGTTACTCGTACGTCGTTATTTTTGTGACATTATTTACAATTACTACATTATTATTTACGAGTATGTACTACGTTTTTATTGTAGACTCAGTTTTATTTTTGGTCACAAGTAATATAACAGATTAATTCGCTTGAATTAGAACAAGACAGTAAACGATTCCAATGATTCGTTGTTTATCATTTCAGATTGTTTATTTTGTATCATTAAAATTAATGTCTGTGACTAGTTTAATACAATTGTTTGCACTTGCCCATGTTTAACTCACTTTTAGTTTTGTCAATTTTCTTTTGGTATTGTATTGGTTCGTTTCTATTTTTTTCGTACACTGAAGTTGAAAAGTTTTGTAAGCTGTGTTTTGTTAACACATATGATAGTGAATGTGTTAAGTTTTTAAAACAAAAGCGGTAAACCGTTAAAAAGTAGAAAAAAGTTATTCTAAATGTCTTTAATTCCCTTAGTAAGAAAAAATTGCTTTGTTAAATGTAATAATTAAAGAAAATTAATTACGGAGTTGCTTCATGAAACTACAGTAATTACAAGTAATTTGAGCGATACACTGAAAACGTTTAAAAGATAATGTTTATTTTAACTAGATGTAGATTGAACATAGTGTGAGATAATTTTGTCAGGCAAAGAGTTAGATACGCATCGACTCGTGTAAAACTTTCGTTTACAACCTATAGGCGCTAGCCTTGCGCGGAGTACTCTTACAGTAGATCGACTATACTCTGATGATGGTGGATTTTACTAAAACGTGTCAGCAGAAAGTAGGATTATATAAAAAAAAGGTAAAAAAAAACAAGTGACATAGCAGCTGTAACAGGTCAGTGAAATAATTTTTACAATGAGGGGGGATTGTTAGTGCAGAGAAAGAACGGATTTCATGCAGGTCTACCCAAGAAATTACAAAAGCACTACCATCTTATTTGAATGTAATTAAAAATAATAATTGCCAGACAGTGAATCATTTCACTTAGATAAAAATCTGGTGTGAAACACTCACACGACTTTCTCTTGCCAGTGCAAATAATTAACAATAAAACTAACATTAGTAATAAAACATTAGAAATAAATAAAAAACTAACCTTATTTCAATCATGAGAGAAACACGCAAAATGAAAATCAACCTCAGTTTGGCCTAAAAATACGGAAAATCACTCATTCACGCTCAACTAGGCTCTGTAGAGAAAAATTCTCTTAATAAAAGTTGTAGATCTTTTAATTTTCTATAAAATTATTCATATACACTTTTGTCATAAAATGAATACTAAGGCCGAAATCTTAAAAAAATCGATTTTTCACACGTTTTCGTGAGAAAAAAACAGAAAATCGCTAATTACTGCTAAACTAAGCGTTATACAAAAAAATGTTTGAAATAAAAGTTGTAGAATTTTACATTTTCTACAACTTTTATTATATACATTTTTGCGCTAAAATTTACATTAAAGCTGCAATCTTAAAAAAAACAACGTTTTTACGTGAAAACAGCCTCACCGAGAATTTCAGCGAACATGACGCCTACCTTATCTTGTAGAGCATAAGAAAACAAGTAAACCAGGCGATTTAAAAAAAAATCGTAGGACCTGTTTTTGAGAAAATCGCAAAAAAGTGAAAAATTATACAAATAAACTACTACTTCCGGTTTACCGATTTTGATGAAAATGTTCGTGTCGGGTCCGGTAGTGGTATGTAACTTAAGTTTCAAGTTTCAAGTTCGTACGATGTTCCGTTCTCGAGATATTTTGTATACACACACACACACACACACAGACCAATCGCTAAAAACATGTTTTTTGGGTTCAGGGGGTCTGAAAACGTATAGATCCGGTGAAAACTCGATTTCGAAAAATCGACATGAAAACAATACTTTCCTTCCTATATATTCATATAGGCAAGAGAAAGTAAAAATTTATATAATATATGGTTTTCAGGAAAACTTACTACGTAAATGTTAGTATATAGCAAGAATGAATTTTTTGTAGGCTATGTTTAAAAAATAGCAAGCCAAGCACAAGACATAATCTACGAGATCAGTTTTATGTTTCTTTTGGTGTAAAGCTTGTCTGACGGTTCGAGTCACCTGAATAAACAGTGTAGTTTGTTTACCTAAACACTACACTTCTGTTCGAAAGCAACAATTTACGAAGTGTTGCCATGATATTGATACTATATTTACACAAACACACCAATTGTTAAAAATAAGTTTTTTTGGGCTCAGGGGGCCTAAAAACATGTATTTACGATGAAAATTTTATTTATAAAAATCAACATGAAATAATACTTTCCTTCCCTACATATTCATGTAGGAGAAGAGAAATTAAAAATATTTTTTATAATCTTTTTAGACAAAAACTGTAAAAAATATTTTAAAGTTTCACATGTTATTTTTGTACTCAGATGGTGGTGGATCTACCGAAAAACATGTAAGTAGATCACAAGTGATAAGGATCAAGGCAGCTTAAAAGGTACAATGGTGAAATTTATAGTGTTTGTAAAACAAAATATGTTAATTCATTTATTACAACTATTTACTTGTTTACTTTAATAAATGGTTTTCCCCATTTACAACAGTTCCAAAGTCAAATGGAATTAACTATAGTGTCAATCATTCCTTAAAATAATTTAAGCCAATTTCACATGCCAAGTAGCCAGGTTTTGAATATAGAAGAGCATTCGCTGTTTCAACCAGTCACCGTGATCACGGTGACAGTGATTTTGCGTTCACCGTTACTTTTAATAGTTACTAGTGATTTAGTAATAACTGTGTATACACTTGTATATTTTTTAGATGTTATCATGAAATAATAATAATAATAATGATTTCAGTTGTTATTTCATGATAACAACTGCAGTTTTGATAAATTAAAAAAATGGGCTGCATATATAACTAAAATAAAAATTTAGCCTAAAACAGATAAACACAAGGTATCCTAAATTAGTACCGTAATATAAAGAACATTTTTTATAAAAAAGAGAAAGTACAAGAAATAATTTACAACTGAAAAAATTAACAACGCACAATATAAATAAAATAGCTAGGTAGAACACGGCGTGCAATAAAAATAAAACTGTAATGTATTTATGTTACCGCGATCAGAAATGTAAAGGAACTACCCTCGTTTTGTTTGGTCTAGTTGCTGAGAAACAAAACAAGGAGAGAAACTGTGAGAGGGAGAGAAGTAAGGTAAACATTCGCCGTGTTGTCCTGTCTTCCAGTGACAAAAGAGTAAGCAATCTTTGTAACAGTGACTGGGGAACGGTTACTCGCCTATCTGAATAACTGTGGTCACCGTGACTTGTTCACAGTGACAGTTCTTTTGTCTCTTCTCTAGTTTTGAAGTACATACAGAAAATTTAAAGATTTTGAGGACCGGAAGTAGATCACATGGTTAAGAATTAAGAGCAGTCACACAAAAGCAAGAAGATACTATTTAAGTACTAATATATTTAAATATAGTAACATTTGATAACAATTTAATTGTATTCTCATCACCGAGAACTCTATAACTAATTTAATTATGCATCGTATAATAACTAACAACCATTAAATGAACACAATTGAGAATTAAATAAAAAATAACTGTACAAAATAATAAAAATTTATAATCATCTTACAATTCCACCCAAAAGTTGGTCTTGATCATCAGTTAAAACAACAATTATATTCGGTTGCTGATATGAAAAAACAACAGAGTTTATAAGAAAAAACAAAATAAATAAATGTGGTTTAACCATTTTTGAAATTTGCTATTTGTAGTTTGGTTTAAGGAGTTGGTATTTGAGCAGGCATAAGCTCTAATCCTCTACACTCTCTTGCAATTTTAACACCAATAAAGAAAATGCCCAAACTTTTCATTACACTCCTGCAACAAAAATGAAAACAAAAAGATATTATTAGAGAACGCTTTTTAATAAACATAAAACACTAAATTCCAATCAAGTAAAAATTTAGAACATAACCACTATACTATTTTTCAAGGGTGATGAGCTCTGAACGTATGCATTGCCCCCTAACCACTTTATAGCTAGCCAATGACTTGCCAGCAACATTGCCAATACTTTTTTTGTTTTTGTTTGCGCCCTGGAGACTCTAGGAGGAGTATAGGACATGTCAGATATAACACCTGAAATACATATAAGAATCACACAATGTATCACTACTATCAAGAAAGAAATTCTTGTACGCTATAAAAAGCTAATTTTTCAGATTCTTTTTAAAGGAATTCAAATCCTCACAACATTTTAAAAATTGGGGTAATTTATTCATGAATTTTCTCCCTGCATAAGTAGGTTTTTGTTGAAACAATTTTGTGGAGTGATTAGCCACATAATAATCATTCCTGTTTCTCGTGTTATGATTGTGAACATTGAAATTCTGCATAAAATTATTTTGCCTAACATACATAATCACCTCAAAAATGTAGAGAGAGGGGAACTGTAAGCAATTTAAGCTCCTTAAATAGTGGCCTGCATGAGGTTAGCTCCCACCATACACCTAATAGCTTTCTTTTGAATTTTAAAAACCCTATTCATATTACCCATGCTAGAATTACCCCATACTAAGATACCATAATGGATATAAGACAGAATGAGGCCATGATAAGCTGCCATTAGTAATTTTTATCTTGCTCTTGTAGCTCTGTTAAATATTTCGTCAGCCATTTTTACTTTCTCTTGCCTATATGAATATATAGGAAGGAAAGTATTGTTTTCATGTCGATTTTTGGAAATCGAGTTTTCACCGGATCTATACGTTTTCAGACCCCCTGAACCCAAAAAACATGTTTTTAGCGATTGGTCTGTGTGTGTGTGTGTGTGTGTGAACAGAATATCTCAAGAATGGAACATCGTACGAACTTGAAACTTGAAACTTAAGTTACATACCACTACCGGACCCGACACGAACATTTTCATCAAAATCGGTCAACCGGAAGTAGTAGTTTATTCGTATAATTTTTCACTTTTTTGCGATTTTCTCAAAAACTGGTCCTACGATTTTTTTAAAAATCGCCTGGTTTACTAAATTTTTAATTCTCTACAAGATAGGGTAGGCGCCATGTTTGCTGAAATTCTGCGTGAGGCTGTTTTTACGTAAAAACGTTTTCTTTTTAAGATTGCGGCTTTAATATGCATTTTAGCGCAAAACGTTATATAATAAAAGTTGTAGAGAATTTAAAATTCTACAACTTTTATTTCAAACATTTTTTTGTATAACGCTTAGTTTAGCGGTAATTTGCGATTTTCTGTTTTTTTCTCACGAAAACGTGTGAAAAATTAATTTTTTAAAGATTTCGGCCTTAGAATGCATTTTACGACAAAAGTGTATATAATTAATTTTATAGGAAATTAAAAGATGTACAACTTTTATTTAAAGCATTTTTCTCTACAGAGCCTAGTTTAGAGAGAAAGAGTGATTTTCCGTATTTCTAAGCCAAACTGAGGTTGATTTTCATTTTGCGTCTTTCACTCATGATTAAAATTAGGTTATGTTTATTGAGGTTAGTTTTTTGTTTATTTCTAATGTTTTATTACTAATATTAGGTTTATTGTTAATTATTTCTATTGGCAAGAGAAAGTTGTGTGAGTGTTTCACACCAGATTTTTTTGGTCTTACAATAACAATTATAACCTATAAACATATAATCAGCTGATCATATCATAAAGTATGGATGCTAACGTGCTCTATAATTGATGTGTTCAGTACGAGATGCAAGACGAGAGTGAACTATTGCGGCTCTTATACGCATGTGCGCGTAGTGTGTAATGTTTGTCGGGCACAATTTGACAACGCTGGCAAACGTTCTGATTGGTCTTAACGTGTGGAACACCAAAGCTCATCAACCGTGAAAAGCATATTAAATTCCTCAGCACCAAGTACAATATTACAAAAACAATCCAAGATTTCACATCACCTATATAATATAAGTACAGTCCAGCCTCTCTTAGTTTGCTCCTAATGTAAACAAACAATGACGTCACTGAGTATGCGCATTATATCAAAATGTGTACACACTGATTAAAAAGAAAAACAAAATACTTTCAAAAGTATTTAAATACAAAATACTTTTAAAAATATTTAAATACAAAATACTTTCAAAAGTATTTTTATAAATGAAATTGTTAAGCCTACATCATATTATGACTGATGTTTTTAGTACTTTAAGTACTTATAATTTAAAAAATATTTAACTTAATAGGAATACGACATCCGTACAGTCGCAGACTCTAGCGTGCACCCTGTAGTAGGTAGCTTTTGTTTGTTGACAGTAGGAACAAAGAATGGCTGAACTGTACTTGTAGGCATCCATATGTTCAAATTTCACTCCAACTATCAGCGTTTTGATGCTCAATACTGAGATGAATAATCTGGTGAATGTAAAATGAAAAATAACCTAATTTTAATCGAGTGTGAATGATACTAAATGAAAATCAATCTATGTAGAACTTAAAAAAATATGGAAAATCAGTAATTATCGCTAAACTAAGCTCTGTAGAAAAAAAATGTTTGAAATAAAAATTGTAGAGTTTATAATTTTCTATAACTTTGATTTGATACACTTTTGTCAAGAAATTTACACTAGACCACAATATTAAAAAAATCCCATTTTCATACAGATTTTGATGAGCAAAATACATAGAATCACTAATCGACACTCAACTAAGCGTTGTAGAAAGAAAGTTTAAAATAAAGTTGTAGGCTTTTAAATGTTGTACAACTTGATATACATACACATTTGCCCTAGAATGCATATTAAGGTCGCAATCTTAAAAAAACCTAAAATGATAAAAATCCCATTTTTTTTTTACCAATTTTGGTGAAAAAATACAGAATACTAATTGTTGCTAAACAAAAACATGTTTAAAGTAAAAGTTATAGGTTTTTTAATGTCTTACAACTTTAATTATCACACTTTTGCCCTAAAATCCATATTAAGGCCGCAACCTTTAAAAAAACATTTTTTTATCATGAGAGCACAGGTCCCCCCAAGAATTTCAGCAGACATTACATTTACCCTATCTGGAAGAGCAAAAAATGTAGTAAAGGAGGTTATTTAAAAAAAAATTGGAAGCATTTTTAAGAAAATCACAAAAAAGTGAAAAATTGCATGAATAAACTATTAAGTTACTTTCGGTTGACCGAATTTAATGAAAACGTTTGTGTAGGGTCCTGTCACCAGAAATGCATGTTTTCAGGCCCCCTGAACCCAAAAAAACATATTTTTAGCAATTGATCTGTGTGTGTGAACAAAACATCTCAAGAATGGAATAGCGTATGAAGTTGAAATTAGAATTTATGGTACATACCAATAGAGGATCTGACACGAATTTTCATCAAAACTGGTCAACCGAAAGCAGTATAAATAAAATGAGTTTTAAAAATAATTTTCATATTCACCTTTTTACACAGTTTCCTTTTTTTTCTTAAAAAAAAAGTAGTCGTTTATTCATCAAATTTTTCACTCGCAATTGCCTCAATGGTAGTACAATTTTTTTTTTAAATACCCTCCTTTACTAAATTTTTTTGCTCTTCCAGATAGGGTAAGTGTAATGTCTACTGAAATTCTTGTGGGAGGGGGCCTGTGCTCTCATGATAAAAAATGTATTTTTTGAAAGGTTGCGGCCTTAATATGGATTTAGGGCAAAAGTGTGATAATTAAAGATAAAGTGTGATAATTAAAGTTGTAAGAAATTAAAAAACCTATAACTTTTACTTTAAACATATTTTTGTTTAGCAACAATTAGTGATCTGTATTTTTTCACCAAAATAGGTAAAAAAATGTGATTTTTATCATTACGGCTTCAGTATTCATTTTACGACAAAACTGTATAAAATTAAGTTTAATGTGTATTTTAAGTTACAGGTAATTCGAAAAAGTACAACTTTTTATTTCAAACGGTTTTATCTACAGAGCCTAGTTTAGCGTCAATTAGTGAATTTCTGTATTCTTAAGTTCTACAGCTACACGTTGATTTTTCATTTGGCATAATTCACTCATGATTAAAATTAGGTTACGGTTTTTATAATTTACACTGGCAAGAGAAAGACGGGTGAGTGTTTCACATCAGATTTTAAAATTTTGTAATCTCCAGTGATGGTGGATCGACCGAAATATGTAAGTTAATACAAAATCATAGAAAAAAGGAATATATAGAAGCTATAAAGGATACTGAAAAGTACCGTATTTTTACGATAGGAAGAAGAAAATGAGTTCCATCCAGGAAATATCTCTCAACACAAGGACAAAAGTAAAAACCTGAATAAAATTTGGGGAGTAGATTCTGTGCATTGATGATTCAACAATAGTTGAACACATAATTACTATGATGAAAAATCTGGTGTAAAACACTCGCACAACTTTCTCTTGCCAATGCAAATAATTAACAATAATCCTAACATTAGTAATAAAACATTAGAAATAAACAAAAACTAACCTCTAAAAATATAACCTTATTTTAATAATGACTGGAAGACGCAAAATGAAAATCAACCTCAGTTTGGCTTAAAAATACAGAAAATCACTCTTTCACGCTAAACTAGACTCTGTAGAGAAAAATGTTACAAATAAAAGTTGTAGATCTTTCAATTTCCTACAAATTTGACTATATAAACTTTTGCCATAAAATGAATACTAAGGCCGAAATCTATAAAAAATCGATTTTTCACACGTTTTCGTGAGAAAAAAACAGAAAATCGCTAATTACCGCTAAACTAAGCGTTATACAAAAAAATGTTTGAAATAAAAGTTGTAGAATTTTAAATTCTCTACATTTTTAATTATATAAATTTTTGCGCTATAATACATATTAAAGCCGTAATCTTAAAAAACACTTTTTTTACATAAAAACACCCTCACCAAGAATTTCAGCAAACATGGCGCCTACCCTATCTTGTAGAGAATAAAAAATTGAGTAAATGAGGCGATTTAAAAAAAAATCGTAGGACCAGTTTTTGAGAAAATCACAAAAAAGTGAAAAATTATACGAATAAACTACTACTTCCGGTTGACCGATTTTGATGAAAAGGTTCGTGTCGGGTCCGGTAGTGGTATGTAACTTAAGTTTCAAGTTCGTACGATGTTCTGTTCTTGAGATATTTTGTATACACACACACACACACACACAGAGACCAATCGCTAAAAACATGTTTTTTGGGTTCAGGGGGTCTGAAAACGTATAGATCCGGTGAAAACTCGATTTCGAAAAATCGACATGAAAACAATACTTTCCTTCCTATATATTCATATAGGCAAGAGAAAGAAAAATATATGAACACCTGACTGAGGTTTGAATTTTTGTAAAAATGGTATTGCTGAAAATACATAAATATTTCATGAAATGATTGCAGTTCTTACTGAATGATTTATAAATAATACGAATTACTCACAAAATTTATTTTTATTTGAAAAAATGAATATTACGAAATTCACAGATAGAATTTGTATATTACATAATATATTTTTTCAACTGCATCCAGGATACTCTAGGAACAGAGTATACAATGTGTCTAACTTATAAGGCTAAATATTAATACTATTTTAAATCATTACATACCAAGTCATCTAATATTTACCAAATATTACACAAATTTAAAGTAGCATTTATTTAAACAAAAAGAACTATCTATATTTAGAAAGAACTCTTGTATACCGTAAAATGATTCATCGACAAGTATTTTTTAGTTTTGTTTAAAACAAATAATTATAGATTACAACTTTTAATTTATCAATGTATTTTCTACCTGCATAAGTAGGTTTTGTTCAAATAATTTAGTAGTGTGATTAGCAACACAGTAATCATTTCTGTTTCTGTGCTACGATAGCGGGCACCTACATTTTGTAAAAAGACACTGGATCTTCTCTGTTAAATGCCTACCACTATTAACTCCAGTTCCCTTTGTGATAGTTCTCCCACTGGTGAATAAAGATTCACACTATACACTATGTGTTCTCACATGCAGTCAATATGTGCATGTATGCACGCACACACCCATTGAACATAAATGAAACATTCTTGTTGTTTTAGTTTTCATTTTTATTTTCATTATACATATATAGGCCAATGTAATAAATTAATAAAATAAAATCATACAGTAGGCATAAAATCTCTAATTGCTTCAAGTATCTTCTCAAATAGGTAATCATTTCGGACCTTTTCCGTTATTTCACATCACACCATCCGTAACCTTAAAGTCACCTCGTGTAAACGCATCTTTATTGTTATGACTGATGACTCCCACTCACTATAATTAATATTGTAGATATTGTTTGCATGTTTATTAATACACATCAGCTGGTTGTTTGCTTTGCACGTTCTATACGTAATGAATATTTTGGATTTGTAATTTCTCTGTATGTTTTAATAAATTGTGTTATTTTCTTTATTTATACATTTTAATGTTTTGTAGTTGTTTGATCTTAATTGTTTAGTAATTTGGAAAATAAAGCTTGTAAATAATTTGTGACACTTGTGAAAGATTGAAGGAAAAAGAACCAAAATTTAATGAAAATGAAAACAACCGAAAATAAAAGAATGAAGCGATTGCGAATCGAACAGTACAGAGCACGTGCAGGCAGTCGCTGGGTCGAACAGTAAAGGTGCATTCACACGATATTTTCATGATGTGAAATAACAGAAAAGGTCCATCATTTCTATATCCCTTAATTGTAAGAGCATGTCGTAACCATTACGACAACGACAGGGGTTATGAAGCAATCCCTTGTGGAGCAGAAAAACTACGGTATCATCTTCATTTCCTACAGTGTCAGGTAACTCCAGGAAATTCATTACATATATCTTTATAAATATACAATTATACAGTATGCAAACAGATACTAACAGAACAAAGGTTAAATAGCGAATAATCATTCCCGCCTTCACACTGGATCGCACCGTAGTACTCCCACCGTCTCATACCGTGCAGTACCTACCGTAGTGATTTCAGGCACAAAGAGAACTAGAGTTAACAAAGGTAGGCATCTAACAGAGAAGATCCAAGACACTTCTCTTTATCTAAAAAAGTAAAGTGAGGGAACTGTCAGCAATTTAAGCACCTTAAACAATGGTCTACATGAGTTTAGTAGGTATGCTTTCAACATTACCCCACACTAATACTGGCACATTAGATGCACCCCAGCACATCATACATGGGATAGTGTTAGGCCATGCCTATTGACCACTATCTATTCTTAAATTCAGGACATTACAACCGTTCACAACTTCACAAGTATTACTTAATTACTTATATCATTGAAAAAGCCTTCTGATAACAATTCATAAAGAAATCATTATGCTAAATTAAAATTATTCTACTTACCACCTAAATGGATCGTAGTACAGCGACTTAAAAAAATGTGTAACTCTGTTAGGGGCCACATGTGATTCTTGGGCTTGTATCATAGTTCGAAAATAAAAATCTGTAAAAACAAAATCACATGGTAATGTTGCACAGATAAAATTGTGACTACATCAAAAAAAGAAGACCACATAAAAAGTTATAATTACCTGGTTTTGTGAAGCGTACGTCGATTAAATATAAGTATTAAAGTATCTTTAAAGTAAAGTTAAGCACAAATAAAATTGTAGCTGATTAGTGCAAAAAATAGCAATAAAAATTCAAATTACAACTACTCTTTAGGTTAGGTCGTAAAATTAATGTAAGATCAGGGATGTATCATTGTCAACAGAAATTTCATACCGATAACAGATTGTTTCAAACCTTAATAATTAAAGTTTTAATAAAAACTTTGATTTAATCAACTGCAGTATTTTTATAAAACAGATTACAATAAATAACAGATTTTATATTCAAGTAGTTGGTTTTGCATAATATTATGTTAAACCTATAAAGTAACCATTTGATTTTATAATAAAAAGTTATTCTTTAATTAAACAGTAAACACAGGATATCCTTTATTGAGACTATTTAATATATATTATACTATTACCATAAAATAATATTTTTAAGGATTATATAATTGTTTTTCAAATTTAGACAATAAACATTAATGTTAGATTAGTTTGGCAATAGTGTTTGTATTATGTTTGTGATAGTATGTGTGTGGGGCGCGTGCAGACATGTATTAATGATTAGGTGTGAGCGAAAAGTATAATTTATAGTTTATGAAATTTTCATTTACAATTTATGGAATTTATTAATGCAGTCTTATGTAATTGTATGCCTTTAACAATATTAGGCCCAGGTCTTATACTTGGGCCTTTTGTTAGTAGGCCTAGTCAAAATGGCCTCAAACTTGAACAATTCAATGGTACAGTGCCAAGGTTCGCCAACAAAGTCTGGCCAGCTACAAAAACAGAATCAGACATTAAACTACGAACCATTGGACAAGTCTTCCAGTAATACATTAAAGGTTTGTGAATAGTTGCAAAATATTATTTTACGTATAATTAACTCTTAGGTTAGTTATAAAATATATCGTCTCATACACCCAAAATATAGACCCTACTTTACTTAAAATGCTTAATTAAAATGAATTTAGTAATTGAAATAACTAATCTAATTGTGACAAGATAAGGGATATCATTTATAGAATTTCATAATTTTACATTGATAAAATGTTATATCTATTATAATTATTACTATGAATTACCTAACCTGTTTTCGTAGTATTTTGTTTGTGTAGAAACGTTTGAGTGTAAACATCTATTGTTGACATTTCTTTGTTTCAGCATCAGCTGGTTTCTCTTTTTATTGGTGCAGTCTACCACTTTAAATAAATTAGGAAAAACTAAAACTATTAAAAATAAGTATTGATCATTTGCTAATATTAATATGGTGCAGTTTGTTAATTACATGTATTATTTTGTCCTGTATAACAACAACTTGTTTGAGTTACCCTTCATTAATACTGATTTCTGTATAATAAACCACCTACAAAATACAATTTTATTACTACAATTTATTGCCTTTATTAAATATGAGTTTTGTAAAATTTCAAACAATAAGTATAATCACTTTAAAAATTTATTGCTTGTTGTTTTGTAACATGAGCTAGCATACTTAACTTGCTGACATTTAAATGAAAGTTATTATTTGTTATATTCTGAAGGTTGTATTATAAAATTTGTATGGTAACATAACAATTAAAAATAAAGAAAACATTACTGATCCAAAGATGTGACTTCGATCGAATAATTGAAAGTGAATGGAAACCTTCATGCAATGTAGAATAAAAATAAAAATAACATATTAATTTTTACGATATATAAATGTTTTAATTAACCTTAAACAATTTATAACAAGATATAAAATATTAAACATATTAATATATTCTGCCCATAACAGACAGGTGGAGTATCAAATTATTTACATTCAATCTGTTTGTTGCAGGGCTAAAATAAATAGTTCTGTTTCTTATCACATGGTCAGCCAATTAAATGACTGAATCATTTAAGAACAGAAGAGGTAGAGGTGTAAAAGACACTAATCAGAGATATCTCCTCTGAAAGTAATGAATTTCATTGTACAGCCAGACCCTGTGGTGAATGAAGTGAAGGTGTCATTTACAGAGTGGAAAATATGTGCTTTTCAGAGGGCCCGGCATGCTGATAAGTGTACTTTTCCACTCAGTGAGGAAGGCAATGGTAAACCACCTCACTCCTCGTTTCTACTTATTAAAACCTCTACAGGTTCAAACCAGCTTTTTGGCTGATGACCTAAACAACAACATTAATATATTATAATTAATTTTATTAATTATATTTATAATTAATCTATTAATTATATTAATTAATATATTATTATTATATATATTATATTATTATTATAATAATATAATTAAATTAATATTAAGCATATTAATTTTTACGATATATAAATATTTTAATTAACCTTAAACAATTTATAACAAGATATAAAAATATTGACAATTTAAATTTTATTTCATTATTTTATAAAACCCTGATGTTTAGTTTTGATGTAACCGCAGCTCACAATATAAATTATTAACATACCGCGCCGTTAATCAACTTGAAAAATAAATAAAAATAATAATTTAAATACTGTTTCACTTCATGCCAAACTATCATCTATTAAAATTAATAAAGAACTCTCCAAAATCAGACCATAATTTATTTACTAATATTAACAACGAACTCCCTGAAAAATTACAATTGCCTTTTATATATAAACTCTGTACAACCCCCTCTATGTATGACGTCGGGCCAATGGGAATCCTTCTTTTAAGTTTCGAAGGTCTCATTTTCTGTTAAAAATTACAAGACACGTGTAAGCAATTACTACACACAATACAAGTTAATATTATGGTGTAGTGATTGTTTACTTAAACATTGACACATTAATTTTACTTTTAATGGGTTATTAAGACAAGTAACGGACTTCTCCCCACATGAACATTTACTAAATTTTTGCCGACACAAACATACATAAAAATGTATCATTTTTAAACTTTTTTTGTAATATTAATATATATTTATGAACTAGTGGTTACATTTAATTGATTGTTTTTCTTTTATTTTTACCACGATTACTTTTAACGGATATTAAAAATAAACCATTTTCTTAGCTATTATAAAATACATCACTTTATCAGCAACATAATTAATGGATAATTATGTGCGATACAAGGTTTGACATGGCCAGTTTGTATCTGGTAAATAAATGTAACCCCTGATCTGGTGCAAGAAGCATTGAACATAAGTTTTTGTTACTCTATAGAAATTACCCTTTGTTCATCCATTACCTATTATACAATTTTCTGACAGTATTGTTAAAGTTTGACTGAGTCACTCCCAGTTATTGTCGTACATTGTTTTTATTATTTAAAATTTTATCATTTTTTTCTGTGTATGATTGTCAAAAATTTTACAATTTTAAAAAACAAATTATAATAAAAACAAAAATTTACATTCAGATGACAAGAAAAACAGTTTTACTAACATTTTGCTGAATAATGTACCATTCGATTAATTTCAATCACAGGAATTTTTGTGATAAAATAAATAATAAATTTTTTTGTTAATGAAAATTAATGGAAAATTTTTATATTATAATAGTCCAAACCTTTTCCTGTTGTAAGATGCACTTTAATTGATAAGAACATTACATTCATTTGAAACTTGTATTTGTTCTTCTGAATTTACTTGACTGCTATTTTATAACTTTGTGCATATCTGTTTTTGGTAGTTATGGTTTCTCCTAGCTCAGTTATATTTTCATGATCCTGTCACCCGTGTCAGTTTTATTTGTATATATTTGATATGTGATGTAATAACTTTTATGTGATGTAGTGACAATACTGAAAAATACTTCGGCATGTCTTAAAAACATTCTTTGTGGTCATGCTTAAGTACCCGAGACTCTGAATGTTTTTTAAGTTTCTTTTTATAAAATTAATTAATTCTTGACTGTAACCTGTGGGGATGTGTCTAAAATAAAAAAAAAGCTTAATTATGGTTGTATTTTTGTAAAGCTGCAACATTTTCTGTGATATTGATTTGTTGTTAAATAATAATAATAATAATAATATTGGGTGGCGTGTTGGTGTATTGGTCAGCACAACTAGCTTCTATAGTAGGAGTCTCAAGTTTGATTCTCTGTCATGAATGTTTTCACCTTAGTCACCTCATATTACTTAACCACAAGCCAAGACTTATATAGACATCATCTCTAAATAACTATAACAAAATAAAGTATAAAATAAAATAAAAATTGAAGTGGTATGGTTTTATTCTCCCATTTGTTTTTAATGTTTTTTTAATTAATTTATTTAAAGTTGCATCAATTGCTTGGTCATTAGCGACTACAGTGGATTATATAACATTAACTGTGGGATTTGACATGTGAAAATTTCCAGACCCTGGCTGGGAATCAAACATGGGACCTCCACATGACAGGCCAATGTGCTAACCACTATGCTACAGAGGCGGCCAATTGTGTTTTATTATTTATATTTTTGAGACCTATAACATTTAGTGTTATATTATTGTAAACTAATACTACAAAACATTTTATGAGACTGGATTTATATTATTTTACATAACTAGTTAGATAGATTTTGTACCTTATATCTTAAGTAATAATCAATTTTACTTGTATGGAAAGTGCTCTTGTGTAACTTTTAATGACCTACAGAATATTACAAGGGGAAAGTTTGTCTATTCCCAAACCATCTGTCAATAAATACAAAAGTATTCGTTAACATATTCATTAAATCATTATTCATTGTTAAACTTCCCAATAACACTAATTACTGAAATTCAGCATATTTATTCCTTAGGTTATAGAAATAATCTGGTGTGAAACACTCACACAACTTTCTCTTGCCAATGCAAATAATGGCCAATATAACCTAACATAAGTAATAAAACATTAGAAATAAACAAAAAACTAACCTCTAAAAAACATAACCTTATTTTAATCATAAGTGAAAGATGCAAAATGAAAATCGAACTCAGTTTGGCTTAAAAATACGGAAAATCACTCTATCACGCTAAACTAGACTCTGTAGAGAAAAATGCTTAAAATAAAAGTTGTAGTTCGTTTTATTTTCTATAAAATTGATTATAGATACTCTTGTCGTAAAATGGCTGAAATCATGAAAAAATCGATTTTCACACGTTTTCGTGAGAAAAAACCAGAAAATCGCTATTTACCGATAAACTATGCGTTATACAAAAAAATGTTACAAATACAAGTTTTAGGATTTTAAATCCTCTACATTTTCTATTATATAAATTGTTACACTAAAATGCACATTAAAGCCGTAATCTTCAAAAAACAATTTTTTTACGTGAAAACAACCTCACCAAGAATTTCAGCCAACATGGCGCCTACTCTATCTTGTAGAACATAAAAAAATTAGTAAACCAGGCGATTTTAAAAAAAATTGTAGGACCAGTTTTTAAGAAAATTGCAAAATAGTGAAAAATTACGCGAATAAACTACTACTTCCGGTTGACCGATTTTGATGAAAATGTTTGTGTCGGGTCCGGTAGTGGTATATAACTTAAGTTTCAAGTTCGTATGATGTTCCGTTCTTGAGATATTCTGTTCACACACACAGACCAATCACTAAAAACATGTTTTTTGGGTTCAGGGGGTCTGAAAACGTGTCTTCGGTGAAAACTCGATTTTGAAAAATCGACATGAAAACAATACTTTCCTTCCTATTTATTCATATAGGCAAGAGAAAGTAAAAACTGAAGCATTTACATTTTGACTTATGCCTAAAGGGGTAAATGGAAATGACTACCCAAACGTAATGCATAGTTATTCTATATATTCCTAAAGAGCTTTGTCCAGTCTAAAAATTGGCTATGTGTTTTGTAAATGTGACTTTTTTAAAGTTAAGTTCTCAAGTTTGACACTTGTTCCTAAGTAGTAGATAACAATTCTAAAGCAATTAATGTTATTTTTGTATCTCTTCTAAGAGCTACACAATAAATAATAAAAATTTATTGCATATTTTTAAGGGGATTTCTTTGTTTTGTTTTATGTCCAACTGTTATGTTCATTAAAACTTATGCAGGTGGTTAAGATTGATAGATAAAAAAATCTGGTGTGAAACACTCACACAACTTTCTCTTGCCAATATAAATAATAAACAATAATCCTATCATTAGTAATAAAACATTAGAAATAAACAAAAAACTAAATAACATAACCTAATTTTATTCATGAGTGAAAGACGCAAAATGACAATCCACCTCAGTTTGGCTTAAAAATACGGAAAATCACTCTTTCGTGCTAAACTAGGCGCTGTAGAGAAAAATGCTCTCAATAAAAGTTATAGATCTTTTAATTTCCTATACATTTGAATATATACACTTTTGTCGTGAAATGCATACTAAGGCTGAAATCTTAGAAAAAATCGATTTTTCACACGTTTTTATGAGAAAAAAACAGAAAATCGCTAATTACCGCTAAACTAAGCGTTATACCAAAAAATGTTTAAAATAAAAGTTGTAGAATTTTAAGTTCTCTACAACTTTTATTATATAAATTTTTTCGCTAAATTGCATATTAAAGCCGTAATCTTAAAAAAAACAACGTTTTTACGTGAAAACAGCCTCACCAAGAATTTCAGCAAAAATGGCGCCTGCCCTGTCTTGTAGAGCATAAAAAATTTAGTAAACCAGGCGATTTTAAAAAAAATCGTACGACCAGTTTTTGAGAAAATCGCAAAAAAGTGAAAAATTATACGAATAAACTACTACTTCCGGTTGACCGTTTTGATGAAAATGTTCGTGTCGGATTCGGTAGTGGTATATAACTTAAGTTTCAAGTTTAAAGTTCGTACGATGTTCGATGAAAAGTAGTTTATGGTTTAAATTAATTACGCTTTAATTGAAGAACTGTTGATGGATTTTTGTAAGAATATTGCCGTCATCCCTTCTGTAAAATAATATTAATCTATTTTTGCAAGTAGAACATTTGACTGAATAATTAGTTACCTGTTGTTGTGTTGTTGTTGTTGTTGTTGTTGTTGTTGTTGTTAAGGTCATCAGCCGAAAGGCTGGTTTGAACCTGTAGAGGTTTTACTAAGTAAAGCGAGGAGTGAAGGGGTTTACTATTGCCTTCCTCACTGAGTGGAAAAGTTCACTTATCAGCACGCCGGGCCCTCTGAAAAGCACATATTTTCCACTCTGCAAATGACACCTTCACTTCATTCACCACAGGGCTTGGCTGTACAATGAAATTTATTACTTTCAGAGGAGATAACTCTGATTAGTGTCTTTTACACCTCTACCTCTTCTGTTCTTAAATAATTCATTCATTTAATTGGCTGACCATTTGATAAGAAACAGAACTATTTGTTTTAGCCCTGCAACAAACAGATTAAGTGTAAACAATTTGTCACTCCACCTGTCTGTTATGGGAATATTAGTTACCTATGTTACTGCAAATTTTATATTGGTTGTATTAAAGATATGAAGGGTACAGGAGAAAATAACAGTCCAAAAAACAAAAATGAGAATATAATGGCAAAAGCTTAATCATAGTGTATATTTTACAAATGTGACTAGGCGTACAAGGAAATACCAACTTAGTTATGAGCTATTGGAGCACGAAAAATATGTACTACAGGAGAAAAAACAACAGTTAACAGCTAACCCTGGTACAGACAATTTTTACTCGTGTTGGCTTTTCCTTAGAGTTAACAATTCATAATTTAAAATCTCCCCATAACAGGCAGGTGGAGTGTTAAATTATTTGGACTTGATCTACTAGTTCCAGGGCTACAAAAATAGTTCTGTTTCTTATCACATGGCCAACAAATTGTATGACGCAAGCATTTAAGAACAGAAGAGGTAGAGATGTAAAATACACTAGTCAGAGTTCTTCTCTGGAAGTCATGAATTTCATTGAACAGCCAGACCTTGTGCTAGAAGAAGTGAAGGTTTCATTTTCAGGATGGAAAGTAGATGCTTTTCAGGGGGCCTGGCATGCTGATAAGCATAGGCTACTTTTCAGCATCTACTATTCACCCTGCAAATGACACCTTCACTTCATTCACCACAAGATCTGGCTGTATCATGAAATTCATTACTCTCAAGAGGAGATAATTCTGACTAGTATCTTTTACACCTCTACCTTTTTTGTTCTTAAATGCGTTAGTCTTATGTGGGCTGATCATGTGATAAGAAAAAGAATTATTTTTTGTAGCCTTGGAACTATAGCAGATCGAGTGGAAATAATTTAACTCTCCACCTGGATGTTACGGGCAAATAAGTTTGTACAAAAATGTTTTAAGTTTTTGAAAATTATTTGGTGAACATCTGCTGAGACTGTAAAATTGTGTTATTCAATAAATCAATTAAAAATACCTATGATATTCAAAAATGGTTGTTTTGTATCATGGTCACAAATAACCAAGGAGTAGTAATAAACAAAAATTACTGGTGTATAAAATTTCCCCTTTACATTTCTATAGTGATAGTTATAAAGGTATTAAGTCAAAAATTGTCGATTTTGAGTTAATTATACTACCCAGTTTAGAAAAATTTTCTCTTTAAATTGGTGCAAAGGGCTTAAGTGTAGCTAACTCCTGAAGTGAATTATGTTGACTGGCTTTATAAAAATTTTCTCTTCGCGTAACAGTAGACTATAAAAGTCTTAATTGTAAATGATACCTTTAGTTTCTCAGTCTTTTTAGTTGTGCAAAAAGTCTTAAGTTGAGTTAACATTTATACCAATAGTAGTTTATTATTTCACCAATATCAATTGCTGAGAACAACTGGAAAAAAATCAGTTTGAATTGTTCGAAATGTCAAGAAACCAAAGGCCAACTCTTGATTTAAGTAACTATAGTAAAAATTTATTAGGTCAAAAGGTATTAAGTTACACAGTAAACAATAAAGGTCTGAAGTCGTGAATTTCCCCCCCAAAAAGGGCCACAGCGTAGATGTTAACGGAATTTTTATTTTCGTTGTTAAGTAGAAAAAAATAAATGTATAACAAATTATAAAAACAATTTTTGGAAGAGACAATAAAACTATCCTTAAATAAAAAAAAAATATATAAATTATACTGTGTCAAATTTTCATTTGCTTTTCCTGAAAAATGACTATTTTCAAGTTAAAACCTTTATACCTATCACTACAGATTTAAGTGTTTGCAATTTTTTTGTTCTGCAAAAAATAGTTGTGTTGTGTCTATATTGTTTGTTCCCCTGCACCCTTCAATATGAAATCAGTAGACTAAATAAAACACCGAAGAAAGGTCAATGAATCAAACAAGTGTGAAAACTACCATTTTATAAAACATTAGTTGGTATTGTGTTGTTTTGTTGTGAATGTTTATGTTTTTAGAATTGCATTACTGTTATGACTTTCACCCCACTCCGGCTTTACTCTCTCTCACTCTAACTGAACTGCATACTGCATTCTTACAGAAATCCATCAGAGCATATTTTTATCCCATGTCAACACTCTACATCTGCTTGGTGTGCTAATTGTACAACAAGCAACAACTTTAATATGCTGTTGTTCTCCAGAGAGATTGTTTTGTTTACTTGTGATATATAAGTTCATATTCTTTTTTATTTGTATTCCAGAGAAATCCAAAAATGGAACTGTGTAAAGCAGATTTGTTGAAATTACTAAGCTACTTAGAGGGTGAACTAGAAGCACGTGATGTTGTTATAGCTACCTTAAAAGTAAGTAATTTTTTAATGTTTTTTAATCATTTCAGCTTATATAATCATGGAGAATCGTCATTCTAGATTTTTTTAAAAAGTATGTTCTGTAGAATTTTAAGAAATTATAAACAAGGATAAATGAAATAAATGAAAGGAGATAAATGAAATATCTCTTACCTTTATTTTTGGTTGGACAGTAAAACCTCACTAATTCGGACTTCAATAATTCGGAATTCGTGATATTTTGGACTGCTCCAAGAAGAGCAGCTTTTTTAATTTATTTAGAAGTTTTTTAGTTAAAACTTAATAAAGTGCTACTTCAAAAAATAATAGCTTTTAACTGTCTAATAAAAATTGTTTCATCCTGTAATACATTATTGGTTACTCAGTGAAGAAAACGTTCCACAATTTAAGCTAGTGAAGTGAGAAACCACATAGACGAACTTATTTAATTTCCAGACTTCAATCTGGAATTCAATTACTATTATCTTGTCCTAAGAGAGATGCGCAAAAAAGTTATAAGAAAACAGTGTAGCAACCTCAAATGATCCCTGAGGATATTTGTCAACCCTCTACTTCAACAAGTGCAAAATAATCAGTACGTAAGTACAGTGTTTTAATTAAATATCATTTTACACTGGACATTTATTATTTAACAATATTTTTATTGCCGTAAATATTTTTATTTCTATACTTTTAACTTTGTTGTTTTTCAATATACTGTACTGTAAATTCATTAAACATCGATATTTCAGACAAGTAACGTTTATTTTTTAATTTTAATTGCCTAAATTATTCAGTTTTTAGATGTAAACAAATATTCGCAATAATTCGGACTTCACTTCCCCCCAATTAGTCCGAATTAGTGAGGTTTTACTGTACTTTAGTTTTAAAAAAACCTTACGATTGTTTTGGTGGTATCAAATTCTTCAGAGTATTTAAAAAATTAAAATTCTGAATTTATCGTTCCTGTACTTGTTTTTTAATACTATAGATGGCAATCTTTAATTAAATTAGTCTTTTAATCTTTGAATTTTATAAAATTCAAGTTTTTATAAACATTTTGTAAGAATTTTATGAAATTCGAGTTTGGATTTTATAAAATTCAAGGATGATAATTTAATTTGAGAAGCTGCTGCCATCTATAGTACTAAATATAAACATGTACAGGAATGATAAATTTAAGCCAGTTTTATTTGATATGACTGAATAAAACAACCATTCTGACTTAATTTTTAAAATACTCTCAATGAGGTGGTACCAACAAAACGATGGTAAGAGTTTTAAAACTTAAAGTGCAACCAAAAAGAAAGGTAAAAAATATTTCATTTGTATTATAATTTATTAATTTTATGGTTGGCAGGATGCGTTACAAGAATTTGTTTGTAAATATATACAAGGAAAATACAATTTTCTTCGTATTGTTTCAGCCAATGGTTTAATAAATCATTTAGCTTATTTATTGATAGATATGTTATGATATTTGAAATTGAAATATATATTTTTAACCACCAGAATACGGTAACATAAAACACTTACCAATGTTTATAGCGCTTTCAAGTATCTTGTACACATCTTCAGTAAATTAAAATTTATTTCACATCAAAATTTAAACCTTCCTGCTCCTACCATGGTAGATAAGAAATAGTCGATTCTTATATTTAAAACAGTCTTGCCAACTTAATCAGTTGATTGTCATATTCAATTTGTGTGTTAATTAATTTTTCCCTGTTTTGTATTTATAAATATAATATTTTTCCAAAATTTCAATTTCATTTTGTCTGTTATTTATTTCTATTATTTTTAGATTATTTTTAATACACGACACATTATGTTTATTTTTGATCATGTGTTCAGTTACATTGGAGAATTTTCGATTTCCTTTTTTATAGTGTTCTGTAAACCGTTTTTTAAAAGATCTGGTGGTTTTACCTATATATTTTTCATTACATTCATTACATTTAATTTTATAATAATACTATTATAATATATTTATAATACTAATATTTTATATATTTCAATTTTAAATAATACGGCTGTTTAAAAATCCTACATAGGATGTTTGATAAAATAATAGTTATGATATTTATCTAAATGTTTTAGAAATCTAGATGAAAAAATACTATTACTATTTCACTGACCTTTTACTCCTTTTCACTTTCATACATTTAGATGTTTTTGTGGATCTGCCATCATCAAAGTATACGTAACATTAAAAAACGAATAAAAAATTAGAATTAAAACGTACAAATTGAAACTCAATTGTTTATCAAAACCTTTTTAGAAGATGCTGTATCTTTATTCACTTTTGTAAAACTGTTAAATCATTCAACTCTATCCCCTCTCATGCTTCTTTGTTCAGATAGCAGTAGCAGACGATATCATTTCATCATTATTAAATTTGATTTGTTAATTTAAAATCCCCTGCCTCTGCTTATTTAAATTCGTATATAATCATACGTATGGAACATCTAATATCTTTCAATTTTATTTTTATTCTTACATGGTTCTATTTTACTGAAATGTTTATCTTAACCTAGCTTATAGTTATTTTTTTATATAATTGATATAACGTCATGTTTTAGTGCCTTTTGGTGTTCATTTTAAATAGGGTCAATCCATATGAAGTGGTCCAGCAGTGGTTGCCGACATGTTTTTAATATTTTTTATATTTTTACACCAAAAAGTTTAACTTATGAGAAGCACAAAAAGCATGTCATTTAATTTTTCCCATTTTTATTTTACTGATGGCCGCCATTTTTTCTTGAGGAGAACGCCTCTTTTTGGTGAATTTCAAACTTTGCGGAAAAGCGCGTAGCTCCTTTGCTATTCATCCTAGAACATTCAAACAAAGACCAATCTCTTCAGAAGAGTCTGGACTACAATTTAAGTCCTTATAATTATGTCCTTAAACCTAAGTTTAAGGGTCCAAAAATATCTCCGAAGTTTATCATGGTTTTTTTTCCAAAAATCGATTTTTGCAAATTTATTTTTTCAAAAAGGCAATAGCTAATTTCCCTGTTATTTTTTTATTTGATAGGTATATACAGGTGCTTCAAACCTACAAAGTTTCAAACTGTGGACTAGCATAGTTTTTGAGAAAATAATTTTTGAAATCATGAAATTTTCAATTTTTCCAAAGTTTAAGGGTTAATAACTTTTTTGGGCTTAAAAATAAAAATTTGAAATTCATCCCAGTTATAGTACTGGGAAAGAGGAACAACCTGTAAAAATTTGATTTTGTGGACTTTATTATTTACCAAGCTATGAAATTTAGAAAAGTGCCAAAAATGTAGTAAAACCAACATCGCTCTTATAGCTTCTTATTATGCTTAACATAGCTGCATATAATGCTTTTTATGCCTGAAAATGTATAAAACAATTTCACACATGTTATTATACCATATTTACATATACTGACCTTTATTTTCATGACTGGTTGGCATTGAGTAGCAGTGAAATTTCATCACACAATGCTTGCATGATGTTGAAGTTGCGCCCAGTTGCTGTGGTTAGCTCTAGAGGTGTGATCTTCCTCAAAATATTACTTAAAGGGACCCACGTTTCATCATTTTTGCTATATTTGAAGGAAGTTCTTGGGCCAGCAGGTTCATAAAAGTGAACAAAACAGTCATTGTGCTCTCGATTGACTGATTTTATTTTTCCGAGCCACCACTGATTGTCATAGATACAGGCTATGGTATCATCTTCTTCCAAAGCTAATGTCACTTTCTTTGATGTTATCATCTCTGTAAATTGTATGGATTTAGATGTCTTGAAGCACTTTACTCTGTTGTCTGCCACAGGCACAAACCGATGAAAAGATCTGGTTCCGGGAATTTTGAGGCATTCCTTAAATCGAACTTCAAGTTCTGTTTCATTTTTTTCTATTTCCTCAGTTTCTACATAAAAGTATGTGATACCTTTCAAGTTTTCAGCACAAAAACTAAACATATCCTTAGCATTCAGAATTTGGTTATTTGTTGTTGATTGTAGACTTTTTTTAGTTACTTCTCTTTTTGTCGTCCCTCCAACTCCATCACAGGCATTTTTGCCATGAGCAGTGGCAAAGAAGTTCCACTCTGCTTCTAAGTCAAAATCCTTTTCATGCAGGCACAGATTCAGAAAGTTTTTTTTGTTTTTGTATTGGCTGCTGGACCCATCAGTAAAGTATATAACTTTTTTAACTGACGGTACATTTTCTTTAATATCTTTAATCAGATATTTTTGGAAAGTATGAACTACTGCAGTATTGTGCTGTCGATGGTTGCTTATTATGCAAAGACTGCGATTTTTAACTAGTCCTGATTCTTCATCAAAATAATAGTACACAAAAGGATGAATAGTAGCCTGCTTATTTACCCAATGATAACTCTGTATTTCGTCTTGAACTACAAAAGTAAAATTTTCAGCAAAGTCAGCTACAACAACACATTCTTCTTTTGTAAGTGTACTCTTTAAGTCTTTGAAAGAGGCAGATTGTATTTTAGATACATAATGATGAGCTTTCAGTTCGCTAACTTTGTCCATAAGGGATTCTAAAAACTCTTCCCTTGGCTTTGATACTGTGAGCATTTCGGCTCGGTCCACTGTTACCCATTGCTTGTACACAATAATATCAGGCATGTCATCAATTTCATCGGATTCCAAAAATGTATTTAAAAGCTCTGAAACATCACCACACTCATCACATTCACTCATCATACACTCATATTTATTCACATCACAGGCTAGCTCCTCAAGTAAGTCTTTATAATGGATATTGAGGCCGGCTCCATCTATCATGAGTTTTACGTTTTGGTGGTAGGAACATACGCACACACTGTGAGTTCCTGAAGCCCCTGCTATGATACACCATTTAGGACGTAAGTCACAAAACTTTGAACGACCAATTTTTATATTTGGATAGGTTTCTTTGAATTTCACGTATAACTCGTTCAAGTTGCACAACAGAAGTTGTTTTTGTTTGTGCATAGATTTCCCATCAATACGGACAGCCACATAATCCTTTTTTCCTGGGCAAAACCTAGTGTCATATTATTGTGACACTTATTGCTAAGGTCCGTTTCCTGGGCAAAATTTAGTGTCATATTTATTGTGACACTTATTGCTAAGGTCCGTTTCGGGATCTATGTTATTAAATAATTAATACACTAAAGTTTACATTTATAAATATTTATTACACTAAAAGATTTACAAAATAAACAATAAACTAATTATAATGAAGTAATACAATAAATAACTTAATAATTTACTTAGCACTACTTACAATCAATTTTATAGAATACACATACAAAATGAAACTGAATACACAAAAACTGAATTTAATACAGATACACGATAACTTTTCACAATACACACACACAAACAAAGACAGTATAACAATCGTTAACCAACACAATGCTTGGAACGCGCCTGCACTACGCCTGATAGCCACTCGTCAAAGATCTAACGAATACTAACTCACTGACCGCGCTCGGGGGTCTATTTATGTACGGGGGGTTCAAAGAGACTTCTCGAACGACACAGATTCAATAAATTAATCTTTTTTATTAGTTTTTGAAAAGTCATAACTGATGTAAACAAGTAACAATAGATCTATTGTAGAAAGTGTTACAGGTCGACCTTTTCATAAATAGTTGTACAACAATAGACATAATAGCGTAGTCCTTTCAAACAACTTTCATGAGTAGGCATCCCTTTATAGCCACCCTATTGTTACTTTTTCATTCTATTATCCTCTCTTAACTATTTCTATGAATGAATTACCATTTTACTAGAACTTTCGTGAACATGATCTTCGATATTGTCACAATATAAATATAATGGTTTTTAATAAATAATAAGTTTACATTTTTGGTTTGTTTATTCTGATAATTGTAGATCCACCGAAATGTATCATGTTGTAGGAAAGTGATTGAATAAGTGAAAAGAATTATAGCAGCGTTGAAAGAAGTACATGTCAGTAAAATATTAATAGCATTTTTTAATTTGGATTGATTACAAGCTGCAGGTTGCATACTTAAAATTTACTTGTTTTAGAAATAGTTTTCCCACTGATGCATTCTTACTCAAAATGTATGGTTTTAGATATTGAATTATGTAAAATTAAGTTATAATTTTTGTTTTAAGGGTCCTGATTTGTTATTTTCTATGAAGAATTGTTTATTTTTTAATCGCCCAATTCGATCACTGCTTGGTGAATTTTTCTGTTTGGCATACATTTGAAGTGAGACACCCAAAACTGTTTGTTTATGTGATGTTAAGGTCATCAGCCGAAAGGCTGGTTTGAACCTCTAGAGGCTTTACTAAGTAAAACAAGGGGTGAGGTGGTTTACAATTGTCTTTCTCACTTAGTGGAAAAAGTATTCTTATCAACATGCCGGGCCCTCTAAATAGCATCTAGTTTCCACTCTGCAAATGACACCTTCACTTCATTCACCACAGGGTCTTGGTGTATAATAAAATTCATTACTTTCAGAGGAGATAACTCTGACTAGTGCTGTTTACACCTCTCCCTCATCTGTTAAATGCTTCAGTCATATAATTGGCTGACCATGCAATAAGAAACAGAACTATCTTTTTGTAGCCCTGGAACTAGCAGTTTCAGTGCAAATTATTTAAACACTTCACCTGCCTGTTACGGGCAAGGTTTTTTTATATATGATTAGTCAGTCATTATGCAAAGTTCCTGAGCTAACCAGTGGTATTTTTAACAATTGAAAGCTACTTTGTACCAGCTGCGTTGACTGGGCTGGCCTTCAGGCTGTGTTGAAATTTCAAAATTGACTAATTTTACAAGTTTTTTTTTTATTTTTATATTGTTTTTGAATTAAATTAAGGGGGAAGTATATAAAAAAATTATTTTAAGAGTAGGAAGCTCATTTCTAACTATTCGTTGGGGATACAAAAGAGAATGCATTCCTAAATTTTCATAATTCGATAACTACCAACCCCTCCCCTTCTCTTAGGGTATGGATTGAAAATTAAGTACTTCATGAAAATAATAATTTTTCAGTTGATTTTTTCCCAATCAACTTTATTTAAAAATAGAAAAAGAGCAGAAAATTATCAAGTGACAGTGGTGTTTACTATAAAATTCACTTTCTAAGAACATTTTTATTAATTTTTAATGTTTTTCTGTTTTCTTCAACTTTTAAAAAAGTTTCTGTTAAGAGTTATTTTTTTATAATACTCAGGGTTTTAGAAAAGCATACTTTGTCACTTCAATACGTTGTAAGCCACAAAATATTAATTTTACAGAGCGCAGTTTTTTGTTATTAAAATTTATGATTTTTGTTATTTGTAATAGTTGTGATACATTTATCAATTCACACTGTGGCTTACAACATTTTGCTTGAGCCTATATTTTTGAGGTCAGTAATGCAGTAAAGCGCAAAATCTCGATTTTGACAGATTTGAGGGTTACGACATATTGAAGTGACATGATCAATTTGCTGAATCTGTGGAAAAATTTATTTACTTTACGACTAAATTTATGGTTATTTTAGTATTTATAGAACAAAAAATTACAATTTTTAGAAATAAGCAATTAAAGGTGGGTCCGAACTAGGCCCTAGTGTAGGCCACTTGTAGTTTTATTTTTTGTGTGCTTGTTTTGTACATCGTAAAGTCGTTTTCTTGTTATTTGCCGTGGTAAAATAATAAACACTAACTAACTATAAAACAATAAATATTAACCTAACCTTTAACTTGTACGATAACCAATTGTAAACTATACTATTTCATAAAAGTACAACACAGTTTTAAATATAAATCAAAAACAGTGTACGTAAATAATGTCATAATTATACAGTAATTGAATAATGTAGAGAACTAAAATAAAATTATGATGTTGATTGCAAGCTGCAGGATGCATTATGAAAATTTATTTTTTAATAGATATGTCAATTTTGTTGTTCTTAATCAATTGATTGTATTAGAGCGATTGGAGCAGCCGTTCCAGTTTTTGTGTCGATGGCCTGTATTAAGTTTGGTAGTTTTTTATCGTAATTATTCGGTTTTAAATGAACTATACTTTTACCGATACACTACAGATTATAGTTTATCAATGATTGATGCTACTATACTTCTGGAATAATTTTGTTCCAGCAATTATAAGAAATTGTAACCTTTTAAGAAATTGTTTGAATTTTTGTGCGAGATTTTGAAAAGATATACTGAACTTTTGTGTAGGAATTGTTATTTTTCTTTTAGGGTAGTAAGTGGATAGGTATGACACTTCTTGAAACACTGAATGGAGACTTCACACCACTCACTTGGAGTGGCCAAGGGAAACCCTACAATACATTGACTAGAACTACTAGTGCCAATTATTGATAAAAGTGTTGTAACAACCCTTATACTCACCCTTTTTCACCCTTCCATTACCATTAATTCAAGTGTCTCTATGATGTTTTAAGTAGTCACAGAAATTGTAAAAAAACTCTTCTACGCTTTTACATATTTTTTGCTCGAAGTTTCCTTTGTTTTATTTTTTGATATTGCATCTTATATGAGTTACCAAAAATGTACATTTTTAATTAAATACACTTATGTTACTTAATAACAAGCAATGTAAAATTAGTGTTAATGTTATTTTTTACAAAAACATTGAAATCTCATCTTTTTCAGTGCGAGAAAGTAAAACAAATGCTATCTCAAGGGCGTTACAGGCCTGTCTCATTAAACGAACCAATGGCTGCACTTCAGAGAGACAGTTTCGCTGCGGCTGGTCCTCGGCTAGATGAAGCTCAGATTTGCAGTCTTGCGGACCATCAATTAAATTCATTAGAGAACCTTGTAATTCAACAAAGACGTGCACAGATTCGAATAGCCAAAGTATTAAAAGATGCTGAGTTGAGGCATAGAAAGGTTTGTATTTTTTATACATATCTATTTACAGTTCAGGCGTTCTTAGTTTGCTCCTACTGTCAACAAACAAAAGCCCCCTACTACAGGGTGCACGCTAGAGTCTGGGACTTTACGGATGTCGTATTCCTATTAAGTTAACTATTTTTTAAATTATAAGTACTTAAAGTACTAAAAACATTAGTCATGATATGATGTAGGCCTAACAATTTCATTAGAAAAATACTTTTAAAAGTATTTTGTATTTAAATACTTTTAAAAGTATTTTGTATTTAAATACTTTTGAAAGTATTTAGTTGTTACTTTTTAATCACATTTTTATATAATGCGCTTGCTCAGTGACGTCATTATTTGTTTACATTAGGAACAAACTAAGAGAGGCTGGACTTTACAATAGACACTTGAACTAATTTTAAATTATTTCAGATTAATTTCACCGTAGTATTTCAGAAACCAGTCCAAATTATTGTGTTTTTGTTTGGATCGGCTACCAAACTGGTAGACCAAAATGGGAACTGGGTACCAAAGTGCTGGTGTGAACCTCTAGAGGTTTTATTAAGTAAAATGAGGAATGAGGTGGTTTACCATGGCCTTCCTCGCTGAGTGGAAAGTATGCTTATCAGCATGTCAGACCCTCTGAAAACCATCTATTTTCTACCCTGTATAATGAAATTCATTACTCTCAGAAGAGATAACTCTGACTAGCCAAATTATAAAAATATCAATAAAAAATTGATGTAAAACACTCTCACAACTTTCTCATGTCAGTGCAAATAATGAGCAATTTACATTGTTCATTTGATTTTTCATTTTACATTGTTTTTTAATTATTAAACATAGGTAAATTGTTCATTATTTATATTGCAAGAGAAAGTTGTGTGAGTGTTTTACACCAGATTTTTTAATAATTGTTTATATTATTGTGTATATAAATACATAATATAATAACCAATATTTTGATAATTGTTAAAACCAATTAATAAATGATCTGTCTTATGAAATTAGGTTAATTACTTTAAGTGCCATATAACAGAATAATCTTTGAAACATTTCATTTCTACTTTTTGGTAATATTTATTCAATGTATATTACCAAAAATTTTATATTAAGAGTGTTAGTTTGTAAGTGTGTTTATTAATTGGAATGTTTTATTTTTAATTTTCAGGTAGTACAAGAACTAATTGACGAAAAGAGAAAGCATGAACATGACACAGCCCAAGGCGATGATATTACTTATGGTTTAGAAAAGGAAAGAACAAGATTAAAGCAGGTATTACATTATTTATTTGTTTTTTAAAGATACTTTATTGTCTTGGTTATTAGTGACTACGTTGGGTTAAGAAATGGTGGATTTGAACATGTAATAACTTTCCAGACTTCTGTCAGCAATCTTATATTTTTGAATCTCCCTTTGTGACTCAAATTTTCTCTTTATGGAAGTCAATAAAGTTAGAAAGTTGTTATGTGCACTTGCTTCATTCAGTACGCTTTGTTTTCTTGGTTTATCCCAGATTTTCAAGGTCCTTCCTGACTTCTTTAACTCTGTTGAGACGACAACCGTATGTGATACGGCTGTGATGATATACACTGAGTGACGGCAAACGTATGTCATACGGGCACAGCAATATACATCCCCAGACGGCAAACATATCTCATACGTTTGGTACTTTCACATTGTTATAAATGTGGCTACCCGTACGCTATCCGTTTCCCGTTTTCACTGTTATTTAGTTCACTTTGTTCTCCGTTTACCTACAGCGATAGTTGACCAAATTGATTAGTATTGTCTGATATATCGACAAAACTATTGACTGCTACTTAATGCGCTAGATTGAACCGTAGCGTCTACTACCGAGTACTGACATAGCGGGTTACAAGGCCATGTTGTTTGCAGTGTATGTCTTGTACTGTTATTGTGCTATAATACATTTCATGAAACAATGTCTAGAGAACCATTAGATTGTTTTGCAGAAGATTCTGGGTCGGAATCAGATGACACGGACATTGATGAATCATACGACCCTGCGGAGAGTGAAAGCGATATTGATATAAGTTTCATATAAAATCTTTCGGAAAAGTGTAAATTAGAGTAATTGTAAATATTATTATTTTATATATAACTTAATAATTGACTTAAACTAAATATATGGTTAAAAAGAGCAAATTTCAAACTTTATTTTCATATAATACCCTTGTTGATAAGAACTGAAGTGACTGCACACTGAATTTTTGGAAAAGTTGAAAAAACGTCAGTCTACAGTGCAAGATACGTATAATTTACTTTAGTCTGTAGTGCATAGATGTGAAAAAAATTGTAGACTGGAAAGTGTTAAACCACTTATCCGACAAATTAGGTCTTTTATCTAGTGTTTTTAAAATTTATTTCATCATCCATTCTGTTGTGGGCTACAATTTACGATAATCACTGATATATATGCTGTCTTGCTTAACACAAACTTTAAAAAAAATTTTTAATGCAAATGGAGATGCTGGACTTGGAAAACAATTATAATTTGAAAGAAAAGCTTAACTACATCAAGAAAGACGTATTGCACTTGATTCAAATGCACTTTTTAAAACTGGTGTCATAATTCGGGAGTATATAAATCTGTGAGCAGTTTTTCAAAAATGAATTTTGTGAAGTCAAAAGTAGATCAATAGACTTACCGATACAAACCTTGAATTATCATTGAGGTTTGCAACGTCCAAAATGAAACCATATATCAGCGATCTTATGAAAAGAAAGCAGTGCCTAACTTCTCATTAAGAAGACCTAATTTTTTTATCCTTGTACAAGCGTATTAGGTTCGTGTTACATTATATAATTATGTAATATTGAATTTATTTCAATTTCTTTAAATATTTTTTGGTCAGACAACAATTAACTAATTAAAGTACTAACCATTTTACTAATTTACATTTCTTGTAAAATTTTAACAAATAATTCATAATGTTATATGCAATACACAGTATTAAAAATATTATGTGATTTTTTTTTTACTATAATAAACAGCACAAAAATGGTCCGATGGTAGTTGAAGGATGGTTGCCAGATTGCTGCCCACACATTCATTCAAGTAGGCAAGAATTTTTAGAGGTCTCTTTAATTATGCGTCTTAGGCTCTTTTTTCATCAAAAAAATCTGGAAAAAATACTGTAGGTTCCTAATGAGTTGTATTTTATTACTTTGTAAATATTATTGTGTTTAGGTCATTTGTGCACACACAAAGTTAGGCAACCTAAATTTTGCGAAATCTTTTGCTTTTGATAACGAATAACTTTTTTTTGAAATCGACGACATATTTTTTATTATTTCGCTATAAAATACAGAATTTTTGCTTTAATTTCATGTATTATTTGTCATAGGTTACTAAGGAAAAAATTATTTAGGTGTATGACTTTAAAATGTGACTAAAAACGTTACGGTTTATTCCATAACTTACCCAATACGGTGGTCCCTTCGTTCCTGCTCTGTCAGTGTAGATTTCTCACTCCAAGAATCTATTTTTAGAAATGACATGAAACATTCACATTACAATATGTGGTTGTTATTTCAAAAAATCGTTGGAACCGAGTTTTATTTATTGCTCAGAAACACGAATATGACATTAGACGAGGCGATGTTGGGGGTGTGGGAAGAGAGGGTGCGCTCTGTCTATGTAGTCACCATCGGACCATTTTCATGCGGGCTACTCTAGGCTGTAATACATCTCATTGTATGGCCTCCCACATCGATTGAAAAGTGTAATTCGGCCCTTTATTTACTAAAGGTTGGCAACCTCTATAATGTTGCTTTATGTGCAATAAAACAATCCTCTGTACCAATTTCATTACACCGAGTTAAAAATAACTAATTAATATTTGAATGTATTTGCTATAGGAATTAGAAATGGAAAGACAAGCTAAAAAGCGACTGGAGAAGGAATTAAAGAAGTTAAATGATTTTGCAGAAGAAGAGAAAAACAGACAGAAACAAATAGTTCTTTTATTACTTGCTGAAAGAAAAAAGATAGTTATGAAATACGTAGAAGAAAGAAAACGATCTGAAGATTTAGCACAAGTAAGGCAATTTTATTGTTTATCTGTGAGGGCATAGACTATTAAGATTTTAGTTAAACCCTGTAGGTTTTTTTGTCATTAGTCTCTCAACTGGTTTGATACAGTTCTCCAAGTCGTTTTATCTTGTGCGAGTCATTTCATATCTGCATACCTGCAACACCCTACATCTTTTGTAATTTGCTTTAACACTTATATGGAAACATGTTTTTTATAACGTTAGTAGAAACACCCGGTCTGACAGACCGCCATTTCATTTTTGGCAATTTATTTGGGAATCAAAGGCAAAGAAACTCAACTAGATCTGTTTAACAAAAATTATTTTATTTTACTATAGTATAATGATTGAATTGACATTGGTATAAGATTTGGTTATCGAAAAACAATTGTTTAAATAAATGAAAAAAGCCAAATTATTTATGGTATTAACGACTTAATTTTTAAAATTGATAACATACTTATAATGTTTTTTTTCACTCAGGTTAAATGTATTATTTTAATACATATTTAATCACATACTTAAATTTAAAAAAAGCAAAAATTTGTATAAAAGAAACATAACTCAAAAGTGACTACATACATATTAGGGTTTTTTTACTGACATTTGTTTTTTGTACAATCAAGACACAGTTTTCTACTGCATTCTACGCAAATAGCTTTCTAGCAAGTGATACATCCGAGTCATCAATTTCATCACAAATAGAACCTTCTGAGTCACTGTCATCATTTTCCAATAATCTACGAATTCTGTCACCATAGTCGGGATCGCTTGTACTAAGTGGTCGAGCCATTTCAGAAATTTACAATTAAGTAATAAAAAAAATAATTAAAATATATACAAATAAGTAAAATATTAACCCGTAAAGGAAACACCCGTCTTACAGACTGTTAAATACAGTAAGGGAAACACACGGTTCCACAGACCGCTACATGAAATACACAAAAAGAAACACGCGGTATCACAGACCGGTATGATTTTTAAGAACGATTTACACTACCGCAACGATTCACGTGAACTGAACCATATTTCACTATGAAGTAGATAGGAATGAGGGAGGAAGCTATTGTGACGGTCAGCACCAACCCTAGCTCAGGGAACCCAGTATTATGTAAACAAATCACCCTTGGTGCCTGTGAGACCGATGTTTCCATATAAGTGTTAAATAATCTAACCTTTGTCTCCGTCTACAATTCTTTCCCTATACATTACTCTCCATTATTGGTAGACCAATACCTGGATGTCTTAACACTTTGAGTGCTTGGGTCAAAAAACGTGGACGTTTATAGAATGTTGGCCATTTTTGTCCATATTTGAAATATTGTAAAAATAACATTATAAGAAGTATTAGGATAGTACTAAAATGGCTGGACACATCAAATCTTCTAGTTTTAAATGATGTATTATAAGTTGTTTTAATAAATTAATAAACAATCACTTTTTCATTGCACATTTTTTAGAAAAAACAAGAATTTTTCCACTGCATTAGCATGTTGTTTTAACAATTTATTTGAACTATTATACAATTTCATACACAAAAACTATTATACACTTTTATAATACTTCATAAACAAAACTGTGTTATTAAATTTAAAAAACAAACTAAACAAAAATTTATTTTGTGAAAAACAAAACTCATGTATAACCTCATTGTTTACTTTTCGTTATAAATGAATAAAACACTAACATACTAGTGCTTTAACGGTGTACTTTTGTACTAAAATGTATGTGAATTCAGAATAAATGATAAAGTTCCGTATAAGAATGTGCTATTACATAGTATAGGTAACCGCGTAAATACAAATTCCGTAAAATTACGCTGAAAACATATCACCGTTCCGTAAAATTACATGCTTAGCACGCAAAGTGTTAAGATATGCTCCATTAGTCTATCCTTTCTTCTGGTAAGATATTTTCAAATACTTCTTCTTTCATCCACTTGTCTAAGAACCTCTAAATTATTTATTTTGTCCACCCACCTAATCTTTAACATTTTCCTATAACACCACATTTCAAAAACTTCTATCCTCTTTCTATTGCCCCTATTACCCTCATTTCACTCCCGTATAATGCTACACTTCAAACATTGTGTTTTAAGAAATTGTTCCTAATCTGTAAGTCAATGTTTGTAGTTAGTAAGCTGTTTTCCATTTCAAAGGCTTTTCTACAGTAAGCAATCCTACTTTTCATATCACTTTCTATCCCTATCTACATTATCTTGTTGCGATGTAATACAGTAACAGTTTTGAATGATAAATAGCTAGATAAAGAATTGCTAGCAACACATATTGAAATATTAAAAATAAGGTAACATAAAATATTAAAAATCTGGTGTGAATCACTCATTACTTTCTCTTGTCAGTGTAAATAATGAACAATATAATCTATGTTTAATCCTTAGTAAACAATGAATGGAAAACATAACTTAATTTTAATCATAAGTGAATGATGCAAAATGAAAATCAACCTGTTTGGCTTTAAAATATGAAAAATTACTAATTGACACCAAGCTAGGCTCTGCGGAAGAAAATGCTTAAATAAAAGTTGTTGATTTAATTCTATAAAACTTTTGTTATATATACACTTTTTCATCAAGTGCATATTAAAGCCGCAATCTTGAAAAATACCATTTTTTACCAATTTTAATGACAAAAATACATATAATTACTAATTGACATTAAACTGAGTGTTGTACAAAAAACTACTTGAAATAAAAGTTGCAGGTTTTTAAAAGTTGTGCAACTTTTCTTGTATACACTTATACCCTAAAATGCATATTGAGGCTGTAATTTTAAATAAAAAAACATTTTTTGTGCTAGAGCAGAGCCTACCCAAGAATTTCAGCAGACATTGTGCTTACCCTATCTTGTAGAGTATAAAAAAATGTAGCAAATGAGACAATTTAAAAAAAATTGGAGCTGTTTTCGAGAAAATCGCAAAATGAGTGAATAATTGCGCAAATAAACTACTACTTCCGAATGACCGATTTTGATGAAAATATTAGTGTTGGGTCCTCTAGTGGTACCTAATTTAAGTTCCAAGTTTCAACATCTAACGTTATTCTGTTCTTGAGATATTTTGTTCACACACAGACCAATCGCTATAAACATTTTTTTTTTATTCAGTTGCCCTAAAAATGTGTATATCCGGTGAAAACTCGATTTGGAAAAATCAACATAAAAACAATACTCTCCTTCCCTATGTATTTATATAGAGCAAGAGAATCTAAAAGTGGGAAATTTTATTTTCTCTTTCTTAGTCTACGATCTTAAAATTCCCTTTTCGCGTGTGATTTGCTGTTGTGCAATTTCTTACTACCTGTAGCTTATTGTATCTATTTAAGGCAACATGATTAATTAAATCTAATTATGTGTATTTATTTTAAAATAGATTTTAACAGAAGAAAAAGGAAGAATAGATTCTATGGCTGAAGGGTTAGAAGAAGAAAGTAAAAAGTCACTTCAAATGGAAGCAGAATTAGAAAAACAGCTTGCGCAGTTTGATACCGAAAGTCAACAGCTTAAAGCCAGTCTTTTAAAGGAAGAGAAACGGTAAACTTAATAATTATGTAATAAAAGGTTCTTTGTATTTATCAGACATGGTCGGATCTTGTTAGAGGGATCAGCACTCCTGGCATCTATGCCAGGCCTCCTGGATTCAATTTCCGATCAGACCTGGCATTTATTTGTCGCTCAATTTTATCTATTGCCCTACATCAACTCCATTACCATTAATGTGCAAACGTAAAAAATATCCGATTTGCTTCAGAAAGGCTGTAATCAAGTATTCTTTTTTGCAACCAAGCTCGGTATCTGAATACACAATCATAAATTTTTGCCTCAAATTTGGTCTTTTCTTTTAATTTTACCTGTTATGCCATCTTCATTCTTTTATATTATTTTCTTTTTTCAAGTTGGTAACGTGCTCGCCTCTCATCATGCGGTCTTGGGTTCGAATCCCATTCAGGCACGGCATTTTTTCATACATTACAAAAAAATCATTTCATCATTCACCGTCTGCATTAGCAGTAATTGCAGAACAGTCGGACGTTAAACAAAAAAAAAAAATATTTTACTTTTATCTGGCGTTCTTATAATTTTTGTGGCGAGCTTCAACAGTCAATCCTATCAAAATACATCTACTTCATTCAGTAATTTTTGGTAATCTTACTCTATGTTATTGGATCAGACTTTGTTGGTGTGCTTTTTAGATCTTTTACAAATTATGTGAGTTGTCTTTTTAGTTTGTTTTTATTCATTTCAACTAGAGAATCTCAATCTCTAATTTTTATTTACTTTTTATGTTGTTTACTACTTTTCCATTACAGGAATTTAATCTGTAGTCTGACTCTTGTTATCCGTAATGCTTTGATCTGAAATTTTCCTCTGGGAGTTTCTTTTATTAACGCTTTTATGTACTATGTTTAAGTCATGAAGTTTTAAAACTGTAAAGAAAATTGTGTTGGAATACAGTTCTTTAGTTTTTACAAGTGTTTATTGCTATGTCATGTATGTAAAAGTTACACTTGCACATTGATTTATAAATTTTTCACTAATCAAAAAATCAATAGTCATTATAAACAAGATAAAAAAAATATCTACACTAATTTGTGAAAAATAGTTCTTTTTGTAAAATATGACTTCATACTCAACATTTGTGCTTCAGTAAATTGTGAACTTTGTTCTGCCATTCTAATAATTATGTTTATATAACACTAAACTTAGTTATAAAACAAAAGAAATATAGTTTTAAAACGAAACTATATGAACATATATGAAACAGGAGTACTCAAAAAACTGCATAAATTCACACAATAAACTTAACTCGTAAGGCTCCGGCTGTTTCATAGTGTTCCGCTTCTTATACACAGCGGCCATATTACATTCTTTCCCCATGACATCACACACATATTCATATAGTTAGATATTTCTTGAGAAAAACCATTTGTAAAGCATAATTTTATCTAGACGTACGTATATTTCACAATTCTGCAGGTTGCTGGAGAATGACATGAGGGTGACTTTTTTGGGAACTCTGCAGGAGGTATTTTTTTGTGAACCACTCCCTTCCCCCTTTGCTACAATGTATAATTGACCTAACCTAGTTATTTTTACCTAGTAACTAGTTATTTTTATAACAAGGGAAAATTCCTATAGAAAAACATCAAAGATTTTTTTTTTGGTTTAACCATCGTGTTTGTATGTTGACTTACAGTTGGCCTGGATCCGATATCTGTTTACATAAAAATGTTTAAACAATCTAGCCTACCCACCGCACTAAAACTATAATAAAATATTTCCCTGTCTACGTATTTTTTTTATAAACGCTGTTAGTTATATTGAAGAATTCTCTACAAAATAAATATAATAATGACTGGTTTCAGAGTTGTATTTACCTCACTGCAACAAGTTTTATCGCATACTTCACTACTCATTACTGTTGTCACCGAAGTGGCTTCGTGTAGAACATGGGTTAAAACAAACTTGGACAACTCTAACCTCAAAATTGATGCGCAGTCATGTATATACTAAGCTTGTCATCTTATTCGATATTACATAGTTGAAAACTATGTATTCAATACTATCATAATGGCTATTTTCTTAGCTTTGTTTTTAATATAAATGTCCTCGACCTTTCAAGAAACATGAGAACTGTATTCTATATTTTGTTTTAATATGAGTAACTGTAGATCGTTACCTTGTGTGTTTTGACACAACAATTGAGTAACGATATATCGGTACCCTACTTGTAAAAGGGTTATTAAATTAAAGGGTTGTAAAAGGGTAATTCATTTTTCTATTTTGTGCATGTCACATTAGGAAGTGCGTAATTTATATTGTTACTGTTAAATAAATATTTGTCATACAATTAAGTTATTTTTTTAATATTTATTTATTTAATAAAGTTTTACATGTGAGAGCAACAGGTAAAACCCAATACTGCTCTCTTAAAACATATATAATAATACAATCGTAATTTAACTAGCTTATAATATATAAAATAATGATGCTTCAACTTCATAACCTACAATATAATAATGAATGTACTAATGATTATAACATATGAATATGAATAATATAATAATAATAATAATAATATAATGAATATGAAGAATATAAAATATGACCATGATGAATATAATATTTTAATATGATAGTATAAAAATAATATAATTGTATAATAATATAATGATATAAAATTGAATATAATACACACAAACATAAAAAATTAAAAGAAGCATTTACTGTATATACTTACAAATAAATTACAGTATAATTTAGAAAGAAAAGAAAAAAAAGATTAAAGATAGAAAGAAAAAAGAAAAGAAAAAAAGAAGAAAAAAAATATCAGACAGGAGCCGTGGAACAAAACTTCGAATTTAGGAATACATTTTTTTTTATAACTTAACTGATATTGCTTGTGTGAATCTTTTATGAATGTGTAATTAAAACGATTTCCCACAGAAGTAGTGCTGATTAGGAATGTATTTTCATCTGTTCCATTCCTCATGTAGCTGTTTTCTTGTTATAAAAATTTGGTTTAATATTTTTTACATTTTAAATTAGTTTAGTAATCAATATTTAGTGTTTGTGCCACTGTTGTTTGTGGTAAACTTCTTTTTTTTGTTAATGGAATTACTTTTGTTGCAGAGTTAAAGAACTAGAACTTGAACTAGAGAAAGCAAAAGGTGAAGTCACTTCTCTTGAGAAACAGTTAGTTGAAGCACATCAAGTAGCTATGTTTCAGGCCAATACAACACTTGGAGCCTCTATGGTTCACCAACACCCCCGACCTCCTCAACCTCCTACCAAACCTGCAATTATTCCTGCACAAACATCACCAAGACTTGCTACTCCAACACCAGGTATTGCAATTTTAATAATAATCTAACATTTAAAAATCTGGTGTGAAACAGTCATTCGACTTTCTCTTGCTAATCTAAATAATGAAAAATATAAAATAAGTTTAATCATGAGTTAACAACGTAAAGTGAAAATTAATCTCTGAATGACTTAAAAGTACAGAAAATCATTAATTGCTGCTAAATTAGGTTTTGTCAAAAAGAAGGCTTGAAATAAAAGTTGTAAATTTGTTTATTTCCTTTAACTTTGATTACATACACTTATGCTGTAAAATGTTTACTAAGGCCGCAATCTTAAAGAAATCCCATTTTTTTACCAATTTTGATGTACAAAATACAAAACATCACTCATTGACATAAAGCAAAGCATAATAGGAAAAAATGTTTGAAATAAAAGTTTGAGGCTTTTTAATGTTTTACAACTTGAATTATGTACACATTTGCCCTAAAATACATATTCAGGCGGCAATCTTAAAATACAATTTTTTTTTACCACAAGAGTACAGCAGATTGGCACTTAGCCTGTCTCTTAAAGCATACAAAATGTAGTAAATGAAACTATTTAAAAAAATTGTTGCTGATTTTGAGAAAATTGTAAAAACGTGAAAAATTGCACAAATAAACTATTACTTCCAGTTGACCAATTTTTATAAAAATTTTTGTTTGGTTTCCTTGTGGTGTCTAACTTAAGTTTCAACTTTATACACTATTTAATTTTTGAGATATTTTGTTTACACTCACACACACCCACACACCACATAGTCCAGTCGCTAAAAATATTGTTTTTTGTGAGTTCAGGGGTCCTGAAAACATGTATTCATGGTGAAAAATTGATATGAAAACAACACTTTTCTTCCCTATATATTAATATAGAGGACAAGAGAAGGTAAAAAAGTAAAATTCTATAGCAAGAAAGTAAAAAAATAATTTTTGATTTGGGAAATTGAACAGTTGAATGTACTTTCAGCTTGCCAAATATTAAAAATTTTTATTATTGTGCTCTCCTAAACAACAATGAGTCTTTGTTGGGAACGCTTATAATGTTAATTGTTTTTCTTGTTTGACCTAATTGGATCACTTCAAGTCGACTATTTGATTGGTCTTCTCTGGCTCCCATTAGCTTCGTTTCTTCTGCCAATTCTTCATATTTTCTGATCTTGCTTTTCACTGTTCATCCATCAACCGCACAACTCTTAGTCACGTGGTCCATTTTAAACCATTTTATGTTTAAAAGTTAATTTATCTTTGGTTTATTAGTTGCGTCCTCAGTCGTCGGTCCAATTTTTTTTAGGTATTTTTTTTTAACTCTCGCTATATATCTCCCTCTTGATTTCATACTCAACCCTCTGGTTATAAGTTGTTTCAGTATCCTGCTTTCAGCCATTCTCAGGATGGGAAAGAAATACGAAATTCTCCGCTTTTTCATAAGACTAATTAGTTCTGTGGCATTATAGACCGTTTCATTTGTAGAAATCCTCGACACACCATCCTTTTTGTAGTTTTTATTAATGTAGGTTCTGATAAATCTCTGTTCGGTTTTATTTGTTCAATTACTTTTCCCTTCATTTTTGAGAGTTTCTCTGTCGTAAAGTGCTTCTGGTTAAATTACTGTTCTATAATGTCTAATTTTTGGATTAAAAAGGAAAAATCTTTTTGTTACATGTGGATTTTATTAAAACTTGCACATTTCTCATCTTATGTGCTCTGTTGTTTCAAGAGAAATTTTCTCTTAATTTATTATTTAATTTTTTTCAATGTGTTTTTAGGTAAAGCTCTTAATAGTGGATGGGTGGACGAACAAGTGCAAGCGCAGGCTATGATGAGCAGTGTTGCAAAAGTCGTTCAGCCAACTGCAACTGTTTCTAGTGTTCCTGTGTGTGGTCCAAGTAAGTATATATTATTATTATTATTATTATTATTATTATGTGTGTATGGACCCTGATGGATCGCGCAAAGCTTTCCGACTCATTTTTGGGAATTCTTTCTCATTTTCCATACTTCTCTCATTCTTTTCTCATGTTTTTGCTTCCTCTCTTCTGTCCACTTTGTCCCTGTCTTCCTAAGGACCTCATTCTCTGACAACTTATTCCACTCGTTTATCCTGTTTCTGAATGTATTTCTGTCTCCAATACCTGTTGGGTCTATTTGTGCCTTATGTAAGTCTATTTTCACTTGTGTAATCCATGGTGTTGTTGATTTAACTTTTTGTATGTAAGTAAGAATCTTGTTAGTGAGTCGTGTTGGGGGGGAGTAAGTATATATGTATATAATGTTCTATTTTCTCTACGTACATCGTACTTAGAAATAATAATGATCCATCAAAAAACGGTGTATACGGACATAGTTTTACTGTGATATGTTTGGTGAAGTTTGCATTCGTTGCACTGTCCAGTAGTAATTTTTGCGTGTAAAGATTCAGATATACCGGGTGAGCATAAATTATTGGACACATTACAAACGTTAATAAAAAAATAACAATTGGGTGTACTTACAATGAATGTTGGTTTATCGAAAAGGCAATTTTAAAAAGTTTTATTCACAACACATGTCAAGTTCAATAAGTTTCTACGTGAGCACCATTTGTTACACGTAAAATATCCAAACGATATTCAATTTCACGCCGTACGTTGTCGATCATTTCTTGGCCAATGTCCTGAATTGCAGCTTCGATTTTTCTTTTTAGTTCGTCAATATTGCGTAACTTGTTTGAGTACACCCTATCTTTGACTAATCCCCAAAGGAAGAAATGTAGTAGTGTAATATCAGGTGATCGAGGCGGCCAGGAAATCGGTCCATCGCGGCCAATCCAACGTCCAGGAAATTGTTCATGCAGGTAATCACGAACATGTAGACCCCAATGTGGAGGTGCACCATCTTGTTGATAGTAAACATTTGGCTGTCGATATTCAATTTGTGGTACTGCGTACTGTTGTAGCATATCTAGATATGTAGCACTAGTCACTGTAGGCTCGGCAAAGAAGAATGGACCAATAACGCCATATGCACTTAACACACACCAAACATTAACCTTGGGGCTATCACGTTCAACTTCTTCAACAACATGAGGGTTTTCGTTATCCCAAATACGACAATTATGACGATTAACAACACCGCTGACGTGGAAGGTAGCTTCATCAGAGAAGATAACTTTTCTTAAAAAATCACTATCTTCGTCAATTCTATTCAGAATGTCGACAGCAAAATTGTACCGGCGTGGTTTATCGTCTTCTGTAATTCTATGTAACAATTGAATTTTGTATGAATGCACTTTTAGCCGTTTGTGTAGCACTTTCACAATTGTCGACTGTGGTATGCCAAGTTGTAAACTCGCACGATGAGTCGATTTACGTGGGCTTCTCTGAAACGCTTCCCTTACTCTATCAACAACTTCCTCGGGAGACAATAGGCCTGCCAGCACCTTTCATATGTAACACATTTCCTGTCTCTATAAATTGTCGATACCAACGTTTGATGGAGTTTTTAGAAGGAGAATCACGGCCATACTCTAAACGGAAACGTCTTTGCACAGTAACACCCGATTTACTTTCGTGAAACCACAGAACACACATAGCTTTCTCTTGCACGGTAGCCATAGCTCAACTGACGCTCTGCCACCCCCCACCATAGAGCCGACTGGTTTCATGAAGGTCATCTGAAACTCTAGCTCGTGCACTAATGTTTGTCACAAAAATAGGCGCACTACATCTTTTTGTTATTTTTTTATTAACGTTTGTAATGTGTCTAATAATTTATGCTCACCCTGTACTACTTTAAGGTTATATCTTAACTTCAGTTAGTATGTAACTTGACCATTATATCATGGAAAATTATGAGAAAAGAAGAACCTGATGTTTGTTGCTTTTCATAATGACATTCATAGTGTGTATCATGTGTAAACAGACTTTACATAAAAATAACTGAAATACATCTATAAAAGTAAATTATTTTTATGTAGGCTTACGTATAATATTAATTATCCAATTCGTATTATTTATTAATTATAGTGTTATTTGCTATATAAATTATCGGGCCGGCCCGTTGACATAGTGGTTAGCGCAACTGTCTTCTACGACGGGGTCCCGGGTTCGATTCCTGGTCAGGTCTGGCATTGTTTCATCACTCATTTTCATATATCTTCATTCTCCACTGTCTGCATTAGCAGAAATTGCAAAACAGTCAGATGTAAAACAAAAAAAAAAAAAAAAAAAAATAATTGTATTATCCTTTTTATTGTAATTATTTATCCTTCTCGTTAAAATTATCCTTCTGTTGTAAAAGTATGTGAAAAGTGCTAGTGGATGGTGCTACCACATCAACAAATTCAAACTTCACTAAACTTAACATGGTACGCTGCATATTATAATAGCACTGTTTTTTTAATTTTAATTACGTCTATTAGACTCCTGAGGAAGTATAGGACATTTTGACAAGTTACAAGTTAATACATAACACCTGAATAAATACATATTGTTCAATCACACATTAAGTGTCATCTAATATTTACACAATCGTTTAACTGACCACCACCTTCAGGTTACTTGTGCATTAAAAATAACAAAATAAACATTCAAAAATAAATCTTTATAATGCATCCTGCAGTTTAAATATTTCTATTTCATATAATGAATTAATACAATAATTTCACTAACCTTCTTTTTAAACTGCGTCACCTTTATTTTTATTTTACTTACACGTGTTTCGGTGGATCCACCATCATCAGAGTAAATAACATATAATTGAAACTAAAAACATTATTTATTAAAAATCTATAGAAGATGATACATCTTCAGTCACTTGTATAAAACTGATTTAAATTAATTTATTTTAATTTATCCCTTCTCATATTTACTGTAGATAGCAGCAGCAGTCAATATCACTTCATCTATGAAGTGATGAAGTGATATTGACTGCTGCTGCTATCTACAGTAAATATGAGAAGGGATAAATTAAAATAAATTAATTTAAATCAGTTTTATACAAGTGACTGAAGATGTATCATCTTCTATAGATTTTTAATAAATAATGTTTTTAGTTTCAATTATATGTTATTTACTCTGATGATGGTGGATCCACCGAAACACGTGTAAGTAAAATTAAAATAAAGGTGACGCAGTTTAAAAAGAAGGTTAGTGAAATTATTGTATTAATTCATTATATGAAATAGAAACAAAATAAACTATATTTAACAAAAGTTTAATGTTGTACTTTATATGAGTTTATGATGATTATTTACATTGCTGTGACTCCCAGAATACAGCAATGTCATTGAGGAGTGTTAGGTAGCTATTTTCACCTTCAGCCGCCGTTGCGAAGAACCATACATCATGTATTCTCTGAGGTAAGAAACCCAGTAATGACGAGCTGTACCTTTTCATTTCTTATTTTGCCATTTTCTTGATCCCACATGGGTTCTTCTTGCTGTGTAATAGCTCCAGTTTTAGAATCAACAAAATTATATTTATTACTCACCGTGAAGTGTTGAAAACCCACTTCTTCTAACTCAACCATTTTGTATCTCCCTCTAACAGTCTGCATTAGCAGTAATTGCAAAACAGTCGGACGTTAAAAAAAAATCCCTCCAACAGTCTGAAATTATTGTGCTACCTGGTTCAATATGCAGTTTAACTCTTTATAGGGCAGTACTACGGGGAAAAATATACATGTTGTAAAATGTTAAATTTTGTTTTAAAGGGACTAGAATAATGTATTTCTAGTGCCAGAACAGTAAGATATTTCTTTTCTTTATGTCAATCCCTGATAAGTATACTTACCAAAGAACGTTTATTGAAATGGGAATCACATAATATTTAGTGGTAAGAATGCTTATTAAAACAACTTGTAGCCCTATATAACAGAAAAATGTGGTGAATAATTTATCTTAACTTTATTAGCATGAGTGCGTGCTTTCCCGTAAAAACTGGAATTTTCTAAGCACTGTACAAAAGTAACAACAAAACAACATGGTAGTGTACGCTGGTATGAATCCTTACCACATTCGTGTAACTCACAAAGCAAATGGTCGCTGCGTGCTAATTTCAATATGCGGATAGCCTACTTACCAGAGAAAATCTATAAAACCATAAAATGCCAATAAGGTTCAACTGCACAGCTTATTCTTTAAAAAAATCGACCGTATTGCCAGTGGTAAGTATACCTACCACAGACCTATAAAGGGTTAATGCATAAGTACTGGATTTGGAAGGTAGTTTTTATATATAATTTTTCTTGTATTTGTTGCAGCAACGGGTGTTGCTCGTTCAGTGTCTCCAGGTCAAGGTTTGCGAGGCGTTGCTACATTTTGTTCTCCTTCCTCAGCACCAACAGCCATTACTACAACACCACCTGTAACCGGTTCTTCTGAGGTATGCTATTTTTATAAAATTCTGATCATAAATTTTTGTAGATTTAATGAATTGTCAATTTTTTGCAATGTTTAATCAAAGTATTATTTGTTTTATGTAGATGACTGAAGACATTTTTTTCCATTAACACTTTGTGTGCTGAATCATTATGTACATTTCTAATTATTCAGATTTATCCCATTTTTTAAAAAAATTCTACTTATAACTTCCATAAATGCAATTTTATTTCATTAGTGTATGAATTTATTTATGTGTACTTATGCTCATATGATTTGTTTACATCAGTTCCAGAGTTAAGTGAAATAAGAATATGTAGTTGATACAAGGTGCGTTGAAAAAGTTCCTGGAATTGCCTTGCTGTCACCAAATAAGCAATCAGTATGGTTGTGTGCATACTCTTGTTTGAACATGTCTGGACAGTGCATAGTGGTTTCAGTGCTCTGTGCGATGTGCATGTGAGTGGTTGTCAGTCAAGACAATGTCACAGTTCGAACAGCGTGCAAACATCAAGTTAATGTGCAAATTGAGAAAGTCGGCTTCAGAGATGCTGTTTACTCTGCAGCAAGTTTACAATGTTAATGCACTAAAAAATCCACTGTTTTCGATTGGTGTGCACGGTGTAAAAAAGGGCAGGAGGCATTAGAGGGCGATGAGTGCAGTGGGAGACCATTGATGTTCCGAAATGATGAAATGATTGGAAAAATGAAACAACTGATTCTAGTTGATCGAAGTACGACAATTGCGAAGTTCGTGAACACGCTTCTTCCCAGTGAGGAAGGCACGGTAAACCACAGCATTCCTCATTTTACTTGGTAAAGCCTTTATAGGTTCAAATCAGTTTTTTGGCTGATGACCGAAACAACAACATGTTAAATATATTCTGATGATAGTGGATACAGCAGAACATATTAGTGTTAAGTAATAAGTGAAAAGAAATGTGTAGCAGCAGAAAAAAACAATAGAATAAAGCTGTAAGATGCATTAAAAGATTTTTTTAGTTTATTTAAAGTTGCATTGACAGCTTGATCATTAGTGAATGGTGTGGGTTTTGGTACTGTAATTGTGGTTTTAAAAGTGATAAAATTTTGTGACCATAGCCAGGAATTGAACCCGGGACCTTTCACTTTGTAGACTAGTGCACTAGTCACTATGCCACAGAGATTTTAAAGATATTTTAAAGATTTCTTTGGGGATAATTTATTTATGTATTAAAATCACTCATTGATATGTTGTTTTTGTTTTTAGGCTGACAAAAGAAATGTTCCAAGGGTAGCGGTTCCAGCAGCAGTAAAACATTTTCCTGGTCAAGGAAGCAAGGTGATGTTCCATGTTCAGTCGACTCCAACCGTGGCCGGTGGAGCCGACTTATCCAAGAAACAAGCAGGAGTGGGCAGAGGAGTTCCTCCTCCAGTACCTCCGAATAAACCAGTTGTTCCTCCCAAAAAAGAAGCAATACTTGGACGTAGGACTGAACATGGTCCTGCTGCAACAGACCAGTCAGAACAGAAACCTGTAGCGGCAGCCACACAAGGCCTTAAATTTGGAATTACTATTTCAAAGGAGAGCGGAAAGGTAGCTCCGGGTTCAGGGAATGAAGAAGAGGATGGAAACAGGAGAGATGTGCAGGTGGGTGGTGGTGCAGAACCAGGGTGTCCTGTTGCACGGTTGCATGAACCAGAAATAGAAATTGACCTAGACACATTCCAACAGTTGTTGACCACGGGTACTCCAAATCACTTTGCCTCTTAGCACTCACTTTATCACCCCCAAAGTGGCCGATTCCTCATACAAATGTCAACTAAATAAATTTTGTTGATCAGCATTTAAAAAAAATTATGTTGTCTATCTTTAAAATATTTTTAAATTGTGGTATCAAGTCATTGAGGATTTTTATATACAGTATTATATATCAGTTAGCTTCATTCTTATTTATTTTTTTCAAATATTGAAATGAAAATAGCTTTATTTTATCTAAGTATCAATTGAAATTTTACAACTAATGATGATAAATCATCAATTCAAGTGTGATTACCATATCAGTTATAATAGTCTCAATGTAAGTCTCTTTTTAGACATAAAAATAAATTTAAAAAATTCTTTATTTATTCCAAATGTATAAATACTACCGAGTGATTTTTTTAGTCCTGTTATCCAATTGTTTATGTCAGGGTAATATTTTTCTAAGAAAGGGAAATTTTGTTTTGTGACACAAAGTTGGTAGCCCTACTCAACCGGTGTAGATACAACAGTGTGAGTTGATTCTCGTTGAGCTGTGTATAATTTTGTGCCGTTTCCAGTCGTGTTACGAACAGAATGCCTTTTACCCTAGAACATTTTTTTTTTTTTTTTTTGGTTTAATGTCTGACTGTTTTGCAAATTGCTGCTAATGCAGACGGTGAAGGATGAAATTAATTTTTTGTAACGTATGAAAAAATGATCTACCCTAGAACAATGGGTTTTCATTCTTGAACAATATTTTGCTACGAAATTGTACGCGAGTATAAAATAATCATTTCAAATTAAATTTGTTGGTGTTCCTCCGCTAGAAGAAATGTCAATTTCTAGGCTGACTAACCAATTTCGAGAGATAGGTAGTGTTAGTGACACAAAACATAGTGGTTGACCAACTCTCTTGACAGATGATGTTTTAGAAAATGTGAAAATAAGATTGCTCAATTCTCCATGGAAATGTTTACGAAACACTTTCCTTGCAAGTTGGTTTGTCGTATTCAAGTGTTCAGAAAGCTGATAAAAAATTAAAATTGTATCCGTATCGCGTTTGATTAGTCCAAGAGCTTAAGTCTCCAGATTTAAACGAGCGATTGTTCTAGGGTAAAAGACATTCTGTTTGTAACATGACCAGAAATGGCACAAAATTTTACACAGCTCAAGGAGTATAAACTCATACTGCCATATCTATACCAGTTGAGTAGCGCGCTACCAACCTAGTGTCACAAACAAAATTTCTCTTTCTTAGAAAAAATTACCCGATGTAAAAAATTGGGTAACAGGACTAAAAAATCACTCTTTATAATTCTTTACTAACCTGCTTTGTTGCTGCTTAAATTTTTGTTTTATCTACTATTCAAAACACTTACATGTTTCGGTGGATCCACCATCATTTAATTGTATAAAAAAACCACAAAAATTGAAATTAATGTGTTGACATTTTACACAAGATGCTATAACTTCAATCAATTGTATTAAAGAGTTTTATGTGACTGAAGATGTACCATTTTCTGTAAAATTTTTAATACATCAGTTAAAATTTTTGTGGTTTTTAAAAAAAAATATTTTGATGTTTGTAAATCCACTGTAAAATGTTGTGTGATAAAATTGTCAGTAAAAACAAAATTTAAGCAACAACAAAAAAGGTTTTTAAAAATTATTTTATTTTTACATTAGGATTAATATAGCTGTAGAATGTATTTTAAAGATTTATTAGTAAATTATTATATTAAACAGACTAAAAATTGTCTCTTTTTGTGCAGTATAATTATTAACTCACGTTATTCACGTATTTAAATATTTTGTGTTGTATTTTTGACTATCTTGCTAGCTAATGATTATTACAAAGTAGAAAATATAAGATTACATTTTAATTATTTATTTTTATAGGGAAAAATATTTTTAAATTTTTTCTATTATAGCTGGAGGCAAATTGTTTATAAAAAAATCTTATTTTCATGCTACAAATTTACTGTTGCATAATATGTGAATTTATTATTTTTATTGTTATTGACATAGAGAGAGATTTTTAATTTTAATTAGTAGATTATCTAATGCTAGTTATTTGTGTTAGGTCTGTGTATAATTTAATCACAACTACGATAGGTGCTGCAATGCATTTTATGGGATTTTTTTTTATGTTGTTACTATATAATGTTCATTTGTGGCTTATTGCATTATTATTTTTTATTATTTATTTTTGTAGTTTTGTCCATGGTTAATACTTTAATTTATTATTATTTTTTACCCAAATAAAAGTATACCAAATAATATTATTTAAATACAGATACATTTGATTTCAGTATTAGCAAGTCTGAATGAATGGATAGGTTTGTTTTATTATTAATTTAATAAAGTTTTGTATTATTGTTTTTACAAGCTGTTTGCCTAAGAATGCGATTTAATTTGTTAGGCTTATTGGTGTTATTATTTTTAGTTGACTCATTGATTTTGCAGATATATTGGTTTTGTTTATTGTTGAATATTCACATCAGAATTGTTAGTTATTTTATTATTTTAAATAAACAGTGGTAGATAGTGGATCCACATAGTGAGTAATCGATGCTAATTTTATAAAGAAGTAATATTTGTTTATACAAGGTAATCTCAGAAACTAACCTACCAATGTCACTGTTGAAAGCTTAGAGAATCCTGTGTAACGTAGTGTTACTTAGTAAAGTAAACATAGAGTAACGTAATGCAGTAACCACTCTTTTAGTCTGGCATGCCTCAGGTTCAGATCTAACAAAAAATATTGCTACATATTTTGTAGTAATATATCTTATCTTAAACAGAAAATTTGCAGAAGTTGTAAAAAACAAACAAAATCGCTCAAGTTCCAGTTTCACTTGCAAAACTACTTAGTTCTGAACGACATTTAGAATGTCTTGCTTTTAATGCATTTATAAACTTTGATGAACCAAACAAAGCTTACAATTCTACAGAATTTTTTAATTTATGTATAATTCGTAATGATTTGTAGAAGAAAAAATGGAATTGAGAAGGTATCACAGACTCTTTATTTTCTCTTGCCTGTATGAGTATATAGGAAGGAAAGTATTGTTTTCATGTCGATTTTTCAAAGTAAAGTTTTCACCAGATTACGCGTTTTCAAATCCCCTGAATCCAATAAACATGTTTTTAGCAAGTGGTCTGTATGTGTGTGTGTGTGAACAGAATATCTCAAGAACGGAACATCGTACGAACTTGAAACTTAAGTTACATACCACTACCGGACCCGACACGAACATTTTGATCAAAATCGGTCAACCGGAAGTAGTAGTTTATTCGTGTCATTTTTCACTTTTTTGCGATTTTCTCAAAAACAAAGCCTACAATTTCTTTAAAAATCATTTTATGCTCTACAAGATAGGGTAGGCGCCATATCTGCTGAAATTCTTGATGAGGCTGTTTTCTCGTGAAAAAAAGGTTTTTTTATGATTGTGACTTTAATATGCATTTTAGCGCAAAAATGTATATAGTAAAAATTGTAGAGAATTTAAAATCCTACAACTTATTTATAACATTTTTTTTGTATAACGCTTAGTTAGCGATTTTCTTTTTTTTTCTCACGAAAATGTGTAAAAATCGTTTTTTATAGATTTCAGCCTTATTATGCATTCTACGACAAAAAAGTATATAATTACATTTATAGGAAAGTAAAAGATCTACAACTTTTATTTTGAGCGTTTTTCTCTTAAGAGCCTAGTTCAGCGTGAAAGAGTGATTTTCCATGTTTTTAAGCCAAACTGAGGTTGATTTTCATTTTGCGTCGTTCACTCATGATGAAAATTAGGTTATGTTTATTGAGGTTAGTTTTTTTTTTGTTTCTAATGTTTTATTACTAATGTTAGGTTTATTGTTAATTATTTGCATTGCCAAGTGAAAGTTGTATGAGTCTTTTCACGCCAGATTTTTTAATTAAGGTTGGATAGGCCTAACCTAAATCAATAACTATAATACACATACAGTAATGTAAGGGTTATTTAATTTTTTTAATTATAGTTTTTAATTTTAATTCTTTAACTGTTTTCTAGTTTCCATGTTACTGTATGTGTAGTGTTTTGTTTTTCAATGTTTTAATTAATTGTGTAACAATTCGGTGTTTTTTATTACTGGTTGGGAATGCTAAAAACGTTTGTGGTCTGACTGGGTATTTACAATCTCTGTATATAGTAAAATGGGCACAGAATTGTAAATATAGTATACTGTACTCGGTTGACCACTCGGGTTCTTGGCGTAGTTGGTAACTTGCTCGCCTCTCATCATGCAGTCTTGGTTTCGAATCCCATTCAGGCACGGCATATTTTTATACGTTACAAAAATTTATTTTATCCTTCACCGTCTGCATTAGCAGTAATTGCAAAACAGTCGGACATTAAACCAAAAAAAATTGAAAAAGATAAAAAATAAAACCTTAAATGCTCGATTTATATCCCAATTATCTTCAGTAAAATTAACCACATTCGGTAATCTGGAAAAATCTGTAATCCGGCATCACCCGAGTCCCAAAAGTGCTGGACTAAAGAGAGGTTTGTGTACTACTATATGGCATTACGTATTTTTACTTTCTCTTGCCTATATAAATATATAGGAAGGAAAGTATTGTTTTCATGTCGATTTTTCAAAATCAAGTTTCCACCAGATCTATATGTTTTCAGACCCCCTGAACCCAAAAAACATGTTTTTAGCGATTGGTCTGTGTGTGTGTGTGTGTGTACGCGCGCGCGCGTGTGTGCGCGCGCGTGCGTGTGTGAGTGAGTGTGTGCGTGTGAGTGTGTGTGAGAGTGTGTGAGTGTGAGAGTGTGTGCGCGTGCGTGCGTGCGTGTGTACAAAATAACTCAAGAACGGAACATCGTACAAGCTTGAAACTTAAGTTACATACCACTACCGGACCCGACACGAACATTTTCATCAAAATCGGTCAACCGGAAGTAGTAGTTTATTCGTGTAATTTTTCACTTTTTTGCGATTTTCTCAAAAACCGGTTCTACGATTTTTTTAAAAATCGCCTGGTTTACTAAATTTTTTATGCTCTACAAGATAGGGTAGGCGCCATGTTTGCTGAAATTCTTGGTGAGGTTGTTTTCACGTAAAAACATTGTTTTTTTTTTAAGATTACGGCTTTAATATGCATTTTAGCGTAAAAATTTATATAATAGAAAATGTACAGGATTTAAAATCCTACAACTTTTATTTCAAACATTTTTTTGTATAACGCTTAATTTAGCGGTAATTATTGATTTTTTGTTTTTTTCTCACGAAACCAAGTGAAAAATCGATTTTTTCATGATTTCGGCCTTAGTATGCATTTTACGACAAAAGTATCTATAATCAATTTTATAGGAAATAAAACGATCTACAACTTTTATTTAAAGCATTTTTCCCTACAGAGTCTAGTTTAGCGTGAAAGAGTGATTTTCCGTATTTTTAAGCCAAACTGAGTTCGATTTTCATTTTGCATCTTTCAGTTATGATTAAAATAAGGTTATGTTTATTGAGGTTAGTTTATTTCTAATGTTTTATTACTAATGTTATGTTATATTAGTCATTATTTGCATTGGCAAGAGAAAGTTGTGTGAGTGTTTCACACCAGATTTTTAGGTATGAGATAATCTATGGTCCATTTTAAATTGAGTTGATCCGCTTCAATATCTGCCACTGTATAAAAATTATCTGTAAGCAAAGTGATTGTCTGGCCAGGATTTGAATAGGGATCTTTTTGTTAAGTAGAGTACGCTACCATTGTTGCATCACTGAATTTTCTGTTGTTTATTTTTAAACTGAGTTACTTTTTGTCTTATTGTTATGAGGTAATAGGTATAGATTTGGTGATTACTGTACATTTTGATTTCATAAAATACAAAAAAGTATACATTCTTTTTACTGTTCTGAAGATAGAAATCTTTCTACATATGTGTGTTTAACCCCTTAAGTGTTATAATTTTTATGCTTAGTTATATTCCAAGTGGTTTATTTTTTGGTAAATATGAAGTTGTGCAACTCCTCTCCATTCTGGATTTCTTTGTTCAATTGCTATATACAGGTCCATTATAGTCAATTCTTTTGTGTATATAACATTTTAATACCTGCCATGGTTATTCTCGTTCATTTGATACTAGAGCAGTGAATGAACTAGACGTTCCTACTTTGTTGCATAAACATATTGTAAAGATTTTGATGAGATTAGGAGTGAGACCTTCAGAAATTTGAACTTGTTTACAAGCACAATTTGAGGCTGAACCTCTTTCAAAATCTTGCGTTTACGAGTGGCACAAAAATATTTCTGAAGAGCGGGAAATGCTGGAAAATCAAAGTCACAAACGGCGTCCTCGAAATTCCCTCACAGAAGAAAACATCTGTGCTTAAAGGGAGCTTTTAGAAGAAGACTGGCACTCCACTGTTGACGAAATTGCTTCTTCAGAAAGTCTAGAGTCTGTCTACGCTAAGAGTACTCCAACAGTAGGCAACCAGCAATACAAGTGAGCATGCGCACTAATTAAAAATACGCACAGCATGATCAAAAACAAAATGCCATACAACACTAATTATTCACTCTAAGCTTAATATAATAAAAACACGTTCAATTCATTTGTTAGAAAATGTTTTATGAATCGAACATTAGTTTACCATTAATAACTAAAACTTTTACTATGGTTACTCTTACATTGTTATTTTTCATTACATTGTTTACTATTATTACATTATTATAGTAGGTTTTTATTATAGACTTTTTATTTTTGGTCACAAGTAATATAAGACTAATGCACTTGAATTATAACTGGAGAGTAAACAATTCCAGTGATTCGTTATTTATCATTTCAGATTGTTTATTTAATATTATTAAAATTAATGTCTGTGACTAGTTTAATACAACTGTTTGCACTTATCCGTGTTTAACTCATTTTTAATGCCATCAGTTATCTTTTGGTATTGTATCGGTTTGTTTCGATTTTATGCGTAGACTGAAGTTGAAAAGTTTTGTAAGCTGTGTTTTGTTAACATGCGTGATAGTGAATGTGTTGAGTTTTTGAAACATTAAATGGTAAACATAACTAAAGTACAAAAAATTTGTTTTGTTAAATGTAATGGTTAAAATAATTAATTAAGGAGTCTTTATGAAACTACAATAATTACAAGTAATCTGAACGGTATAATTGAAAATTCTTAGAGGATAATGTTTATTTTAGCTGGATGTAGATATTTTTATGATGGATCATAGTGGAAGATAATTGTCCGGCGGGAAGGTAGATACGCGCCAACTAGTGTAAAACTTTCGTTTACAACCTATAGGCGCTTGCCTCGCGCGGATTACTCTTACAGTAGACCGACTATAAGTCATGAGATGGCAAAACAAAAGATGCTTATCAAAGCAAAAGATAGTGTTTCTCAATTGGAAATCTCATCCTCCTTCACGATAATGCAAGGCCTCGCACATTGTCCATAACTTGGACAAAATTGGAAGAAATTCACTGAAATAAATTAGAACATTACCATACAACCTTCATTTATCACTGTGTGTTTACAGTCTGTTTCGACCTTTGAAGGAAGCTTTAGGAGGTTAAAGGATCAATAGTGATGAAGCAGTTGAACTCTTTTTGCACAATTTGTTAAAGACTCAGTCTAAGTTTTGATAATAATGGAATCAAAAAAACTTCCAAAATGCTAGGAAAAAAATCAGTATAAGAGAATTATGTAGAAAAATAAAAAAATTGTTTTCAAATTCTATCATTCTTAGAAAAATAACTTTTTTAAATTCTATTTTATATTGGACTGTCCCTCATATTTGTTTTACAGCTGTCTAAAATAGACATTGTGCAATGCAAAATAACTTGTCAAAAGCACCAAGATACGCGAATGGCTTGGCAAGATATTTTTCCAGAAACACTTAAGGGGTTAATTGTGGACAAATTTATTGGACTTATTACAAATGAGATTAAAAAAGTGACAAATATCATAAAACATATAGCTATAAGTTTTGTTTATATTGTATTTGATTGTATTATATTGTCTCTTTATTATGGATGTGAATAGTTTAGTTAGGATTGGTTAGGAATGTAAGTTTTCATTAAAGTAATCTATACAGCATTGATTGTAATTTTTGTTATTGAAATAATCTAATTTTGTTTAAATATTCTTCTTGAAAACTTCCTTTGATATTGCAATGTTCTTAAGTCATTAAAAAAGGTAGAGAAGTGTCGAAAGGCTTCATGTTTCTTTTTGATTCGTTTTTAAAACTATCTAGTTGTTATGATTTTGGTTCTCTGAATTATTTATTAGGTTATCTTTTTGCTTCATTTAGAAAATTTTGTAAGGTTAATCAAATTTAGTTCCTATTTACCGTGTTTTTTTAGAGCTGCTCAACACTTACATATTGTGCACTTACTCACTTGCATATTGTGAGATGAACAGTATTTGACAGAATCAGTATCAGGTGGTCTTCTGTGACATCAAATCTGAAACCAAACGTCTTGATGTGGTAGGTCAGTCTTTCAATGCTGTAAATCATTTATCTTGCTTGGAAATATGAGATATTGATATCTCATTTGTTACATTATATTAAACTTCTAGAGAAGTTTAATGTTTTAAAGATCTTATGTTTTAAAGATAGTAATCTGCTTAAGGTTTTATTCTCAAAAATTTATTTGTACTTCTCTACTCCAGAAACTTGAAACATAGTGTTTCATTCATTTACTTTATCATTTTATGCACCACAGTCATCATTTATTTCTAGGAATTTATTATTAACTGACTTCAAAAAAGAGGAAGGTTCTTCCTCAATTTATTAATTTAGGGTATTTGTATGTTTTTTTTTTAAATATATGTACATTGATTACTCCAAGATGCTTTGATTGATTTAAATGTTCTTTGCTTTATTTAATTTCAAAATTTTTTATACATAATAAAATCTGTATTACTTTTGAAGATGTTTCAAAACCTAACAAATTTTCTCTTTTACGTTGTAAACTTGCTGGTCTTTGGTAATTAAATAAGTAATAATAATAATACATGCACTTATTTCCCATTTAACAGTTACATAAACAAAAGAAACATATTACATAAATTACAGTTATTAATAATGCAATTACTATAATCACAAATTGATAATTATGGTGCGGGGAAAATCAAATCTAGCTATGGCACAGCCATTTTTTATGGCATACTTGATGCTTACTATCAGGGCAAAAGTCTGTTTTTAGAACTTAATGTTACTACTTAACCCTTACAGTGCCAGAGAATATTGTGAGTTCCCACGGAAAAATGCCAGCCTACTTTTGTGCGATTTGTAGCATCTATCTATCCGTAACATGGCTATTTATTCAAGGTATCTTAATGACTTTTTTGTTTTGTTCATAATGAATTGATCTTGTATGACATTCAAATCGGAACACATTTTTTTTACTTTCTCTTGCCTATATGAATATATAGGAAGGAAAGTATTGTTTTCATGTTGATTTTAAGAAATCGAGTTTTCACCGGATCTATACGTTTTCAGACCCCCTGATCCCAAAAAACATGTTTTTAGCGATTGGTCTGTGTGTGAACAGAATATCTCAAGAACGGAACGTCGTACGAACTTGAAACTTGAAACTTAAGTTACATACCACTACCGGACGCGACACGAACATTTTCATCAAAATCGGTCAACCGGAAGTAGTAGTTTATTCGTATAATTTTTCAGTTTTTTGCGATTTTCTCAAAAACTGGTCCTACGATTTTTTTTAAAATCGCCTATTTTACTCATTTTTTTATTCTCTACAAGATAGGGTAGGCGCCATGTTTGCTGAAATTCTCGGTGAGGCTGTTTTCACGTAAAAACGTTGTTTTTTTAAGATTACGGCTTTAATATAAATTTTAGCGCAAAAACTTATATAATAAAAGTTGTAGAGAATTTAAAAACCTACAACTTCTGTTTCAAACATTTTTTTGTATAACGCTTAGTTTAGCGGTAATTTGCGATTTTCTGTTTTTTTTCTCACGAAAACGTGAGAAAAATCGATTTTTTTAACATTTCGGTCTTAGTATGCATTTTACGACAAAAGTGTATATAATTAAATTTATAGAAAATTAAAAGATCTACAACTTTTGTTTAGAGCATTTTTCTCTACAGAGCCTAGTTTAGCGTGAAAGCGTGATTTTCCGTATTTTTAAGCCAAACTGAGTTCGATTGTCATTTTGCGTCATTCACTCATGATTAAAATAAAGTTATGTTTTTGAGGTTAGTTTTTGTTCATTTCTAATGTTTTAATACTAATGTTAGGTTTATTGTTAATTATTTGCATTGGCAAGAGAAAGTTGTGTGAGTGTTTCACACCAGATTTTTTGTTTTGTTCATAATGAATTGATCTTGTATGACATTCAAATCGGAACACATTTTTTTACAATTTAAAAATAAAATAATACGTAGTCATTTTTTGTGGAAATTTCCTTTTCAATTTAAAAAAAATCACCATAAAATTATGTTACTCAATTTCATTTGCATCACTTTAAAGACAATTTAATTATATAAAAATTACAAAAAAAATATTTATGTATTGTAAAAAATAAAAATACTGCGATAAAGGTTTTAAAAATTCAATTTTTAGTTTTTTATTCAATATTAATCAATTACATTAATAAAATAAACTCTACATTTATTTTTTCAATCTACATTTCTTTCTGATTATTTTCATACGCTAATTTTAAAAATTGAGTGAAAATAAAAATTCTGTGAATTTTTTTAGTCGACGTACTAATAAAAGGACGACGCCGGCATTTTTTGGTAAAACTGTTGATGTCCTAATATTAGGACGCTGGTACTGTAAGGGTTAAAGTGAACCAGTTCAGGATTATAATTAGAAGGAGTCAACGTCTGGTGGATCTTGCGTCTATCTTGGCTAAGCAACCACAGACAGACTACCATTATACGGGGCGTTTAATAATGTTCTTCGAGGTTATGAAAATTCAGTACAAAAAAACTATTTCACTTACCTAAATGAAAATTGTACGGGCCGACCCTGCATCGGCCAATCTTAACAGTTATTTTTAAACATCTATAAATGTTCAATGTGTGCTCATTTGGTGACATGGCACACATCAACACGAAAGTCTAGCTCTTGCCAAACATGTTCTATTATGCCCCTTTCAATGAAGTTGATTGCATTGATTAAGCGATCCTTCAGCTCAGCGATGTCTTTCGGCATTGGTGGGATAAACACGGAGAACTCTCACACCGTTGTTTTCAGAATTCCTAACTCTCTGCCTGCAGACGCAGTCAATTTTGACGGGCTGCGAATAAAACTTGCACGCACACGTTCGACATTGGCACCTGAGGTTGATGGACAACCAGTTGATTTCCGCTTGCACAAGCAACCAGTTTCACTGAATTGTTTTTACCATGCACGAATTGAATTGTCACTTGGTGGATCCTTATTAAATTTCAACCGAAACGCACATTGCACAGTAATTACTGACTTTGACATGTGAAATTCTAACACTCAAAACGGTTAACTAACTGCCCAGAATATATGGAAAAAACTATTTGAAGTGCTCTTTCATACAGTATTTATTTCATTCTTATAAGGAAATACTTTTTTTGTACTAAATTTTCGTAACCTTGAAATACATTATGAAACGCCCTGTAATGTAATAAACTATAAAAATTCATATTTTCATTGATAATTTTTATTTATTTTTTTGGTATATTTTGTCAAATGTTTTTTGTTTTTAGTTGCAATTTTTTAGCTTGCTGTCATGTTGTGATACTGTTTCAATCACAGTAAATCATCTGCCGTGGACTGAATAAAAATAGTGAAACTAGATAGAATTTTTTTTGAATGGATTTGACGTTTACAGATGTAAAATTATTGATAATGTCAGTGTTTCAGGTAGTCTTGAGTTTAAACCAAAAGCATGTTTATTTAAAGTAAATCCAACTCTGCTACTTTATCTTGGTTAATGTTGAACTTTAAATATGCAAGTTTACACTGAAATTTAGTTAATTACGGTATGATTTTTCGGTTTGACTTTAAAAGTCGTATTGATAAAAATAATATAATGATTCGAAAATACTTAATTATTTTATTTTGTAGTGTTTTAAGTCGGTTTTTTATTGTACATAATTGTATGTGAAGAATTAGTCATCTGATTTCAAGGTACCTTTATATCATTGTGGATTCAAACCTTTTTTAACGATAAGTATTATTGGTTTGAATTTCTTATGTTTTTTTTTTATTTTTATAATCTATGTATCTAAACTGGTGAGATTTCACTGGAATAATGGGTCAGTTTTGTCATCAAATTTTATATTTGATATAACTCATGCATTATTTTAAATGCTTTTTTGTTAATATATGTGATAAATTTTGTAGTTTCATTTTTTTGTGCTATTGCTTCGCTCGTGAATATATATTATTCGTTTAGGTATTTTTTATTAAACTAATTTAATTTATATGTCTGTTTGTGTGTGTGTGTTTTATTATCTTTTAGATATAGTTTAAATTGTATCATTATTTATATAATAATTTTGTAAATGTGGAGTTTTGTTTACCAAATTTATTAACACGTTTTTAAATGTCGTGAAATGATATTTATATATAATATCGATTGTTTCTAAATTGACTACACAAAAGTAACCTTTACTTGTGAAAATATAATTATCATGGCAGACATATCTGATACATCACTAATGCAGTTTATTGTGACAAATTATCCAAGTTCTTTCAACATCTGGTAGTATTCTAAGTAACAAAACTTGTTTTAAATTTATGGCACGTATTTATTTATAAATTAATTAAATGCTTACTATGAAAAACTATATTAATACGTAATGTGTTATGTATAAACTGTATTTTAACAGCTCACTTCATTTAATATCAACTAACTTCACAAATGGTTCAGTCAACACTCACTGACTCATAAAAAAGTAGTGGTCTTATATGTAAAAACAGGAGATTCTTCTAGAAGTACAAAGAACATAAAGAGTATTTCAGATAAATAAATACACAATAGAATATCCTACCCTATACTAGAAGGTTAACAAGTGAGGGTAGACTAGCTACTAGTCCAGAAAACAATAAATTATACAGGGTGCGGCACGGAAACTTGCTTATTTGAAAGGTCAATTGAAAAAAAAAGTAGTAAGGATATCATTATAATATAATTTTTATTGTAAAATACATCACTTGAATTTATTTATTACACTATTTTAGAGGTGACATCGGTCATGTGATGGCCCTCATTGTCAATGCATTGAGTTACCCGATTTTTGAAGTTCTGTTCAACTTGTTCAAGCATATCGACAGTTGTGTTGGCATTGGCTTGGCGTATGTTGTTTTTCAGGTGAGGTAAGGTCCTTGGATGGTCATTATAAACAACTGATTTTAGATAACCTCTTAAAAAACATCAAATGGAGCCAAATCGGGAGAACAGGCCGACCAAAGAAGGTTACCTCTCAAGGAGATGAGGGACTCTGCGGAGTGTTGTCTCAGAAGATCCATTGTACATTGCGCTGTGTGTGATGTGGCTCCATCCTGTAGGAACCAGACATCCATTTCTGCCAGGTTAGGCAGAAAAAAGATCTTAATCAATTCCGTTTATCAAGCCGCAGTCACCGTAACTGCGTTCATTTTCCTCAAAGAAATAAGGACCAATTATGCCCACTCTTGACACTGCACACCACACATGCGTTCACGCAGATTGTTATTACTCCAATAACGCATGGTTTGCATGTTTACTCAGTCTGAAATGTGAAAGTGAGCCTTATCGCTAAAGAAAATGAGTGCATCGTGAGGCAAGTTTTCAAGAAGCACTTCACATGCATTTTGGCAAACAATAAAATGGCGTTCATTAAGCTCTTGTGCCACAACCATTTTGTAGGGATGAAAGTTCAGTTCTTCATGGAGAATTCGTCTCACACTGCGATCCGAAATCCCCAGAACAGCAGCGTGTTTACGTGCTTCACGCCGAGAACGCGCAAATGACTGCTTCACTCTCTCTACGTTTTCGGGTGTAGTGACAGTCCGCCAACCTCCTGACCCACTTTTTTTCACACTTCCCGTTGCCCTAACTGTGTCCCCCAACGTAACAATCAATTGCCGACCAGGAACCGGACCTGCAGGACGAATTTTGAACCGAATACAGAATGCTCGTTGAGTCGCAATAATGGAACGGCCATTAGAAAAGTACGTCTTGACGGCAAACGCACATTGCTCGTTGGTCCAGCGCATGACGACAACTGACTAGGGTGGTAACAAAACTTCATGACCTTGCCTTTTGTATAAAATCCTCCCTACTCAATCTCGCCGCTTGGCGCGAATTACAAATCAGCAAATTTTCGTGTCGCACCCTGTGCTTATCAAAACTCACACAAAAGCCACATATCAAAACTTGATTAAACCATAACACATTTACATGGGAATGAGTGTAAATACTAAATATAGACGTTTAAAAGTAGACATATCTTCTACTAAACCACCATCTACTATTAAACGTTAGGAAAGTGTGTAACACTTTCACAGTTATTTATTACACTTAGCTCACACTAGCTAAGTGTATATCTCAATAGCTTTCGAAATTTCATTTACAAAATTTTCTGTGTGCTATCTTTTTGAATCGTAATAAATTTCCTCCCAAATCCTATGAAGCTTGTCTGGTACTGGTTCTATTGTGGCAACCAGATTATGTTAATGTTATCTGGTTGGCAGCTCGTCAATATTTTGGATTTCTGACACCTATGCAATTCAGGAGAATGTGTTGCACAGTTTCTTCAATCTCTTGACAAGTTTTGCAGAGTGGGGAGTCAGTGAGGTTGAACCTGTGAAGGAAGTGTTCAGTTACATACCTCCTGTTTTGGTATGAGCCGCAAGTATTGCCAACGCCTGTGGGCTGTCGTGATTCCAAAATTTTTCCACCTGTTTTGGCTGCAAAGCAAACAGATGCTTTCCTGTGCTCTCAACGTTCGATCCAAATATTTGTAAAAGCTTCATCTGCACTTTTATTTATTTTAAACAAAGATACTTGTAGTGGCAGAAAAGGACTCATTTGCGCTGCTTGATGAGCGATTTTATTCACTATTTCATTATTGACCACTCCTCAGTGTGTTGGTATCCACTGTATGGTAATGATAGAAAACCAGTTGTTATAAATGTGGAATGAAATAAATTCTGTTAAAAATCCAAGATGTAGAATGAAGCAAATTCTAGTTCAATCATTTGCCAATAGATACTAGTGAATTGAATTTTAGTGAATTTTATTATACTGTCAATATTACACACATTTACCTTACAAAATACACTTAATACTATACATTAAGTACAAAGAAAAAATAAAAGAAATAAAATAAAATAAATCAATTTACTACTGTATTCACTTATGACATGACCTTGAGGCTGTCTGCCAGGTTGAAGACGCTAAAACAAAAACCCCTACATTAATTAAAACATATAAATAAAATTTAACCCTCTTGTTATAAATTTATTTTTATTTATTTATTTATTTATTAAAATTAAAAAACAACTGATTCCAATAGATACTACAAACCACTAAAAAAGTGATTATAAAACCATCAGTAAAAGTACATAAAGCACAAGTGAAAATCGATGTTTTTTTTTGTTTTTTGGATTTTTGAAAATCAATGTGCGAAACATAAATATACAGGATTAATAATGAAATGTAATCTCATTTAGAGAAATTTGATTTAATTCTGGTAGTGGTCAAGAAATTGTTCCACTTCCATTCCAAGCCGACACGATGATGATGGTTTTTTGTGTGACTCTTTCATTTTATCAGGTTATTCATTTATTTTTTCACAATTAAAGGTTATTTTTTGTATAGATAATTTAAAAACACCCGATATAATGCAGCTAGTGATATTATTTTTATATTATTTTATTAAAACAAGTATATTTTTATTGTTAAGTTTGCGATAATTTTTTTTTTAGAAGTTCATAGAAGTTATCTTATTATTATATATATACTTAATACTTGATTTGCTTGCTGATATTAGACAATTTTGCTGCATAGACATATGTATACTAGGGTTAAGTTATTAAACCCCAACGTTTTAAATCACTTAATTAATTTTTTTAATTTTCTTTAAAATTTGATGATGGGTTTAAAAAGTTGAGTATTGTAAAAAAAACGTTTTTGTATTCATCAATCATTGATGCGTTTGGCACATGAAACACTACTTCTAATGGAGAATATAATATTTACCATCCATTGCTATTCATTTATATTTTAAAGTCTGTGGACTTATTGAATTTCATATCTTTTATTAACCCTTTTAAGTTCTGGTTCATAAGCCATCTCATATCTTATTATCTTAACTTTTTTTTGTCATCAGTCTCTCGACTGGTTTGATGCAGTTCTCCAACCTGTTCTATCTTGTGCAAGTCGTTTCATATCTACATACCTGTAACATCCTACATCTTTAGTAATTTGCTTTATATATTCTAATCTTTGCCTCCCTCTACAATTTACTCCCTCTATATTACCCTCCATTATTAATAGCCCAATACCTGGATGTCTTAGGATATGCCCCACTAGCCTATCCCTTCTTTTGGTAAGATGCTTCCATATACTTCTTTTTTCATCCACTCGCCTAAGAACCTCTAAATTACTTATTTTGTCCACCCACCTAATCTTTAACATTTTCCTATAACACCACATTTCAAAAGCTTCTATCCTCTTCTTTTCTACAGCCCCTATCACCCACGTTTCACTTCCGTATAATGCTACACTCCAAACATAATGTTTTAAGAAATTTTTCCTAATCTGTAAATCAATGTTTGTAGTCAGTAAGCTGTTTTTCATTTCAAAGGTTTTTCTAGCTTGAGCAATTTTACTCTTGATATCACTTGTGCTTCTACCATCCTTTGTTATTTTACTCCCTAGATAGCAGAATTCCCCAACTTCCTGTATATTTTCGTTGCCTACTTTTAAATTTCCCATCTCTTCTAAACCACTGTTGCTGCTGCACAACACTTTCGTTTTGTTCTTATTAATTTTCATGAAGTAATCCTTTCTCAAAATCTTATCCAGTCCATTTAAGACATCCTCTAGTTCTTTCTTTGTCTTGGCTAATACTACTATATCATCGGCGAATCTCAGCATTTTTATTGTTTCTCCTTGAAAAAATTATCTTATCATCAAAACTGTTAACAATGAAATCATTGTCGCTCATAATTTTGTTGGTTCTCTTTCACATTCTAATCTCAGTAATAATGTATTATTTGTAGTTTTCGCTGTCCAATTTATCGTCTGTATTCACCTCTATTATCTCCTTATTATTCCCAATACACACATTTCACTTCCTTGTAGTAAAACACTTAAAGTAAATCACATTTTATTTCTTTATTTTGAAATACGTGGTTATTTACTATCAATTCAGGTAATGAAAATAAAAACAATACGGCAGTAATTAAAACTGGTTTTAGAATAAGGATGTTTATTGGTTTGTTAATTTTTTACTATTATACATTTACTTGGATATAGATATTCTTCGCTTTATTTCTTTAACTTCCGTTTTGGCATCGAGTGTAAATTTATATGTGCATTTATATTTTGAATTTTTAGTTTATTTTAATTTTTGTGAAATCTGAATTCTAGTTTAAAAAATGAATTGGAAACAACTTGAATTGAGTTTATTAAAAGGAAAATTGAAGGTTTTAATAATGGAGTTAAATTTTATTTTAAATGCAGTTGAAAATATTATTTTTTTAAATATGTAAAAAGCAGTAATATTTATAATAATTTTTAATTTTTTATAATTAATTTCTGAGCAAATTACTAATAAAATTTTGGTGTTTATGCTGTAAATATGTTATCACCGGTTCACATTTGTGAATATTTTAAGTGAAAACGTTGAGATTTACTTATATCAAGGAATAATATAAAATTTCATTTTTTTTGTGTTCTGAGGACCACTACATGTAAATAGAACTCAGAATAGTTACAGTTTCATTACTTTTATCCTATTATTATTTTTGTAAAAGATTTGTACCAAAAAGTTCATTCAATAACTTTTTTCAATTTTCTATATACCTAACTGAAAAACTATTGAAATTTACACCATGGATTACAAATAATATATTTTTTAAATATGTTATCAAGAAGATAATATTATTTCTATATCTGATTATTGTTTATAATTTGGCTAAATATTTTTAAGCTGCTTAAAAATATTTATTTATTAATATATAATAAATATTTTTATTTTGGTAATTTTAACTGAATTGAAAAATTTTTTTCAATTAAAATTAATGTTGTAAATTACATCACTTTTTTATATGTTTATACCCTAGTATAATATCAGAAAGAGATGTTCATATAAAAATTATTCAGGGCTGCTGTTCACCCATTAAAATTTATTTAATTTTAACTTAAAAAGATAACCAAAAAGGCGTTTTATTGAATAATACTGAAAATTCTACTCTTTGAGTGTAGGCTGTCAAGCAGTTTTTTTTCTGACGGGTACAAAAAACTTTACTCAGGAACATGTCTACAGGGTGATTCATGAAGTTCTCCCCCCACTTCTACAGCACATTGTACTAGTAAAAATAATGAAAAAATGTTATATAAACATAGGTCCGAAAACGCTTCGTTAGCGAGTTACAGCTAGCGAAAGTTTCGCCTGGATTTCAGTTCACCAGGTGAAATGAGGTCTTCCTGGAATTGTGGTAAGGTAGATTAAGGGGCGAATTCAATCATTTCTTATGGTTTTTGATCTGATAAATTGAATAAAACAGGTCCCAGATCTGTAAGTTAAATAGTTTTTGAGAAAACCAGTGTCAAATGCAAAAAATGGAGTGAAAATCACATTTTTTCATCTTTGGGCAAGAATAACTTTGTTATTTCACCAAGAAACAGTTAAAAATTTTCAATAAAAAATGTAGAAAATTTTATTCTGAACAAACCGGTGTAAATAAAGTACACAGAAAGCGAATAGTTTTTGAGAAAACCAGTGTCAAATGCAAAAAAATGGAGTGAAAAAAACACATTTTTTCATTTTAGTTTTTCCGGTTAATTTTACTTTGTACTCTTATGAATAAAAACTCATTTAATCAAACATCTATTCGCTTTCTGTGTACTTAATTTACACCGGTTTGATCAGAATAAAATTTTCTACATGTTTTATTGAAAAATTTTAACTGTTTCTTGGTGAAATAACACAGTTATCCTTGCCCAAAGATGAAAAAATAAGTTTTTCACTCCATTTTTTGCATTTGACACTGGTTTTCTTAAAAACTATTTAACTTACAGATCTGGGACCTGTTTTGTTCAATTTATCAGATCAAAAACCATAAGAAATGATTGAATTTGCCCCTTAATCTACCTTACCACAATTCCAGGAAGACCTCATTTCACCTGGTGAACTGAAATCCAGGCGAAACTTTCGCTAGCTGTAACTCGCTAACGAAGCGTTTTCGGACCTATGTTTATATAACATTTTTTCATTATTTTTACTAGTACAATGTGCTGTAGAAGTGGGGGGAGAACTTCATGAATTACCCTGTATATTATGATCAATGTCCTTTTATAATGTGTATTCTACCGGTGTAGATGAATGTATTATAATTTGTATTTGGAGAATAAGATGGCAGTTTATAAATTTCACACAGGTTAACTGTGGTAAATTTGTCTTAAGAACTAAGTAAGGATTCATTTTATTATTAAGGATTCATTGTAGATTATTCGTTGCTGGAAATAGGAAAGATAACAAAAACTATCTATCATGTAACATTTTCTCAATCCATTATATTTTGACTTGACTGATGATTTTTTTTAGAAATTACATTTAAATTAACAATTAAAGGTTATTCTTCAATATATTGTGTTACAAGAAGTTAATATTTTTAGTTAAGTCATAGTAATTACTTTCTTGAAATGGGGAATTGTGTCGCTAGCAAATATCTGTGAAGCTCAAAAATAATTTTTCTGTTTCTGTATATTTTCATGCCCTTACCAAAGATAAAGCGTATTAAGAAAATATCTGAAGGCAAGCTCTCACAGATATTTAAAATGTTGTAAGAAACGTTTTAGAAAATTCGGAATAAATTTTACTATGATATTAAAGAGACAGAAACACACAAGCCCTGAAAGCATTTACAGGTGTTAAAAATGTTGTAAGAAACTTGCTAAATAAATTCATACGTGATTTCATTACAACATTAAAGAGATGTAAACAATAAATATAAAAGACAAACCCAGAAAGCAATATTGTTAATAATGTTATAAGAACAATGCTAGAAAAATTTCACTACAACATTAATGTTGTAGTGAATGTTCCATCTCTTTAAAGAGATGGAAACAATAAATATAAAAAACAAGCTTAGAAAGCAATATTGCTAATAAATAATGTTGTAAGAACAATGCTAGAAAAATTTCACTACAACATTAAAAAGATGGAAACAATAAATATAAAAAACAAGCTTAGAAAGCAATATTGCTAATAAATAATGTTGTAAGAACAATGCTAGAAAAATTTCACTACAACATTAAAGAGATGGAAACAATAAATATAAAAAATAAGCTTAGAAAGCAATATTGCTAATAAATAATGTTGTAAGAACAATGCTAGAAAAATTTCACTACAACATTAAAGAGATGGAAACAATAAATATAAAAAACAAGCTTAGCCCGTAACCCTCTCATTGAAGTGAGCGACAGACGCTAGCAACATCCGTAGCATTGAAGCCGCCGTTTGAATTGTTTTTTTTTTATCCATCTTTTATCCAAAAAATTTGAAATTTTTATGACACGTTCACAAATTGTTGGCTGTTGTTTTAAAAAAAAACCATGCAAATCCGTTTTTTTTATGCCTTATAAAGCTAACTTACGAAAAACATGTTGCAATTCGTGTACATTTTCAGCTTTGAAGCTAAAATTTGTAGCCTACATATATTTTTTTCCTGTTTTTTTTAGTTGGTATTATAGAAAAATGTCTAACAAAAAATTTGATGTAACGTACGTGTATTAAACGTAACGTATTAAACAAACTCACCACTATATGCCACGGCTAATAAAAACGAAGTGGAATATGCAGTCAGAGTAAAGGAAAGTGAAAAATCCCGCGTCTTTCAACTCAGTTCATTGAACCATTCGTACAGATATTACATATATAAAAGCAACATATAAAAGAGCGTGATTTTGTGAACAAATACATATATAACAATCGTAGTATATTTTTGAAGGGTGGCCATAAATCTTATGGAAAGGGGAACGTAAACATATTACAAAATAAAGACATAGAGATGTTTCGATCTCTCTCTTTTACCCAATGAGCTATGCTTGACCTTGCAAAGACCATTATTCTACGTAAAACGATCCCCTCTACAATTCTAGCTTTCAACCGCACTTGTAACTGAATTTTTACATGTCCTGTAGCCTCGCACAAGGTCTTTTAGGAATATGTACAAAATCAGTTTTACCACAACATTTAGAAATCAATAGAAAATTTCCCACGTATCGTATTTTGTTTCTGAAAAGCGTAGCTTGTACCTCGTTTCATTGGCTACATTTAAACTACACATGTTACTAGGGTACGCCTTGAATGACCTCCACAAACTAACAGACTGTTGAATGCTTACACACCTTATCAGAGACACATAATTTTACGCTTACCGCTGCAGATGGGTTAGAAAGCAATATTGCTAATAAATAATGTTGTAAGAACAATGCTAGAAAAATTTCACTACAACATTAAAGAGATGGAAACAATAAATATAAAAAACAAGCTTAGAAAGCAATATTGCTAATAAATAATGTTGTAAGAACAATGCTAGAAAAATTTCACTACAACATTAAAGAGATGGAAACAATAAATATAAAAAACAAGCTTAGAAAGCAATATTGCTAATAAATAATGTTGTAAGAACAATGCTAGAAAAATTTCACTACAACATTAAAGAGATGGAAACAATAAATATAAAAGACAAGCTTAGAAAGCAATATTGCTAATAAATAATGTTGTAAGAACAATGCTAGAAAAATTTCCCTATAACATTAAAGAGATGGAAACAATAAATATAAAAGACGAGCTTAGAAAGCAATATTGCTAATAAATAATGTTGTAAGAACAATGCTAGAAAAATTTCTCTATAACATTAAAGAGATGGAAACAAGAAATTTTGAGACAAGGTCAGAACCCTTAAAATTGTTTAAAATGTTGTAAGAAACATGAGAAAATTTTTAAAATTCAGGGTATAGTAAATGTCTACAGAGACTTATGGTATGCAGGCGTACATATCCACTTTCTGGTAGTTGTATTTGAATTATTCCCCTCCACTGGTATGCGTTTACACACGCGCACACACACACACACACATTTTTGAGACACACGGTCACGTTCTGAATAGACCTCTGCTGAGTCAAGAGGTGCAAGTCAACAACTAAAACTGATGTGGTGGGATGGGTAAGACAGGTTATTGGTACAATAAGTTGAAGCTATAAGTCTATGTAGTTGGTTTCACTATAACTGAAGAGGTAAAAATAAGGTCCAATAGGTCCTCGATTTATCGATCTTGCATTTACCATGGCTCGTATTTAACATCTCTCATTTGAGAAAAGAAAAATTTCACCTTTACCCCTTCTTTTGTTTGAGAATTAACAAAAGTGCCTGTGTGTTCCACAAAATGAGTTAAATTCATTAACAAACAGTGGGTTATTAATAATATATCCGTCTTTATTCAGGAATATGTCTATATTATGACTAATGTCCTATTGTAAGATCTAATGAAGTAGGTACATAGATAGATCACTGTACATATATGAATACACAAATTCCCCCACCCATTTTTTGAAGGTTCAGATTTAACGCCGGTGTCTGACCAGACTTTAGCATGGTAAATCACTTGCCTACTGTGTTTAGAGACAAGCTCAGGAAGCTCTTACAGATGTTCATAATGTTGTAAGAAAAATTTTTCCAAATTAAAAGAGATAGAAAAAAGTTATCTTCAACAAGTTCAAAAAGCTATGAAAGCTAGATTTTTCTGTGACTTTAAAGAGATAAAATGTGTAGAGACAATCCCAAAAAGCTGTTGAAAATGTATAAATTATGTAAGAAGTGCATTAAAAGAGTTCGGAAATTTAAGCTAGATTTTACTTTAGTAATAGAGAGATGCTCTCTACAGAAATTCCAAGAAACTATCAAAAATGTTAAAAAGTTTTTTTTTTTGAACAAAAAGACTATGATAGGTGTCGTTAAAAATTTAAGCTAGATTTCACAAAGTTATTTAAAAAAATGTAAATGGACGGAAAGGAGGTTTCGAGAAATGTGGAATATGAGTAGTTTTACTTGTTTAATGTTGAAAACCTCCCAATGTTTAATGTTTAACTTGAATGCAGAAGGAAACCAACAATAATAGCATCCAAGAAAAACTGGAAAGATATTATTAGGACTCTTTAATATTAACAATGTTGTAAAAGATGTAGCATTAGTCTTAACAAAATTTAAATGCAATTGTGTTCTTCCGGTTGGTTGAAAATAAGTAAGAAATTTTAAAGTTTGCGTTTCTGAAATTTTGAAAAAGTTAGTTTTTGGGGAAATTTGTTACATGATAGAGAAAAGTGGTTGATGAATATGGAATTAACATCTAAAATTACATAAGAATTAGCCATCAAATAGAAAAAATACTAGCTAAATTTGTAAATAGTTAGGCTGTATTTGTGTATTTGTAGGGAAACAAAATTTTAAAAATTTAATCTGATTACATTGTGTTTGGTAAATTTTAATCATTTCCTGATGTTTTATTGTTATTTTTTTAAATTGTAATAATATCATTTTTGGAAATGATAATTATTGCTAAGGAAATCCTTACAACAATCGCTTAGTTTTCAGTTATATTACAAATGGGCAGCCCTGTTACGATGAACCCCATTTTGGTTGACTGCAGCTGTGAATCTGATCTCAGTGTTGGACCGGGCAGAAAAAATGCCAGGAAATAATTACTTTAATTCGAGAAGAATGTAAATTGTTATAAGAAAAAAAATTATATATCTAATCTAGCTTTTCTACTATCTAAGGACTTACACTATGCGGCATATCATTGTGAGCTTAAAGGTCGATTGAGTTAGTATTGCCAGATTGCATTTCTGACGCTGTGAATTAGTAACCACTGGGCTCCCAGTGGTCGCTCTTTCTGATTTGGTTGCTGCGCAGCAGTCTCCGACTGTGATCCAAAGCATTTTAACTTGATCAGTCTACAACTGAACAGTGCTAAATATGGTAATTCTAGTATGAGAATACTATAAAATTATAACTTAAAATGGACGAGGAAGTATTGTTTCAGTATAAGAACACTATTGTTATTTATACAATCCACAGCACAAAAACTACGACAAAAATGTTTTTTTGTATGGGCCAATGTTAGACCACATGAGGTGATTAAATGTTTCTGTAAGGTCTTTTTGCTGCACACATTCTCAGTATTTGTTCACTGTAAGCTTTTCTCCTTTCTTCTGTCCACCCAGTGTTTTTTTTTATTCTTTGTGGATGCCCTTAAAGTCCAAATTTGGTTTGGTTCACTAAGTTTTCTCGATTTATTCAGGTTTTCTCAGTATCTTTTTTGCTTTCTATGAACCATTTATCCAATACCTTACATCTTATTGTTTAGTGTCTTAAAACTTTATTTTGTCAACTATTTGTCATCCATTTTATATAGGTCTCCTTGAAATTTTAGTTTTGTTATTTAATAGTTTCCATTAATTGTTAATAAAAACATTATACAGGGCATTTCATAATGTTCTTCGGGGTTACGAAAATTCAGTACAAAAAAACTATTTCATTTACCTACGAGGGTAGGCTGATAAGTAATGCACACATGCTTGTAGAAGACGAACAAAAAGAAATAGCAAGATGGGGTAAATAACAAATTAAAGTACAAATCTTAACCTACCAAATTATCTATTTATTTTTCAATATAGTCACCGTTAAGCATTACACATTTCTCCCAACGTTTAACAAGTTTTTTCATTCCGTCACTGAAAAATTCTTCCGACTTTCCTCGAACCCAGGACGCAATAGCTGCCTTCACCTCATTGTCCGAGCTGTAATGATTACCCTTAAGGTCTCTCTTCAGTAGAGGAAAAAAATAAAAATCGCAAGGCGCAAGGTCGGGAGAATACGGAGGGTGTAAAATTGGTTGAAACTTCAGGTTTCTCAGAGCCTCTCCAGTTGCACGCGAAGTGTGTGGACGAGCATTGTCGTGTTGCAAAATTATTGGCGCCAGGTTGCCTCTAACACGACAAACTCGACGTCGGAGGTGTTTCAGAGTCTGTATATACTGAGCAGAATTTACCGTTGCCCCTCGTTCCAGATAATCAGTCACATAAACTCGGCGAGCATCCCAAAACACAGTCAAAAGAATTTTTTTTGCGGACGGTTGTGTTTTGAACTTTTTCACAACAGGAGAATGTGGATGACGATATTCAGCGCTCTGCCTTTTTTCTTCGGGATCGTAATGATGAACCCATGACTCGTCCCCCGTCACAATATTCAAAAGAAAGTCGTCTCCTTCGTCACGGTAGCGCTTCAAAAGTTGTTCAATTCGCGTTGTTTAATTCTCGTTGACATAGCACCAGAACACGACGCCATACTTCCACTACTCAAAACAAACTGAATGAAAGCAACGCCTTCAAACTGCGCAGACTTGTAGAGGAGAAATAGTACTTCCACATGCCACCAGGCGCGCTACTGAAGTTTATTTAGTTGTCTTCTACAAGCATGTGTGCATTACTTATCAGCCTACCCTCGTAAATGAAAGTTGTATGGGCCGATGCAGGGACTCAAACAGTTATTTTTAAACATCTATAAATGTTCAATGTGTGCTCCTTTGGTGACATGGCACACATCAACACTAAAGTCCAGCTCTTGCCAAACACGTTCTAACATATCCCTTTCGATGGACGACCAGTTGATTTCCACTTGCACAAGCAACCAATTTCACTGAATTGTTTATACTATGCACGAATTGAATTATCACTTGGTGGATCCTTATTAAATTTCAACTGAAAAGCATGTTGCGCAGTAATTACTGACTTTGGCACATGAAATTCTAACACACAAAATGACTTCTTGCTTCCCATGGCAGCCATTTTCTCTCTACTGTCTACCACTAGCAGGCAAATGGTTAACTAACTGCCCAGAATATGTGGAAAAACCTATTTGAAGTGCTCTTTTGTAGAGTACTTGTTTCATTCTTGTAAATGAAATACTTTTTTGTACTGAATTTTCGTAACCCCAAAGTACATTATGAAACGCCCTGTACAATTCTTCTCGTTTTCGTAACATGTACCGTCTGTCTGCTACTTCGAACCCACTCTTTCCAGAGGATTTTTCTCTCTAATATCTCTGGTTCTTTTAGACCAGCCTTCCTGGTCATTTTAAGACACTCACTTGCATGCCGACACAGATTTTACCACAATATTAAAATTTCTAATCTTGGCTTGTCTTGACATTAATAATTATGTGAAAGAAAACAAATGGAAGGATACAGTTGTACATCTGAATTTAACTTCAATATCAAATCAAAGTGGGCCTTGTTAAGTTCATATTACAGCTGAAATTTGAGTTGGAGGAAGAGTGTGAGTGGTCAGGTTTCTAAAAAAATAAAAACTTGGGAATTTGAAGACAAATTCAGTTCCTTCAGTCTTGTATGCAAGACAGAGAAATGAAGTCAATTTTATGGATTAAATAGAAAATTATTAAAAAGTTAGAATGCAAAAAAAATTGGCAGCACAACACAATCTTCTGCATATTGACCTTTAAACGACAATATGTATTAATAAATATGATACATTACTGATGTAACGTACTTATGTTTTGATATTTAGTTAATTATATAGTTTACTTTGTGTATCAATTGTATGACATTACATTATATGCGGCAATGTTGGGAAACAAAGGCCAAGTAGAGCCTGTTAGTAATACTAGACATTGAAGCTTACAATGACATTACGCCAGTATAAATTGTATATGTTGCTTAGATTTCAGAAGAGGTTTAGGTTCTGGTCAAAACAATTTACATTTTTCCATGTGAAATAATTTTTTTTTTGTGAATATGTATATAAACAAAATATATTCTATTTAAACATAATATTTATAAGTGTGTGGGCGTGTGTTATTTGTTATATTCTATTTAAAATACTATTCATGTAATTTTAAAGGTAATAACACAAATAGGCTTGTAGGTCTATGCTTGATAGTCCAATGATGTAAGATTTATTTTGTTAGAATTATTTATTTGTGTTTAATCTTTTGTTGTATTATTTCATTTTTGTTTATATTTACCAGTTAATTTGATGATAAGCTTATAATCAATATTTTTTTATTTCAATATATATTTTTTTAATGTCTTTGGTTTTATTTTTATTTTATTCCTTTTTATTTCCGTTATTTTTAAATTATTTTATTTTCTTTTATAAATCCCTGAGTATATAAGTCAGATCGAGGAATTTTTATAATGAAATTCTTTTATTATTATGAAATTCTTCATAATTTTGTAAAATAGGTAACATATTACAGAATGTAACAGAAGGTAACTATTACAGAATGTAAAGGACAAGCACAGACACACTACTCTCCAGGGGTGTCTATAAACTTATTGTAAATACTGTATATATATATATATATATATATATATATGTTCATGACTTGAATTGACAAGGCAATGCATTGCCAGTGAAAGAATTCTATAGTGTTTGTGAGTTGACTGATGATGGATCCAGGGATCTGAAAAGGCCTTATTAACTTAACGGTAAGATCATTCTTGCTAATTTTGTGTGTTTGCTGGTGGTTTAATATTATCTAAAGTAAATTCAGCATATATATATATATATATATATATCAATATTTTTTAAACATGTTGTACTGTGTGCTGAATTTACTTTAGATAATATTAAACCACCAGTAAACACACAAAATTAGCAAGAATGATCTTACCGTTAAGTTAATAAGGCCTTTTCAGATCCCTGGATCCATCATCAGTCAACTCACAAACACTATAGAATTCTTTCACTGGCAATGCATTGCCTTGTCAATTCAAGTCATGAACATATATATATATATATATATATATATACAGTATTTACAATAAGTTTATAGACACCCCTGGAGAGTAGTGTGTCTGTGCTTGTCCTTTACATTCTGTAATAGTCTTAACATGAAGTATTCATGTAATAGTGGTTATGAAATGGAAATTTTTAGTGAAAACCAGAAGTCTCTGTGTTGATCCGGTAATAATTTAGGAATTTTTATAACTTTTTCACGTAGCCACAAAACCAGAGTTTTTAATGGAAAAATATTAAAAACTTTTGAGTGGATAAATTTAGGTTAATAAAATCTTTGGTACAAACTTACTGGTAACACAATATAAGTTGACGATTATCAGCTATAGTAAGACTGGACTATGCGGGGGTGGGGGTGGTGGAAGTGCTACTATATGTGCTTTTCTAAATACATCATAACGTTTTACTCTTACATTGATTTATTATGTTTACAACTATGTCGTTTTGTAAACATCCCAGTGTATTATTTATTGATTCTTAATAATCATCCTAAATAATAAAAATTAATTCTAAATAAGCCATAATACTAGGCCTAAGCTATATTTAGTATCCTTTTCGGTCATCACTGGTAAACTGAATTACTGCACTCTGACATTTGTAGTGATAGACTAGTTAGTCTGTGAGTTCCATCAAAGCGAGCTTATTATTGTGAGTAATACTAGTTTTACGGTAATTTCAAAATGTTATTGTATTTTTAAACGCTTTTATTTAACTTACTCTTGGATCCATCAAATCTTGCAACTTAAAATTTTAATACTTCTACCGTATCAATATGAATCAAACTTTGCACACTTGTTTATCTTCGATGACAATACGCTGTGGAGGTGTTTGTAAAAAAAAAATTTAAAATTAAAAAAAAAAATTTTTTAAAAATTTAAAAAACACTTTTATTTAACAATTACTTAAAAAAATTAACTAAAAAAAAAAAATAAAAAAAATTTACAAAAAATCACAGAAAAAAAAATCAAAAAAAAAATTTAAAAAAAAAATTTTAAGAAACGCTATTATTTAACAATTAATCAAAAAAAATGAACTAAAAATAAAAAAATAAAAAAATTTACAAAAAAAAAATCACAGACATTACAGTTAAAAATAAAAGCGTGGCGCATTAATATATATAATATTTATTGTAAAATATTCGTTGTAAAATATTATATTATATATATTAATGCGCCACGCTTTTATTTTTAACTGTAATGTCTGTGATTTTTTTTTGTAAATTTTTTTATGTTTTTCTTTTTAGTTCATTTTTTTTTTGATTAATTGTTAAATAATAGCGTTTCTTAAAAAAAATTTTTTTTTTATTTTGTTTTACGGTTTTTATATATCATTATTTTCAGTAAAGTTATGTTAAATTGCAATTGAATTTTAAACAATTCTCTTTCTTTAAATAATTACATTCCTCCTTACTTATTTAGTGTGAAGGATCATGAACTGAATTTTATTCCTTAAGTGTTTGTGGTGGTTACATTTTGAGTTACACGCTTGATACATGTCTTTTGCTTTCGGGTTGGCCGATGTAAGTAGGTATACTGTCCTTCGCTGATATCGTCAACTTATAGCCCGTTACCAGTACCTAGCAGTAGCTATTTTGCCTACCGCATGAAAAAATTAGAAAAATTGTGTGACAAAATAGAAGAGGGTTTATTTATTTTCAGTTTTAGGGGAAAAATTTTGAAAAGAAAATTGTGCTGTTTCGCACTATATGTGTGCTCAGTTTAGTCTGACCAGGGTTTTGTGGCTACATGAAAAAAGTTATTAAAATTTTTAAATTATTACCGGTCAGCACAGAGACTTCTGATTTTCATTGAAAATTCCCATTTCGCAAGCACAATTACATGAATACTTCATGTTATGACTATTACAGAATGTATAAGGAGATATTATATTATTATAATATATTATTTTATTAAACATCCTATGTAGGATTTTTAAACAGCCGTATTATTTAAAATTGAAATATATATTTTTCTAACCACCAGAATACGGTAACATAAAACACTTACCAATGTTTATAGTGCTTTCGTGTATCTTGTACACATCTTCAGTAAATTAAAATTTATATCAAGTCAAAATTTAAAACTTCCTGCTCCTACCATGGTAGATAAGGATTTTATTGATTCCTTGTCTACCATGGTAGGAGCAGGAAGTTTTAAATTTTGACTTGATATAAATTTTAATTTACTGAAGATTTCTATTTCATATAATGAATTAATATAATAATTTCACTAACCTTCTTTTTAAACTGCGTCACCTTTATTTTAATTTCTACTTACACGTGTTTCGGTGGATCCACCATCATCAGAGTAAATGAAAAATTGAAACTAAAAATTTTTTTTTTCTCATTTATTTAAAATTTACAGAAGATGGTACATCTTCAGTCACTTGTATAAAAAAATTTTTATACAAGTGACTGAAGATGTACCATCTTCTGTAAATTTTAAATAAATGAGAAAAAAAAAATTTTTAGTTTCAATTTTTCATTTACTCTGATGATGGTGGATCCACCGAAACACGTGTAAGTAGAAATTAAAATAAAGGTGACGCAGTTTAAAAAGAAGGTTAATGAAATTATTATATTAATTCATTATATGAAATAGAAATAATTTCAAACTGCAGGATGCATTATAAAGATTTATTTTTACTGAAGATGTGTACAAGATACACGAAAGCGCTATAAACATTGATAAGTGTTTTATGTTACCGTATTCTGGTGGTTAGAAAAATATATATTGTATAATATAATATCATATACATTCATTTATATATTTACGTTCATTTATATATTTTTCTGGTATGAAATGTTACCTGTCTCAACAAAGACGGGTAACATTATATTACTTCTCAGAGGCAGTTGAAGTACTGTGGTGGAAAAAGTGATCCGTTGTAAGGTGGGGAAGGAGCAAACAAATACATATTCTATAATGACTTGAAGTAGTTGCATAGTCTCCCTGATGAAATGTTAGCTTTCTGAGGTTAATAAGAGCACTTCCATTCCATCTTGCATGCGAACCTACATGCTCCTTCTTGTCAATTTTTTAAAATACTCTTTATGAATTCATACACAATTTGAAATTTATTCACCCTTCAGAAATTTTAAAAACTTTTGAAAGGAAAACATGCTTTAAGATCTTGTATAAGTAATTATTTTAGATCAAATCTTGGTTCTTTACCTAAGAATACCATAATTTCTGGGGTTCATGTTATACTCAGATGCTGTCGGAACAGCTTTGCTCAGATAAATGTTTGATCTTGGTAGTTCATGCTTAAAAAATTAGAGGATGATCTTAAAAAATATGTTGAAAAGCTTTATTACTTTATTCTAATTAATTGTGCCTGTCATCAGGACAATTGAGCAATATCTTTCCAAGACAAACTTTGTATACGTGTAATTTTGGAAAGGTGTTTTCTGAGCTTTATGATGTAGCTGCTACAACCCTCAGTCAGATTGTAGATAAATTCTATTCGTATGGTTTAACAAGTCTGGGCTGGGATTAGTGGGATTATCACGACCAAATACCTTATTCGGATTGCTGCGTTGAAATGTTGTGGTGCTTTTTCAACCTATTGGTAACCTAGCCTAACTGTAGTTGAGTAGGTGGTAGTAGCAATTCCAGGTTTTACCCATCATCTTTTCCGATTTAGACAGAGTATTTTACAATTAAGAGAAAATTCTTCAGCAGCTCATTCTGCATGGACAAATAAAGGAGAAAGTTCCATAAACTTAAGTCTAAAAGTGTTTTGTTGGCAAAAGATTTTGCTCCTGTGGTCATTTTAGACTACGCTTAGATTTTATGAATCCTAATTAAAAGAAAAATATGATAGTTTTGTTTGGTTTTTGGTGGGGGAAATCGAATAAAAACAGGTCCCAGAACTGTAACATAATCTTTTTGATAAAACTTTAGAACAATAGCTAAAAGTTGAGTAAAAAAACATTTTCATGTTTTCTCTACAATAATTTTTTTTTATTTATAGTTAAAACATTCAATACAAACTTGAAGGAAATTTAATTCTGAATAAAATGGTATGAAAAACACATGGAAAATAACTATATAATTGTTCTAAAACTTGTCTTTGGAACAATAGGCCTACCAAAGAACTGAAAAACTTAAATGATACCTACTTAATTAATGTAAAAGAAAAAAGTTAATGTAACTAAATGATGTCAATGATATGTTGTTTAGTTTGAACCTTAAGAGGTTTTACTAAGTAAATACGAGGAGTGAGGTGGTTTCTATTGCCTTTCTCACTGAGTTGAAAGAGTATGATTATAAGCATGCCAGACCCTCCAAAAAGCACCCACTTTCCACCCTGCAAATGACACCTTCACTTTATTCACCACAGGATCTGGCTGTATAGCAAAATTCATTACTCTCAGAGGAGATAACTCTGACTTGTGTCTTTACACCTCTACGTCTTCTGCTAAATAGTTCAGTCATATATTTGGTTAACTATATGATAATAAACAGAACTATTTTTTGTATCCCTGGAACCAACAGATCGAGTGCAATTAATTAAACACTCCTCCTGCCCGTTATGGGCCAGTTAATGGTAGTCAAAGGAAAATCAGGTTCATTTTAATAAAATTTACAGTCGATTTTTGAATTAACTCTGCACATTTTTGTACTGCTCGAGATGTTCTTCGTAGTTCAAGAGCTCTGTTATACGCTTGAAACCATTATAGATCCATTCACATCTATCAGCACCACACGTATCAGACACAACAAAATTAATTGTCATACATTATCCTATTCCCTGTTCACATCTGCCATGCATAACCGCGGCGGGGCAGCACAGACACGGGGCGACACCAGCAGACAATCTGGGCAAGAATATTTTGTCTGTGCCGGCCAGTGTCGGTAGTCTGTGCTTGGTTAGTAAATACAGAATTCAGTGGACAGGCATTAGTTGTACATAATTATATCAAGTATCTTCTTTTTCTTCTTCATAGCAAGTATAAGTCCCAGCTCCTATTACATCACTCGCTGAAATTGGTCTTTCACCTTTTCTTTGGTCGACCCAGATCCCTTCTACCCTCAGGCTGATACTCTTCACTTCGTCATGGGAGTCTTGTCCCCTCCATACATCTCACATAATCCCACCAATATATTAAGTATAATTGTATTAGCTACAGTTAATCAAGCATGATGGATAACGAAAAATTAATTGAGTTAGAGAAAATAAGTTTCTTTATGATTTGAGTGAACAAAAACAAAACTTTATGTTTTATTTAGTTATCACGGATTTAATTTTAGTTAAAACGAATTGAAACTCATTCGAAAATATTTGAAAAATCTTTCTTCATCGTCTGTAAGTTAGTTCTTTATATGGTGAATTTTTGAATTAAATGATGAATTCCCCTCTCTTTTTCATCTCCTGTTCATGGGGTGTACTGCAAACTGTCTCCTTTTCTGTGGTTCTTAATGATACTTAGTTTCCTCTTTTAAGTAAAGTCGCAATTAGAACCATTTCTTTTACACATAAATCCCGAAACATTTTAAACACACGGAATCAGCTACAAGTGTTCCAGTTCGGTAAACTACTTAGTCTGTCAGTGTATAGCGGCGACTTCGTAATGTGAAAACTCATGTCTTTGTTGTGTGACATGCACGATGCTTGTAGGTGTAAATCAATCTTACATGGGAGAGTAACTACTCATAGATATATGCGTACAAATTTAACGTTCTTTCTAATGGACAGGGGAAATGGCATGGTGCACTGTGGATGTTGCGCCGCGAGTAGTGTACAGCACAAAAATCATAATCAATCAGAACAGTGAATGATTTTCAGAAAACAATAATTACCTATTTTTTATTTCATTAAATTTTTATCGGGTGTTGATGTAAAGATGAAAATATGCCAGACCTGATCGAAAATCAAATCCGGGACTCGTTAGCATGGATGCCAGTTACGCTGACATCTACACCAACTGACCTTATGAAATGTCCCCTTTCACATGCCAATTCCTAACTACGTACAGAAGAATTTTTTGACTTATTAATAAGTTAATTTTTTTCTATTTATTTGTATATTTTATGTATCCACTTACTCTTAATTTGAAACCTGATTTATTTATTTTATAAATTGCACTAATGAAATGCTTAATGAAGGAATTGATGAAGCAATGCTTCAGAATTAAAACTTGCGAAAGCATTGACTTCATCAATTATTCCTGAATCACGAAACTGTGTAAGATATTATAGAAAATTAAATACAGTATATTTACTTTATATCAGGTTTTAATTAGCCTGTCAATGATAATCACTTATATGAAAGTTATCCGCCAAAAATCCAGGTATTAGATATTAAGCTATCAGATGTTTGGTTTAGTTGCCTTATTAACAAATTTAGTTTTAATATCTGTCTTTTAACAAACAATAATATCAAAACTAGAAAGAACTTCAGTTTCTTCCTGAATTGAACATACCCTGTGAAAAGTTACAACCAAAACCTATTTTTGAGTTTTTGTGTATATCTCTTTTCAGCTTTGGTAGTTTTCTCGTACTATTTGTAAAATGTTTTAATTCTATGATCTATCTATCGAGGGTAGATATTAGTGTTATGGATTTTTCGAAATCGAGTTTTCACCGGATCTACACGTTTTCAGACCCCCTGAACCCAAAAAACATGTTTTTAGTGATTGGTGTGTGTGTGCGTGCGTGCGTGTGCGTGTGCATGTATATGTGTGTGTGAACAGAATATCTCAAGAACAGAACATCGTACGAACTTGAAACTTAAGTTACATACCACTACCGGACCCGACACGAACATTTTCATCAAAATCGGTCAACCGGAAGTAGTAGTTTATTCGTGTAATTTTTCACTTTTTTTGCAATTTTCTTAAAAACTGGTCCTACGATTTTTTTTTAAATCACCTCATTTACTTAATTTTTTATGCTCTACAAGATAGGGTAGGCGCCATGTTTGCTGAAATTCTTGGTGAGGCTGTTTTCACGTAAAAAAATTGTTTTTTTAAGATTGCGGCTTTATTATGCATTTCAGCACAAAAATGTATATAATAGATTTTGTAGAGAATTTCAAGTCCTACAACTTTTATTTCAAACATTTTTTTGTATAACGCTTAGTTTAGCGGTAATTAGCGATTTTCTGTTTTTTTCTCACGAAAACGTGTGAAAAATCGATTTTTTTAACATTTCGGCCTTAGAACGCATTTTACGACAAAAGAGTATATATTTAAATTTATAGGAAATTAAAAGATCTACAACTTTTATTTAAAGCATTTTTCTCTACAGAGCCTAGTTTAGCGTGAAAGAGTGATTTCCGAATTTCTAAGCCAAACTGAGGTCGATTTTCATTTTGTGTCTTTCACTCATGACTAAAATAAGGTTTTGTTTTTTGAGGTTAGTTTTTTTGTTTATTTCTAATGTTTTATTACTAATTAAAAAATAAATATCTGTAATGTTTAAATAAAAAATAAATATCTGTTAATTATTTGCAAGGGCAAGAGAAAGTTGTGTGAGTGTTTCACACCAGATTTTTTAGTTTTTGGGGCTCACAGGGCAAACATGGTCAATATTATGCTGGAAGGTGTATCTATCTAGACGAGGGAAGGGTGATGGGACCTTTTCCGTTATATCGCATCATCAAAATATCGTGTGAATGCACTTTACTGTCGCCGCAGCAACACTGCCTGCACTTGCTCCTGTACTGTTCGATTAGCAATCGCTTGATTCTTTTATGTTCGGTTGTATTAATTTTTATTATATTTTTGGTTGTTTTTCCTTCATTCTTTTACAAGTTTCACAAATTATTTACAAGCTTTGTTTTCCAAATTACAAAACAATTAAGATCAAACAATTACAAAACATTAAAATGTATAAATAAAAAAAATAGCACAAATTATTAAAAAATACAGAAAAATTACAAATATGATTAAGATCAAACGATTATAAAACATTAAAATTTAAAAATACTGAAAATAACAGATTTATTTAAAAAAATACGGAAAAATTACAAAACATTAAATTTAAAAATTTAAAATCAAAAAACCAAGTAATGTGTATTAATAAACATGCAAACAATATCTACTTTATTAATTATAGTGAGTGGGAGTCATCAGTCATAACAATAAAGTACCCTCGCGTTTACACGAGGCTATTTTAAGGTTACAGATGGTGTGATGTGAAATAACGGAAAAGGTCCCGGTGATGCGTAAGTGGTTTTTACTTTCTCTTGCCTATATGAATATATAGGAAGGAAAGTATTGTTTTCATGTCGATTTTTCGAAATCGAGTTTTCACCGGATCTATACGTTTTCAGACCCCCTGAACCCAAAAAACATGTTTTTAGCGATTGGTCTGTGTGTGTGTGTGTGTGTGTGTGTGTGTGTGTGTGTGTGTGTGTACAAAATATCTCAAGAACGGAACGTTGTACGAACTTGAAACTTAAAACTTAAGTTACGTACCACTACCGGACTCGACACGAACATTTTCATCAAAATCGGTCAACCGGAAGTTGTAGTTTATTCGTGTAATTTTTCACTTTTTTGCGATTTTCTCAAAAACTGGTCCTACGATTTTTTTTAAAATCGCCTGGTTTACTCAATTTTTTATTCTCTACAAGATAGGGTAGGCGTCATGTTTGCTGAAATTCTGGGTGAGGCTGTTTTCACGTAAAAACGTTGTTTTTTTAAGATTACAGCTTTAATATGCATTTTAGCGCAACACTTTATATAATAAAAGTTGTAGAGAATTGAAAATTCTACAACTTTTATTTCAAACAATTTTTTGTATAACGCTTAGTTTAGCGGTAATTTGCGATTTTCTGTTTTTTTCTCACGAAAATGTGTGAAAAATTGATTTTTTTAAGATTTCGGCCTTAGTATGCATTTTACGACAAAAGTGTATATAATTTAATTTATAGAAAATTAAAAGATCTACAACTTTTGTTTAGAGCATTTTTCTCTACAGAGCCTAGTTTAGCGTGAAAGCGTGATTTCCCGTATTTTTAAGCCAAACTGAGTTCGATTGTCATTTTGCGTCATTCACTCATGATTAAAATAAGGTTATGTGTTTGAGGTTAGTTTTTGTTTATTTCTAATATTTTATTAATAATGTTAGGTTTATTGTTAATTATTTGCATTGGCAAGAGAAAGTTGTGTGAGTGTTTCACACCAGATTTTTAGTGATATGTCACTGACGGGGTGACAACAGCTGTATTTTTATTTGTTTGTAAAGTTGTACAGTTAGTAATTTTATAATTATTTTTAAACTGTGCCGTTTTCTATCATCAGATATGACTAAGAGGAAAAATAATTTAAAATCTAACAGCAAAAAATAAGGAAATGCTTAAAACTCCAGAGTAAAATAAAAGATTGAGTTGTTTTGGTCGATATTTCACGTAGTACCAAAGAGAGTGCTGGTAGCGCTTGAAAATTGTTAGTTCTTGCCGAAAGACAGAAAAGAGAAAAGTAAAGGAGGCTGGCACATTACTTTTGACACATTTACGAGCAGTCCTGGATCTAAAGGGAATTGAATATGTACTAGGAGTTCGATTTTTGATAATTGTAGGGGGCACGTGTAACATTAATAGTAATAGTAGGTGAAGCTGCCCATAACAGACAGGTAAAGTGTCAAATTATTTACACTCAATCTGTTCGTTGCAGGGCTAAAATAAATAGTTCTGTTTCTTATCACATGGTCAGCCAATTAAATGACTGAATCATTTAAGAACGGAAGAGGTAGAGGTGTAAAAGACACTAATCAGAGTTATCTCCTCTGAAAGTAATGAATTTCATTATACAGCCAGACCCTGTAGTGAATGAAGTGAAGGTGTCATTTGCAGGGTGGAAAATATGTGCTTTTCAGAGGGCCCGGCATGCTGATAAGCGTACTTTTCCACTAAGTGAGGAAGGCAATTGTAAACCACCTCACTCCTCGATTTACTTAGTAAAACCCCAACAGGTTCAAACCACCTTTCGGCTGATGACCTAAACAACAACAGTAGGTGAAGAAATTAACGTCGTCGCCTTCCCAGGTGATGCCCAACTTGTGAGAATGGGGAATACGCAAAGGGACGCCTTCGATTACCGCCTCTAACTCTGGAAAAGTTCAGTAATGATTGATGAACGGTAAATAATTCAAAAAAAATATGCCATACAAAAATGTTTATGTAGTTAAAATGCGTACAGTAAAACCTCGTCATACCGGGCTAATGGCTGACTATACCTTTTCCAGTATATTGAAATTCCTGTGTATCCAAATTCGCGATTGCAGTTCAATAAATATGTTTTATTGCCGCATACAAATATGTAATAAAAGTACATAAAAGGCATGTTTAAAGCCTGCAGTATTAGTAGGCTATGTACAGTTGGGATTATCATTGGCATTTTATTACTAATACATATTCATTTATTGCTGTCGTGTGCGACGCTATTGTTTTCTTTATTTTGGGCGTAATGCCATTCAGTATAAAATAACGTCGCGACGTACTACATAAGCAGGTAGAAATGGAGGGGGTTTTCCTTTCTTATAACTTCTTTACACAATCACTCGATGCAAATGTCCGAACCTTGGTATGCAGTCTGGTACAATCGAATCCCGATACTACATCGAGGTTATACGAATACTGTATTTCTAACTGTTTACGCCCAATTTCAATTATTAGCGAAAATATAGCATATAAATTAAAAAATTAAAAAAAATCTGGTGTGAAATATTCACACGATTTACTCTTGCCAATGTAAAAATGAACAATATAACATTATGTTTAATCATTAATAAACAATGTAAAATGATTTGTTTTGTTTTACGTTTGACTGTTCTGCAATTTCTGCTAATGCCGCCTCCATGGCGTAGTGGTTAGAGCACTAACCTACTATGCGGATGTCCCGGGTTCGACTCCCGGCTAAGGTCTGGAAATTATTACTTGCCAAAACTCATTGTTACAGTTTTTTAACCCACCGTAGTAGTTAATGACCAAGATGTAAATGCGACTTCAAATAAACAAAACAAAAAATGAAAAACAACCTACTTTTAATCATAAGTGAATGACGGCAAAATGAAAGTCAACCTCGGTTTGGCTTAGAAGTACGGAAAATCACTCTTTGACACTAAACTAGGGTATGTAGAGAAAAATTTTTTAAATAAAATTTGTAGGTTTTTTTATTTCCTACAGTTAACTGATTATATACACTTTTGTCGTAAAATACATACTAAGGCCGCAGTCTTTAAAAAATCCCATTTATTTACCGATTTTAATAGGAAAAAAACAGAAAATCACTAATTGCCACTAAACTAAGCGTTGTACAAAAAAATGTTTGAAATAAAAGTTGTAAATTTTTAAAATTGTTGATCTTCGTTAGTACACAAACGGTCTATTTCTAGACATCCGTGTTCTAAGGCGCTATTTGGTATAATTAGTTTACGGGCATTTCTCCCGCCATCTCCCCACCAATAAAATGGCAATGGTAATCTCAACTGTACATATAATACTAATACTCCAGGCTTTAAACAAGCCTTTTATTAGTACTTTTATTACACATTTGTATGGGGCAATAAAACATATTAACCCGTCCCCCACCCGTATATCACCGTTTGTTGATGAAATTAATAAAGGCGCTGTAGACTACTATAAACAATTTTTCGGTTTTAAGATTTTTATTGAATTTTATAATTCAAGAGAGGCGCTCGCAGCAACTTTCCCCCCTTTAGGACGGCCCTTTTTCTTAATTTGATGTAAAGACGGATTTGAAATTAACTCGGTCGGCTCTATAGAAGTTAACTGAAAAATTATGGCGCTCTTAGTTTTTTCGTCTAAAACATGCTTGGCATTAGGTATTGTTCTAAAGGCAGGGGCGGTTTCAGGGAAGGGGCAATAGGGGCCATTGCCCCCCCCGAAACACTAGGAAAACTTAGTTTAATATTTTCTATAAGCTATTATTTCTAACAAAACTGAATCCCAATACTCGTACCTGTCAATTAACAATAATTATTTTAGTATAAAAATGAGTCAAACAGAAAGTATCTATTTTTAAATAGTATTATGATAACAATCAGTGTCAGTAGTCAAAAGCCACTCGCATCCAGTCAGCACCTTGAAAATTTCTCTATGAATTAAAATTGTGGTAACAGCAATACAGCATAAAAGAGGACTTTTCAATGACTCAATTACAAATTATGTAGTAAGAGCTACATAAAAACAAGATAGCCCCCCCCCCCCGAAAATCAGCCCTGGAACCGCCCCTGTCTAAAGGAGACATCTCGCTTCAAATTTTCAGGATAGTTACTACAGCTCCAGTGCCAAGTAGTGTCTACCATCTTCTGTCTGTAATGTACCAATCCTGAATGTATTTAATCATTATTTCACCTTATAGGTTAAGGCTAGAATGTTTTTAGTTAGCTCAATTTTTATATCACGCATAACTTGTCAAAGTTAAGAAAGGTATTCGAAAGCTAGAAAGGCTACCTGTTACGTTCATCTATCTGCATTAACACTATTGTGCAAAATAGTCGGGCAAAAAACGGTTATCGCACTGTACCTCTCTGTCATGCTTTTGTATTGCCAGCAAGGGTGCACGTACTGCGCAGATGTGTTAAAACTTTCTAAACTTTGATGAGAATGTTGTTGATATCTGCAATTTTCTTTTTAATGGTACGGCTATTTATTTACATATTAGTAATAGATATGTAAGTTGTGTGGATGTAAGGTTCGTTTTTGTTCTAGGTAAGTAGTTTAGCATTGTTTTGCGGTGTTCAAAACACGATGTTTTGTACAACTTTTGTAGGTTAACAAAAGGTAGGGCCTACAATCATTATGTTGTTGAAGCATTATTTCGGTTGCATAAATATTTATCAAATTACTTTGCTATTTTATTTCTAAATATTGCTGGAAATATAATTTGTAGTGTGTTTTATTTGCTATTATCATTATGCGTACTTATTGGGGTGGAACAGAATTGTGGCCCTTGTATCAATTTTGGAGTGGTTCAACATAAGAGATTGGGATTCTGGGAATATTCCTTCCCTAAACTATAACATTTAGAGGGTCTCAAAGGAGGCGACTCAAATTTTTTTTGTGTGTAGGCGATGAAATTATTTTTCCATTCTAATATCTAATATTACGAAACTTATGTCGAACACGTGTGTATTTTTCAAACCGCATTTAATGTTACGACCAATAAACCTGCGTTTTCAACAAAAAGGTTTGTCACTCGGGTGTACTACCAATGGTGCTTGCTGTTTGATGTACGTCACTTTTAAATACTTTGTCTTACTGGGGTGTTCATCACCGATTTTTTTAGTGTACAATTAGTAACGCTCCACTTAAACTCCACAATCCTTTCTGGTATAAAACTCACGGAAATTCCTCATTTTTGGAATGCGACCCATATCAGTCAGTTTATTTATTGAAAAATTGAGCTAATGAACAAATTTGTTTGTATTTTGTTACGTCTTGTATTTATGCTTTTTCTAACATTTTATTTTGTTGAAGTGGAAAGACCTTCTAACATATGATAAACTAAAAATTTGTATTTCAATAGATACAGTTGTGTTTTGTCTATTATTTTTGGACGTGGGGTAGTAGTGACAGTCGTATTTTTTGCATAGGCCAATTTTAGACCACGTGAGGTTATCAGACATTTCTGGAAGCTCTTTTTGCAGCCGACGTCCTCAGTATTAGTTCACTGTAGGTTTTCCTTTCTTCTATCCACTTAATGTTTTGTTTTGCTTTTCATGGAAGCCCTCAAAGTAGGTAATTGGTTGTGTAAATTTGATTTGATTAATTATGTCTTCTCAAGTTCATTCCGATTTACCCAACATTCTTTCTGGCTTCTTCGAACCATTCATTTGACACCTTAGGTCTATTGTTTAGTGTTTTACAAATTCGTTTTGTCATCCAGTCTGTACAGGTGTCCATAACACTTTAGTCTTCTTTTGTCATTGGTTCCATTAATCTTTAGACTCATTCTTTTGCGGAGGATCTTTCTCTCAGATTTCTCTACTTCTCTTAGACCAACCTTCCCAGTCATTCTGAGGCACTCATTCGCATACAGACACACAGGTTTTATTACAGTATTATAATGTCTGATCTTGGCTTGTCTTGATTGTGCTATCTTCATACTAGTGGTAAGTTCCATGGAGAGCACCAGCCATCTTTCCTCATCTACTCTTGTTCACTTCCTGTTTGCTGGTCTTCAGTTGTATTATCTCCCTGAGGTTCTTGAAGCTATCCAATTTTTTTGTATTGCATCTTCAGCAAAAGAACGAGACTGTTTTGATGTTTCTTTTTTTTTTATTCCTAATTTGTGTATGTTGCAATCTGTTCAATTTAGAACAATAAGCAACCCCATGACCCAATGAGATGAGGATGATGTGTAAATGAGGTGTAGTCTTGTACAGACCCAGGCCGACCATTCCTGAGAGAGTATGGTTAATTGAACCCCAACCATCAAAGTACACCGGTAACCACTGTCTAGTATTCAAATCCGTATAAAAGTAACTACCTTTACTAGGATTTGAACCAGGAACCTTCGTCTCCGAAAATCAGCTGTTACACAGCTGATTTTGGCGACGACTTTACCTCTAGACCAACACGGTGGGTGATGTTTCTTATGTATTTAGTTTTTCGAAAGAGGTCAGTAGTCTTGCTTGACTGCAAAAGCAAAACCGTATCTTCATACCGTTCTTTGATCTTCCAATGTGTACTTGCTTTAACAATCCTTTATTGTCAAGTTCCATTTCCCATTCCTAAATAAACTTCTCCAGCACCCAGTTAAAAATAACAGGTGACAGATCATCACCCTGCGTAATGCCAGTTTTAATTTCAAACTTTTCAGAGATTTCTCCTTAAAATTTTGTTTTTGATCATGTCTGTGTTAATGTTTCCTTAAATTATTGCCGTTGTTTTGACGTCTACTCCAAATTCTTCTAAAATATTCAGTAGTGGTTCTCGATCGATTGAATCATAAGCTGTCTTAATTTCACTTATTCTTAAATCAACCAACGCTGCCACTATATCACTGTCACTATATTTTATGTGGCAGTGTTAAACCACTGCCACGTGTAAAAACACCTATATCTCTCAAAATGTAACTTTTCACAATGCGTGTAAGTTTCCACATCTGTTCTGCAGAGGATCTTCCTTTCCTAAACTCGGCTTAATATTCACCCTGTTTCTGATTTACTTGTTCTTCTGTTTCTGTTTACTTTTTTCTGTTTCTTTTTTTTGTGCTTGTATGATTATTTCTCCACCATTTTTCAGCATATCAACAATGATTGAGTCTTCTCCGGTAGTGTGTTTGTTTTTCAGTTTTGGGATCATCCTCTGAAGTTCTCTTGAATTTTGTGGAGATAAAATTTTTGTGTCTCGTCTAGAATCTTTGCTTGCTCATTTTTCTTTGGGTCTTCACAATTTCAGCAACTTCTCAATGTATCCAGCTATTTTTTTAATTTTCTATATTAAAATTACAACATTCTCTAATTACATTATTTTTTTATATTCCAGCGTTTGGAATTTTTTATTAATTATACAGTTCTTCTGGTCGGATTCCTTTGAAGCCTTCTCCGAAATATTTTTTATTTCTTCATTTTTCTTGTAAAAGATAAATCATTATATTGTAAATGTCCTGCAAATTTAATTTTTCTGTGCTGAACCAGTCCTAATGTAGAGAGGCCCTTTACTTCGTTTCACCTTAATAATAAAATTGCAGTAGTGTGATTTTGAAATTATGTGTTATAATTTAAGGGGAGTTCATACCGCGTATCTCGCTAATGTTAAATTAGCAGACTGTGAGACCCATTATCTCAGTAACTATTAATGCTTGAAAGCTATAACTTTGAAGGATTATTTATGAACAAAAGAAGATGCTACTGATTTGCAGACATTAAAGTAACACAACTTTTAAAAAAGTTATGAATTTTTTCTGACGGGGCCAATTTTTTTCATAAAATTTCACATTTACAGTGCTGAATGAGGATCCACAGTACCACTATAACCTACTGAAGACACAGTAAAAAATTCATTTATTTATGTTTTGTGGTTTCTGAGAAAATGGGTCTTTTGTAAGAAATTACATGTTTACAAATGAAAATAATATTCATACATAATAAACACAAAAATAACATCCGAAAATATTAATTTTTTCTTTTCAAACACTTTTCAACCACTATACAAAATCAATATTATAACATAACAACCTGCCCATAACAGACAGGTGGAGTGTCAAATTTTTTACACTCAATCTGTTCGTTGCAGGGCTAAAATAAATAGTTCTGTTTCTTAACACATGGTCAGCCAATTAAATGACTGAATCATTTAAGAACAGAAGAGGCAGAGGTGTAAAAGACACTAATCAGAGTTATCTCCTCTGAAAGTAATGAATTTCATTATACAGCCAGACCCTGTGGTGAATGAAGTGAAGGTGTCATTTGCAGAGTGGAAAATATGTGCTTTTCCACTCGGTGAGGAAGGCAATGGTAAACCACCTCACTCCTCGTTTTACTTAGTAAATCCTCTACAGGTTCAAACCAGCTTTTTGGCTGATGACCTAAACAACAACAACATAACTATGTCGAAACATAACCTACAAATCCAATAGAAAACAAGGAAAAAATTACATCTTCCACATTTTCAGACATAAATAACTATGTCTGAAAATTTTACTGTCCAAAATTCCGAATCTCTAGACCTATTGTAAAAAAACTATTTAAAATATATCTTGAGATCATATGCATATAAATTATATACCAAATTAAACAGAAAATTTCAAATATTAATATTCAATAAAAAACAAAAATTTGATTATGGAATCAAGTTTTCGGTATGAACTCCCCTTAACGAAGCTAACAGAGAAACAATAAATGTTTTTGGAGCTGAAGCCAGGCTAGCTATTAGTTAATCGTAGTTAATAGTAGTATTGTTAAAAAGTCGTTATTTTCTTATGTATTTTCCAGTAGATCCACAGTAGTCGAAGTGTAAGAGAATGAAGGAATGTTGTAAGCGAGCCCAATTCTAGAGATTATTTGTATATCATAGAACATTATTTTTTCGCTGCTTTGCTAAAATTGGGACCATCAGCATATCAGCATTCTGCATTCTGCATTTTAGGCTACACAGAGAATATTAACACATCATTTGTGGTAAGTTTGATTTTTTACTTATTTTTTCTTACCGATTGAAAACTCAATAAAGAAGACATGGTAAGTTTTACCAAAATAGTTTTCTTAAAATAAAGTTGAATGCTGCCATTTTTAATATTATGAATTCAAGTAATTTACTTGTAAAATTTACATGTATAAACTTCATTTAAATATATATGTTTTTTTTATTTAAATTATTTTCATAAATACTTCAGTTTAATACAATAAAGCACTAGGTATCAATTTGAGGAGATTGAAACTTATTTATAATTTTTTGAAAATCGAGACTAAAAGCACCCAAAAGTATTTAAAGTACTGGTTTTTTTCTAATTATATAATTTTCTTGTATTATTCGTTTTCTGCTTATTGCTATAGCTATTTAGTGATTCTTATTTTCTCATAACTTTAGAGAATCACGTATTTATTTAATTATTACCTAAAATTGTTCTGAAGGTTTTCATGTTGTGACAATTAGATGACAGAAATTTGTTTTTACTTGAACATCTGTGTATACAGGGTGATTCATGAAGTTCTCCCCCCACTTCTACAGCACATTGTACTAGTAAAAATAATGAAAAAATGTTATATAAACATAGGTCCGAAAACGCTTCGTTAGCGAGTTACAGCTAGCGAAAGTTTCGCCTGGATTTCAGTTCACCAGGTGAAATGAGGTCTTCCTGGAATTGTGGTAAGGTAGATTAAGGGGCGAATTCAATCATTTCTTATGGTTTTTGATCTGATAAATTGAATAAAACAGGTCCCAGAACTGTAAGTTAAATAGTTTTTGAGAAAACCAGTGTCAAATGCAAAAAATGGAGTGAAAATCACATTTTTTCATCTTTGGGCAAGAATAACTTTGTTATTTCACCAAGAAACAGTTAAAAATTTTCAATAAAAAATGTAGAAAATTTTATTCTGAACAAACCGGTGTAAATAAAGTACACAGAAAGCGAATAGTTTTTGAGAAAACCAGTGTCAAATGCAAAAAAATGGAGTGAAAAAAACACATTTTTTCATTTTAGTTTTTCCGGTTAATTTTACTTTGTACTCTTATGAATAAAAACTCATTTAATCAAACATCTATTCGCTTTCTGTGTACTTAATTTACACCGGTTTGTTCAGAATAAAATTTTCTACATGTTTTATTGAAAAATTTTAACTGTTTCTTGGTGAAATAACACAGTTATCCTTGCCCAAAGATGAAAAAATAAGTTTTTCACTCCATTTTTTGCATTTGACACTGGTTTTCTTAAAAACTATTTAACTTACAGATCTGGGACCTGTTTTATTCAATTTATCAGATCAAAAACCATAAGAAATGATTGAATTTGCCCCTTAATCTACCTTACCACAATTCCAGGAAGACCTCATTTCACCTGGTGAACTGAAATCCAGGCGAAACTTTCGCTAGCTGTAACTCGCTAACGAAGCGTTTTCGGACCTATGTTTATATAACATTTTTTCATTATTTTTACTAGTACAATGTGCTGTAGAAGTGGGGGGAGAACTTCATGAATCACCCTGTATGTATATAATATTACTTTTTGTAGGAAAAATTAATGTTTGATGTATCGAAAGTGTTAATTCATTCCGTGAAGGACATCGTCAGTGGTGTTGATCTCATGAGAAATAATATTTTTTAAACATTTTTGCATTTAAATGGTTAAATTTTGGACAACATTTTTTATATTATGAATTCAAGTAATTTACTTGTAAAATTTACATGTATAAACTGCATTAAAATATATATATATATTTTAGATTTAAAGTTGCATCAACAGCTTTGCCATTAGCAACTACAGTGGGTTATGGAACGTTGGGTTGTGACTTGTTATAGTTTCCAGACCCTAGCCAGGAATCGAACCCGGGACCTCCGCGTGGTAGGCCAACACACTACCACTACGCTACAGAGGCGGCCACATTAAAATATTTGTTTTCCCAAAACTACAGCTTTGTAGTGTATTTAATATAACTAATACCTATATTAAACCAAAAGTAAATAAAATAGAAGATCTATAATTCGTGTTTTAGATTGTTCAATATTATAATCTTAGTAAAGCTGATGTTAATTAGCTTTTTTTAAAATGTCTGCTTGGTAAAATACAGTGTTTGGCTGTAAACTGGCATCAGTTGCAATAAAAATTTGACTTAATGTGCTGCGCATCCTCAGTCCTTACTAAATGTATGAGACTCATGTAAAAATGTCCACTGTCCTGAGAAAGTGCATTTTTTCATCAGTAATTCTGCAATAAGTAACATTTTACGCATTATTAAAAATTTTTTAAATTATTTTGCTAAACCTTTTTAATATTGATAAAAGTATTAAAATTATTGTATTTGTTTAAAATTATTGTAATTAATCAGCATTTAACTTGTTATTTCTTATTATGCTGGAGTATTTTGTAAAATTTTTCTTACATTTATGTTGAGAAGGATATTTGTAAAATTAGCAGAAAAAGTACTGAAACTAATTTTTTTAATTTTTTTAATTTTTCTAAGGCACAAGTACAACTAAGTTTCTTTGTAAATATTGTTGTTTAGATCATCAGTAGAAAGGCTGGTTTGAACCTCTAGAGGCTTTACTAAGTAAAACGAGGAGTGAGGTGATTTACTATTGCCTTCCTCACTGAGTGGAAAAGCATGCTAATCAGTATGCCAGGCTCTCTGAAAAGCATGTACTTTCCACCCTTTAAATGACATTTTCACTTCTTTCACTACAGGGTCTAGCTGTATAATGAAATTCATTACTTTCAGAGCAGATAATTCGGACTAGTGTCTTTTACACCTCTACCTCTTCTTTTTTAAAATGCTAGTCATATAATTGGCTGACCATGTGACAAGAAAGAGAACTTTTTTTGTAGCCCTGGAATTAGCAGATTGAGTACAAATAATGTAACACTCCACCTCCTGTTACGGGGGTTTGTACATGTTGTATTTAAAAGATTCTCCAGTGATGTTTGTACTTTAAACAATAAAAGCATTAAACTTCTTACCTTTCTTCTTATTATTTTTTCATGTGAAAACTCAGTGGCAGTTACTTATAATTAACAAAATAACTAAAAAGTCTACTAGTTTAAGTTAGACCACAATTCAAAACTAGCACAAACATAATATTTCACAAAAAATTATGCACAGAGATACTGCAGGACTGTCTAGCACTTACTGACACTCTAGCACGTAAAAGTTATACTGAGGGACTACTATTGGGTGATTCAAAAAGAGCGCCGGTTTTGATATATCAAATTAAGAGATTTATTTTATTGAAAAACTGAAAATAAATACATCAACCAGTTCATCTTACCTTCCGATTTCATGTATGAAAAATAACGTCATGCATGTGTCCTCCTCTACTGCGCTGGCACGCATCAACTCTGTCCATGAAATTGGATATTACTGCACGACAAGTTTCGACTTCCATTTGCCCGATAACCCGTCGAATTTCCTCCTTCAAGTAATTGATGTTTCGGGGTTTATTGGCATACACCAATGACTTCAGATGACCCCAAAGATGAAAGTCACAAGGCAACAAGTCACACGACCTTGGTGGCCATTGATGGTCGGAATTACGAGAAATGATGCGATCCTGGAACCGTTCACGGAGCAACAACATTGTTTCTCGTGCAGCGTGACAGGTGGTACCATCCTGCTGAAACCACAACTCGTCAATGTCCATTCCATCCAAATGACGCCACATAAACTCCCTAATCATCGTACAGTATCGGTCTCCATTTACTGTCACGGCTTGTCCTTCTTGATTTTCAAAAAAGTAAAGGCCGATGACACCGCCCAACCAAAAGCCGCATCAAACTGTCACTCGCTGTGCATACATTTCCCTTTCATTAACCACGCGAGGGTTTTCTAAAACCCACATACGGCAGTTCTGTTTATTAACAAAACCGTTTAAGTGGAAGTGCGCCTCATCACTGAAAATGATTTTGTTTGCGAAGGTGTCATCATCCTGCCGTTTTCTCAATACCCAGTCAACAAACTGTCTTCTCTTCTAGTGGTCTGCCACTTTCAAATGTTGCGTCAACTGAATTTTATACGGGTGATATTGGAGATCGTACCGAAGAATTCTCCGTACAGAAGAACATCGTAAACCCAATTGTTGAGAACGGCGACGTATTGATTTTGCTGGGCTAACAGCCTCACTGTCACGAACCAACGCAACGTTCTGCTCAGTTCGGCCAGAACGACGACGTCCAGAACTTTTAAGGTCGACTGTTGAACCCGTCTCAAAAAACTTTTTCATGAGCCTGCGAACTGTTGATTCATTCGGTGCTTCATTACGTCCTAGAGTACCGCGAAGTCGCCTGACAGTAGCCGCATAACTCTCTCCACTCTGGTAAAATGTTTTGACGATTAACACTCGTTGTGCAATAGTAAACTTCTCCATGGTTAGACACAGACTGCGAGAGTACTACACTGTGAACAAGAGAAACTACAACTGAATCGTCAATCGGAATGTTCTCCGAAATAGAAATGAGGTCTAACAATGTTGCCAACCGATAAACAAAAATTTACCAGCCGTTTAAAAACCGGCGCTCTTTTTGAATCACCTGTTAGTTGAACATTAAGCGATTCAAGCTGCTTGCCAGCTTGGATATTGTCATAAAATAATATCTGGATAGGGCACCCGCAGTCTGGCAGGAATGTTTTCACGTGTATGTATCCATACTACTAAATCATATTAAAAGGTATTAAAATAGATCTATTCATTGGATTAATAAGAGTATTTGTGGGTATTGTAAAGACCCACAAAATTTTGTTGCTGGTGCAATTTTTAGTTGCTTACTGAACATTGTAAAAGTTTATGTTGATAAAATAAGATAGCTTTTCAAAAATATTTCAATATACATATATATTTTTATTTTACCAAACATCCTATGTAGGATTTTTAAACAGCCGTGTTATTTAAAATTGAAATATATATTTCTAACCACCAGAATACGGTAACATAAAACACTTACCAATGTTTATAGCGCTTTCGTGTATCTTGTACACATCTTCAGTAAATTAAAATTTATTTTACGTCAAAATTTAAAACTTCCTGCTCCTACCATGGTAGATAAGGAATAGTTCCTTATAGATACGATAAGGAATAGTTCCTTATCTACCATGGTAGGAGCAAGAAATTTTAAATTTTGACGTAAAATAAATTTTAATTTACTGAAGATGTGTACAAAATACATGAAAGCGCTATAAACATTGATAAGTGTTTTATGTTACCATATTCTGGTGGTTAGAAATATATATTTCAATATATTTTTATAAATATTATCAAACATTCTATGTAGGTATTATCCACAGCCATTTTATTTAAATTTGAAATATATATTTCTAAACCACTGGTAATACGGTAACAGTAAACACTTACCATTGTTTAAAGCGCTTTCATGAACTTCTTATACATCCTTAGTAACTCATTTTAAAATTCATTAATAGTTAAAATTAAAAGGACCTATTCCATTATTTCACATTATCAAAAGATTGTGTAAATGCACCTTTACTGTTCGACCCGGCAATCGCCAGGACATGCTCAGTACCATTCGACCAGCAATTATTGCCTGTTTCTTTTATTTTCGGTTGTTTTCATTTTTATTTTATTTTTGGTTGTTTTTTTCCTTAATTCTTTTTCAAGTTCCACAAATTATTTACAAGTTGCAAATCAATTAAGTTCAAACAATTACAAAACATTAAAATATAAAAATACAGAAAATAACACAAATTTATTAAAAATTACATCTTCGCACTATTTATTTGATGCGTACTCTGCATTAACTGTAAATGAAGAGAATGATTTTTCGATAATCCAACTTCGTATTAGCGAGAAACGTGTCGCTTCTTAGAGGTTTACTAATTCTCCAGATTGCTTTATTACACACCCAACGATCCTGGCCAGTGGTGTTCAGTGTCATATAGAGTCCATTTAAACAACTACGCTGATCATGCAATATTCCTTTCTCTTGAAGGAATTGTATAGCTCTTCCCTTAGTAGAAATAATAGGAGCCAATTCCAAAAGATTCATTATGTATTCAACAAAACACTTGCGAAGTTAACAACCAACTAATGTTTATTAATAATCATGCAAACAATATCTACAATTATAGTGAGTGGGAGTCATCAGTAATAATAGTAAAGATGCGTTTACATGAGACTACTTTAAGGTTACAGATGATGTGATGTGAATTAACGGAATAGGTCCAATTAAAATTTTTATTTTAACACTTTGTGTGCTTCAAACACATCATGAGTAACTTATTTTTACTTTCTCTTGCCTATATGAATTTATGGGAAGGAAAGTATTGTTTTCATGTCGATTTTTTGAAATCGAGTTTTCACCGGATCTACACATTTTCAGACCCCCTGAATCCAAAAAACATGTTTTTAGCGATTGGTCTGTGTGTGTGTGTGTGTGTTTGAACAGATATCTCAAGAACGGAACATCGTACAAACTTGAAACTTAAGTTACATACCACTACTGGACCCGACACGAACGTTTTCATCAAAATTGGTCAACCGGAAGTAGTAGTATATGTGTGTAATTTTTCACTTTTTTGCGATTTTCTCAAAAACTGGCCCAACGATTTGTTTTAAAATCACCTGGTTTACTAAATTTTTTTATGCTCTACAAGATAGGGTAGGCGCCATGTTTGCTGAAATTCTTGGTGAGGCTGTTTTCATGTAAAAACATTGTTTTCTTAAGATTACGGCTTTAATATGTATTTTAGCGCAAAAATTTATATAATTTAATTGTAGAGAATTTAAAATCCTACAACTTTTATTTCAAACATTTTTTTGTATAATGCTTAGTTTAGCGGTAATTAGCGATTTTCTGTTTTTTCTCACGAAAACGTGTGAGAAATTGATTTTTTTTAGATTTCGGCCTTGGTATGCATTTCACAACAAAAGTGTATATAATCAAATTTATAGGAAATTAAAAGATCTACAACTTTTATTTCAAGTATTTTTCTCTACAGAGCCTAGTTTAGTGTGAAAGAGTGATTTTCCACATTTTTAAGCCAAACAGGTCGATTTTCATTTTCCGTCTTTCACTCATGATTAAAATAAGGTTATGTTTATTGAGGTTAGTTTTTTGTTTATATCTAATGTTTTAATACTAATGTTAGGTTATATTGTTTAAATTATTTGCATTGGCAAGAGAAAGTTGGGTGAGTGTTTCGCACCAGATTTTTAATTAATTTTTAGATAAAACGTGATGTGTATGAAGTACACGAAAGCACTTTAAACGTTGGTAAAAGTGTTTACTATTACCATAAACAATAATACCATTGCATTTTACAAAGAAAAAATAAATGCAATAATACCGCAATATTTACAATAATAATAATAATAATAATAATAATAATAATAATATTGCGGTAAATGCAATAATAACGTGGTGGTTTAGAAATATATATTTCAATATACAGTAAATATATATTAATAATTTAATATACATTCTTCTTTAAACCACCACAAAATATGGTAAAACAGTAAACACCTTGCCAATTATATCGCTTTCATGTATTTTGAAGTTTAATTTCATTATGAATTTTCTGCGATTGTTGACAGTAAACACCTTGCCAATTATATCGCTTTCATGTATTTTGAAGTTTAATTTCGTTATGAATTTTCTGCGATTGTTGATGTGTGCTCACTTATTCTTTTCAGCGTTACTGTTTTATTTGTCAGTGATGTTGTCGTCCATTTAAAATTTTGTAGTTCTTTACATTCTTACTTATTTAAATTGTAAAAGAATTTGCCATTTATGTTAATATATTTGCATATTCATTCTAGGTAAAAAGTGGTGCGGTTCCTGGTAGTTCAAGTGGCCGTTTGGGAACAAATCGAAGCCATCCTATTCTATGGTAGGGTAAAATAATAATTGAGTTACCATAAGCCAGACTATGTTCGGTATTTATTATTTATATTCATTTAATTTGAATGTAGTAATCTGTTTTGTATTATTGTTATTTAAGTGTGTTAATGGTATAGCCACTTGTTTTATTTTGTAGAATTTTATTTATTAAATGTACCTTTAGCAACTCATTATGTACAGATCTAATCAAACAAGTAGGATGTGATGATGTTCTAATTCATTAAGTAAATTGTTTGGTTGTGTTGAGAAAAAGTATATGGAACTGTGTGATCGTGGAAGCTGAGTTAATCGTGGATAATGTTATAGGCAGAATCATGACTGATGTTCAAAGTAGTTGCTACATTATGATAATAACTCACCTATTTGTTAAAACCATCAATCGAGCTCGACTTTGTCATCTATTGTGGATATTGACGGATGCTCTGCCTCTCCCTGTACTTGTGTCAGTTGTTTGCCCACTTTTATACTTCTCGATCCACGCGATAATACTTCTCCCCTAAAAAGGCAAAAAGGTGTATTCCAAAAACACAACTTTTCAGGAATTGCATTGAAAGCTTAAATTGCGGCCGTTTTGTTGTATATGACTTTCTAATTGAGTACTTTATGTATTGTTATAGTTTTTATTGTAATGTTCTATTTATGACTACATAGTCAAAAATTTGTAAAAAACTTGTTAAAACCTTAAAAACTCAATAACCATTTTGCCTTAATGGGAAAAAAATCCAAAAAATATAAGTGAAACTATGGCAGAAAGGTGTACCCACTGTTTACAGCAATTTCATTAATTGCATCGAACGCAGTCTGTATTGGCAGAAAGCTGTAAAGTCTATTTACTCCTTTTTGCCTTAGCATGAATAGAAGAATAGAATGGCATGAATAGATTACCTTAGGCTGTATGAATATACAGCCTAAGGTTGGACATAATCTGAAACTAACACCAAAACAAAATCTCATTGTGTATGAGCGGCAAAACGGTGTTTTAAGTTCATACACCTTTTTGCCTTATGGAATGATTGTTCACGAGCAGCAGTAAACATAATGTAAAATATGTATACACCTTTTTCTATGTTTTTTTTTATAGTTAATTTTCAGCATTTCTTAGGCAAAAGGTATTATTTGCGCATACACTTCTGCCGTGTGCCTTTCTCTAAATGCAAATGATTATAAAACATACCAAAAAGAAGCATAAGCCATTTAACCCCTTTTACCATTGACTAAAACTATTTTAACAACACAGTTAACTAAAGTAAAAAGTATTAATCGCACATACATCATATTCCCGTTTTATAGCAATGGGATTTTCAGTGTTTTCAGAAAGAAAAAATGGTGAAAAGAATTCATACATCTTTGTGCTAATCTTTAATTACCAATTTATTAACACATACACCATTTTTCCTCTAAAATTTCTTAAAATAGACGTACATATAGCTTTTTGCCATCATTGTATCTTGAAAACTATAACTCGTACAGACTTGGCAATAGAATTTTTGAAAAAAGTGCAAAAAATTACCTTAGAATCGTAAATAAAAAAAAAACCGATTTTTTTTCACATACATCCTTTTGCCAAAACACGGGAGAGTTGTTCGCCCACTTTTATACTTCTCGATCCACTCAATAATACTTGTTTGGGACAATGTACTGTCCTCGTAATGTGCTGAAAGTCTACGATGAATTTCAGCTCCTTTTACTCCTTCTGACCAAAGAAATCGTTTCACTACTCTTAGTTCGCCCTTGGTACAAACAGCTAGCGGAGCCGACATGTTTACACACCACTGCTGGCTGAACAATGTTGCAATCAAGGTCGAGTGAGGTGCACTACAGTAGCACCAACTGTAGGCACACATTCGTGGAAAGCGATGCAACTTCTGAAAAATTGTTTTTATTATGGAAGTCCGGATAATTTTTGACTCGCTCTTGTATAAATAAATATAATTTTGTTTAACAGAAAGAAATCGGTACTGTCTATTTATTATGACAAAAGCTGGGCGATTTCCACCATTAATAATTTAAACCTTCATTAAAATAATTACTTAACTTAAAATAAATAAATAAAAATAATAAACAAAAATGTAAATAAATACTACAGAGTGACCTACAATAAAATTTTTTAAAAATAACATAAAATATTTTTTATAAAATTCCACTGAGAGTGCAACTGCACACGCCAGTAAATCCAACTCAACTGAACTTGTTAGTTCCTAAGACAAACTCCAGCACACCCTAGCTGGCGCATGTTAAAATTATGAAACTTACCTTGGCAATTCATAGTTTAGGAAATTAGAAATAGCCCGTGCTTGTAGTTCCATAACCTCTGCCTTACCCTGACACAATAGTTAATGAGCTTTTTCTTTACCTCATTTGTAGTTGGGGAGATGAGATGGAGATTTAAGATGATACCTATTGTTATACTCCAACGAACTAGAGACTGCAGATGAGATCTAGCCAATAACAGCCAAGGTCAGGTGTGAGTTTACCACTTCGCTAAGTTTGTTAGGCTGTCATCCACAGTGGGACCACAACGTGACAATACAGGATATGATTAATGAAAGTCAATTGGCTCTATGCTGTGGTCAATGTCGCTATGCTCCGCCTTCATCTGCAGTCTCTAGTTCGTTAAGCTATAATTATATTCATTGGTGTATGCAGACCACTTTATTAGATAGAGCCAGGACTTTCGTTGGGAGGAGCATACGGCCGCAGGGGTTCTCCCTAGAAATTTTTTTCAAAAGTAAATCAGCAAACACATAAATATTTATATTATTTAGTCACTGGTATTATGTTAATTCGCATTGTAATTTTAATCACACTGTTACATCACATTTGGCTCAACATAGATTAATAATAATGTTGAAATGATTAAATGTCACCTTAGCTTAGTATAGAATACATTAAAATTCGAATATATTTTTAGTATGATATAAAACTTTTTGAACTATAAAAGTTGACTAATGTGGTACTTATAAAATTTAAGTAACAGTAGAACACGGCAAATCTAAACACATTTGATGACAGTTACGTAATTGAATCTTTGTTTTGTAATGTGATATTACATCAACAGACAAAACAGATAAAGATGTCTCTAAATATTTTTTGTTGTTTTTGAAATCACGGTATTAAGATGTGTTTTTTTTTAGTTTTTATGTAACCTTTCTACCTGTGTCATAATAATTCATGATCATTTACTAACATTGTCAGCGATGGAAAAAAAATTATCAAAGTAAAAATTTAGTTTCGGGAAAATCTTTTGACTTAGAGGTACCCCTAGCAAGAGAAGAAGTCACTCAACAAAAACGTTTTATGCTTTATAAGTAGTGTATTAGGTTTGCTGTCAATGTGTTAATAATAGACTTGAAAAAATGCTTCAATTAATGAGTTTCCTTGAAAAATTAAGAATCATATTGGGTTAGTTCTTTGGTATAAGCATTTAATTTATAGCTCCCTAAAGAGCTGTAATTATGATAATTGTATTAATAAATTGGTATTAATTTTTTTAAAGTGATACCTGTTGTTGTCTATGTCAGCAGTTGAAAGGATGGTTTGAACCTCTAGGGACTTTACTAGGTAAAACGAGGAGTGCGGTAGTTTACCATTGCCTTCCTCACTGAGTGGAAAGGTATGCTTAGCAGCATATCAGGCCCTCTGAAAAGTACCTACTTTCCACCCTGCAAATAACACCTTCACTTCATTCCCCTCAGGGTCTGGCTGTATAATGAAATTCATTACCCTCAGAAAAGATAACTCTTAGATTACCTCTTCTGTTCTTAAAAATGCTTCAGTCTTATAATTTGCTGACCATGTGATAAGAAACAGAACTATTTTTTGTAGCCCTGAAACTAGCAGATCGAGTGCAACTCCACCTGCCTGTTATGGGCAAAAAGTGATACCTAGAAAAATTGAAATGTATAGCGATACAAGGTAAATTGGGTAAAGCAATAAAAAATATTATTGAACCCTTCTGAGATTAGCAATTGATAGTGCACATTAATCAATTGACGAGTATCAACATTCCACAATATCATAAATATATCCATAAAGTCCATTATGTAGCATCGCTGTTTAGAAACATTTGTGTTATTCAAAATGTTTTTAGACATGTGCTGCACTCTGTTGTTAAATATTTTATCACATTTGTTTTTACAGCGCAGTTATGATTTCACTATGTAGCAGGTTTTTTGTGTCGGTTAAAAGCGTGTTTATGTTAAGTTTTAAATGATATTCTAACCTATGTCGGTGACACTGTTTCCCAACAGTTACTACATTTTTATGCGATATCTGTTTACATAAAAATTTTTCAACATTCTAGCCTACCCTTCGCCCTAAAACAATAATAAAATATTTCCTTTTCATAATTCTATTTCTGTAAATGCTGATAGTTGCGTTGAAGAATTCTCTACAAAATAAATACAATGATGACCGGTTTCAGACGTATATTGACTTCACTGCAATAAGTTTTTTTTTAGTTTAATATCCGACTGTTCTGCAAATACTGCTAGTGCAGACGGTGAAGGATGAAATGATTTTTTGTAACGTATGAAAATATGCTGTGCCTGAATGGGATTCGAACAACAAGTTTTATTGCGTACCCATTTCTATAGCCACTGAAGTGGCTTCGCGTAGCACATGGTTTAAGTCTACATTACCTCAGATTATCAATGTTCTACTGTGTACTGTGTGTGTCTTTACTTGTTAAGCAAATTTTATATAGTGGCTATACCATAAAAAAAAGTAGTAAAATATTTAATTTGATTGTAATGTGGTTGTAGAATAATATTTAAATTGCTAGCTTAAATGATATAAAATTTTTATAAGTAATAAATTATTACCAAAGAAACAAATTGTTAACTAATATTCCTTATAATGCATTATATTATAAATACCGTGACTATGTAATTATTAGTTAAGTGTACAGAACTGTCTATATGATTCGACAGATTTAGTATTATAGGATTATTGTATTTTTAGGCGTACATACCAACCCACTGTTATTTATAACTGGTGATATTGATTTTCAATTCAGTGATAATTAATATTACAACATTTTTGTGTATAATAAAGTGATAAATTTATCTGTTTAAGTAAGGATAATCAAAAAGTATCTTAGATTATCGCTAAAGGAATCATGGGATTTATTTTTATATTTCTGTTATAAATTATTGGTTCAAATCGATGTATTTATGTGATTAGTATAATTTTTGATGTATTTACATGTTTCAGGGCCCTTCAGTACAAATTTAATGTTTTTGTGTAATAATGTCTGTTGTGTCGTTTTTCAAAAAAATAAAATAAATAGAGCTTAAAAATGTTTTTTAATATATTTTTACACAATTTTAATTAATCTTAATGTAAAAATACTTTAAATTTTTAGTAACCTCTTATTGCTGGTATAATTTTCTTTTTTCTCTAATTTTATTTCCTTTAAATTACATGTTTCGATAGTTTCACTATCATCAGAGTATATAAAATACAAAAATTATAACTAAATTGTTAAAATCCTTTCAGAAGATGTTTTGTCTTCAGTCACTTGTATAAAATGACTGTTTTTATATAATTATATTTGTACAGTTGTATAATTTGGTGGTGAGAGATGAGGAAACTGATTTAAGCGTGGATGGGGATGTTGTGAGTTGTGGTGACAAGTGTAAAAATACAGGGTGATTCATTTAAAAGTAGCCCACTGCATTTAACAGCGGCCTTCGGCACTCAATTGGGTTCAAATAGTAAATGAATAAATAGAATTACTTAATACATAATTTTACATAGTTATTTAAAATTTATATACAAATTTCAACTTCACCTTTACAGTAGATGCTGAAAGTGGCATCCTTGAACGCTTACACATTTTTGCGCTCGTTCAATGTTATTAATGCACACACGACGCAATACGGAAACGTCTATAGCTTGAATGGCTGCCACGATGTTATTCTTTAGCTCATGTATACTGCGGGAGTTTGTTTGGTAAACAGTTCCTTTTAAATAACCCCATAGAAAAAAATCGCACATACTCAAATCGGGTGAACGAGGAGGCCACAAATCTTTACTAACAACTCGCATGGGAAAAGCCTGATTGATATGAGATAGGGACTGGCGAGACGTGTAACATGTTGCACCATCTTGCTGGAAAAAATTGTACTCTATAATAATATAATAATTAAATAATAATATAAATTGTATTATTAAGGCCAGTCGATCACATCGTGATCAGTGTTGCCAATACAGCATATGAAAATTACTCGAGCGGCGGGCTACTTTTAAATGAATCACCCATTACTTGTGAATGCTGATATCTAAGGATGGTGGATGTGAGGTAGATCTCAGGGGAAGATTTGTTTAAGGCACAGTGGTGATCAGGAAGCTGAACTCTTTGATTTGGTCCTTGAAAATAAGCATAAGGACGAAAAAGATGATTTTTGGGGCAGTAGTGTAGCTGATTGTTATTTATGCTTCAGAATGCTGGCAGATAAGTGAATGGAGTGAGGAGAGGTTAAAAGCTCTAGAGATGAATTTTTTTACGAAGAGCTTGTGGGGTCTCCAGATTTGATCATGTACAAAATGAATTGGTGAGGGGAATGGCGGATGTGCAGGACACCGTGGTCGGAAGAATAGAGAATAGGTAGTTAATTTGGTATGGGCATGTGCAACGGATGAATGAAAATAGGTGGCCTCAAGAGGCTTTGAATTATTGTCGGGTGATAAAGAAGAAAAAGAGGGAGGCTTCAGAAAACGTGGTAGGTTGGTGTGATGTGGGCAATGGAGGCAAGAAACTAGAGGAGGGTGACTGGTAGGACAGGCAGTAATGGCGTTAGAGATATGGGATGCTGAGTAATTATGTAGGACCCCCGCTTTAAAGTACAGGGTATTTATTCAGTTTTGATTGTTTAAGTCAAAGAACTATGATGTAAAATTTGTTAAAAACTACAGTTTTTATTTCAAATATTTTTTCTTTGATGAGGATTATAATAGATATTTATTTACTCTGATTGGGTGCCTCAGTGATACAATCGTAGAACGTTTTGTCTATAAATCTGAATGTCCCAGGTTAGATTTTGATAAAGTCCAGAAATAACTCATTATAAAAAAAAAACTATTACTACAGTTACCATCTATGACAATGCTAGTTGATACGATCCTAAAAATTCTACAATTAAAATAAATACCTAATTAAAAACTACCATTTTTCTTCAGTGTTTGCCAGAGTTTCTATTTGGAGTTTGTCATTTTACTTACTGCAAAGGACTCAGTCATTTCAGAAAGCTCACAAGTAAAAATTCTTCCTTTATTTCAGGGGTTCCCAGTCTTTTTATCCTTGAGTACAACTTTTCAGAAATCTAGGCATAGCACTACCTTAACCCAAGATAGATTACGTTAGGGGTCTCGTGTACATACAGAGATAAGGCATGGCAGTGTGGAGGGAGGGGTGCATGATCTTGCTACATGCAGACTATCTATTCCACGCAGAAAACAACCATAGAACCATAAATAAATGTAAATTAACCTATCTACTGTGAACCCACTTCCTCTGATCTTGTACAAATGTTACTCTTTTTAATACGTTCTCTCACTATATCGTATTAGTTTCAAAATTTCAATCTAATGATGTGAGAGATTAATTTTATATTTTATTTTGTAAATAAGGGTTTTGTCTATTTGTTGGCATACCACTTGATATGTTTTTGCATACCACCGTCTGGGAACTACTGCTTTAGTGCATTTTTGGACTAATAGAATATAAACAAACCATTCCCTATAAAAATCATATAAGTCTGGCTTTTCCCCTCACCAATATATTAATAATAAGAAAAGGCTTACCCTAAATGCTTTCTTGCAATTAAAAAGAAAAGCAAAGGATTCCAGAGTAAGAAAGCACACAACGTTTCTGTGCAAAAATCTTTGATGGGAGATAACAACTGTCGATGATAATGATGAACATGAATAGTCCCAAAAACCAACATTTTTCTTATTGAAATGTCAATAATTTCAATTTTTATTTTTAAAAAAAGCTTCTTCAGTCTCTAATGTAAAGTAGTGCATTAAGAGATAAATAAGATTTTGTATGAGATCTCATAAGAAGTTCAAATAATATTGATTAATCTTTTATTTTTTCTCTTCCAACATTATTAGACCAATATTTTTGTTTTTGAAAATGTGGAAATGTTATCGATAATATGTCATTATCAAGCAATTTGTTAATTTTTGAATTAGGAACAAACGAAGAAATAATGATTACTATTTCTTGTAAGTTATTTTGGTGATAACGAATGAAAAAATTTGCGTGTGTTAATAATTGTATTCCTGACTGAACTAGGAACAAATTGCGTAAATGAAGATGTATGCGTGTATGTATGTTTATATGTATTTTGTTCTTGAGATGAAGTAAATTTAAATCCCATGTACATTGGCGCTGCTACTTTTCGATGTAAAACTTTTTGATTATGCTTTGTATATTATAATAATTGTTATCTGTTTGTACAGTGAAATTAGTGTAATTAGCAAGGCACCAATGTTGTAATTAATGCTAAAGGAATAGGGCGACTTGTAAATAAGTATATGTAAATTTGTCTTCTTGCGCATTTTTATTAGGGATTAAATTAGTAAGTATAAACAACTTATTCTTTAATAGTATTTGACAATACCTATTGTAATCAATTTATCAAGTAAGCCGTGAATGTATATTAAATTAATGAATAAAACAGAATCGATTGTTAAGTAAATGTAAATAGTCGTGAGTTTTCCTCTGTAAATATTATTAGATTAATATTCAAGGGTTGTTCCTGCTTATCAAAGCAGCTTCAAAGAACACTTGTCAAATTCACTTTGATGATTACTCTGAAATATATGAACGCTACCGTGACAAGTTTCAACACGCCAAAGTATCATAGTACTGGGACGGTCCATGTCAAACACAATTGTTTTTCATTATAGTACAGGGCATTTTAAAATGAATATTGGGGTTTTAAGGCTTTGTAGTATTTATAACATTTAACTTATAAGTTATAAATAATATATCAAATTATTAAAGAGTAACTCACACAGATTTTCCTACAAGTGTTCAATGTGAGTATCTTTTGTCATACAGCACACATTGAGTTGATTAGAGATTTCTTTCAATACTTTGATCAGAACGTCTGGGGTAATTTATTTGTAGTTACTTCAATCCTGTTTGATAAGTTGGTTTGGTTAGCTGTTAGTAGAGGCACATACACGATCCTTTATGAACCCCCAAAGGTAAAAATTGCATGGCGTCAGATCGGGTGAATGTGGAGGCCATGCGAAACCAACTCTGTCATCTGGCCCCTTGTAGGCAATCCAGCTGTCAGGTACAACATTGTTTAACCAATCGCGTAGGTACTGAGTTATGCCAGTGAGGTGGCTGACCATCTTGCTGCAAAATAAAGTTCGCTAGTTCTTCTTCTTCTAATTGAGGAAAGAGCCATTGTTATAGCGCATCAAGATAAACACCAGTTACAGTTTTTTCAATGAAAAAAAGGCCCATAAACTTTCCACTGGGACTCAGCACAAAAAATATCAGTTTCGGGGAATCTGGTGTGATTCGGGGAGTCCGGTGTCTTCAAACTGATGATTTCTCTATGGATGTTATTATCACTCAGATGATTACAATGAAACTTAATACCGAATGCACTTGGGACTGTAACTACAGATTCAGTCCTTGTAAACTGTAACGCACAAAAAACTTTCTGTTTACTAGTTACCATCTTTGCTATTAGTGCTTTTTAACAGAAGACGGAGTGTGCCAACAAAACGGTTTCAGTTGCTCTTTAATTTGATGTAAGTTAAATGTAATAAATACTTCAAAGCCTTAAAAACCCCTATATTCATTTTGAAATGCCTTATACTACTATCATTTGATACATAGTAATTGCATCAAATTTATAGTCACAGACCCTTGGAATAAATGTGCTGATCATATTTTTTGGCACATGGAAACAAGCAGCTGAAGAAGAATAACTGTCTTGTCTCCACTGGCTAGGTATCGCAAAGTTATCAGTAATTTTAGTAGCAGTCAAAGCTAATCTGAATTTTGGTTTAACTTCTAAATACATTTTTCTCTGGAAGATGGTCAAATGGTTCTGGAAACATCCTTAGTAAGTTTTCATGTGTTTTTACATTGTCATTACTTAATTACCTATTGGATGCCCCAAGCACACTTCTTCTGGTTGTCCATTTTCAAACATATTATAATCTCTTTCATCTTTCCGTTTTTTCTTTCAATTTTTGAAGGTATTTTTCTCTACGATCTCACAAACTAAGAGGAAAACATTAGCTATATTTGATTCCATGGTTGCTAATTGCCTATACTGATTATTTGATTGTGCTTGGACGAGCTGGTACTATGATAAGTATGAACAACATCGTCAAAGGGCCATCATGGTAACCATTTTGATCGAATTGTAACAAAGTAGCCATCAAAATGACTTTGAAGCCATTTTGATAAGTATGAATAGGCCTTCACATAGAATTATGAGTAAATGTTAGGATTAAAGTATAAGCAATTTGAACTTAAATGCAGTAAATTTTTATTTTCTCATACCCTATAGTATACTGTGAGAAAGTATTGCAACAGAGAAAAATGTTCTATAATGAGATTTTAAAAGATCTTCATATTTCATGACTTTTGGAAGCCAAAAATTGGTTTTTGGAAGGATATCTGTCTGTATACGGTGTGTTAGTATATTTTCTATTTATACTCTAGTAAAAACTACTGAATTAATTGGGCTAAAACTTGAAATCTAAGATTTCATTAACCTACCACAGAGGATACTTTTAGAATTGGCTATATAGCTCCAAAATTAAGATTACATTACAAAAATACAAAAAATATTTTCTGAAAAACAGTTTTAGTGTTTCTAATTAAATTTTTCTTATTTATTACATTTACCAAGATCAAAAAGACAAAATAAATAAGATCGGTAAGTGGGAAATTTTGTGTAATAGCTAAGCTCTCATTCAAAATTTTCTTTTCTCAAAATTATAACTTAATGGTGCAATTTATAACAAACCATATGAATTAAAAATTAATTACACAGTAATCCCTTGCCAATCATGGTTGCTTTATCCAACTGAAAAAATATTTAAAAATTTATAAGGTAATTTTTTATTTTATGCAATACTCACTAGGATGTATTGAGTAAAAATAATGCTGTAATAAATGTATCCATAACACACGTAATGTTATTAAAAGAAAACATTAGTAAAGTTAGCCGGCCTGTGGTATAGTGGTCAGAGCAATTGGATTCTATGTCAGGGGCCCTGGGTTCGATTCCTTGTCAGTTTTGACAATTTTTTCATCATTTATTTTCACCTTTATCACCTTTCATTATCTGTATTAGTATTATTATACAAAACAGTAGATGTACATAAAAAACAACATAGCATCAACTAAATACCAAAGTACGCTTTGTGGACTGAACTCAACTGAAAAATTGATAGTTGTTATGAGTGCACCCGTGTGTGTTGACAAATGGTCTTTTTCATATCATGGTTAGTGCTATATCTTAGTACGGATGCAATTTTATTTTTAAATGTGTTAGTTACAAAACTAAACTTCTATAATAGCTTTAAAGTAGTTTGACAGTGGAAAATGATTTTGAGTAACTGAGTCTACAGTTCAGTATGTTAGAAGAAACATTAGGAAAATTCAACAAGAGTTGATTGTGGTTATACAAACACCTGTGTAACTACCGTCTGCATTAGCAGAAATTGTAAAACAGTTAGACGTAAAACAAAAAACCTGTGTAACTTTATTTATTGAAAAATGGAGAAGATTTTGAATATTCAGATTGAACTTAGAAAAGGATACCTTTTAGTTCTGCTTTAATTCGAGAGAAAACATGGTATTTACACAATTTTGTTCAGCATGATGACATAAGTATTGTCTCTGGACAAAACTATTTTCTGTAAATTTATCAGTGTACTAAAGTTAACAATGATGTTTCTTAATTTTTGCTATATAATGAGCTTTGTTATTCTCATATAGGTTTAGTTTTGCTATTGGCGGTTTTGGTTTTATTATTTGTAGTAAGTTTACGTTACTTCCTGTGAATAGTGAGGGATTACTGTCATTAAATTACTACAACTTTTATATACTATAACATTTTGTTGTCCAGTGCTTAGTGTCGCTGCTATTTGTAGTTTTATACAAAAAAAACCACGTCAAAATTGGTTTGTTGTAAGATTATAGGTGTAAATGTAATGAATGGTATATTAAAAAATTAAAAATTTTACAAGTCTTGTTTACAGTACAGTTAAACTTCTCTAATTTGTCATACTTTAGACTGTCAGAGTGAAGTAGAAAAAATCATAATTGTGAAATTCATGATGAGAGGTTAAAAAATTTATAATTGTTTAATAAGATAATGGAGTATATTGTATTGTGAATAATAAAAATATTTTATGTAGTTTTATATATAAATTAAACTTCTTTTATACTAATGGAGATTTAGCCTAAGTACTGTATCTACAGGAAAGTGCGCATTAATTTGATACTACTTCAGAAATACTGTAAGTAGTTGTGTTAACCCTTAGAAGCCGGGTAGCCCATTTATGGTTGTTAGATGATGACTATGTTAGTACTCAACAGTTTGTGTAGTACCTAGTAAACCCAAATTTTCCATTAATTGGTGAGCTTTTTCCGCTACGGTGGTAGCATCAAAGAAGCATGTATTAAAAACACCAGTGCAAACTACAAGGGCTCTGCGCTGGGCGCTCCATAACTTTCGAATAAGTCCTCTCTTCTGGTTTAGCCGGTGGGCCCATACGGCTGCCGCGTAAGTCACCATGCTTTCGAGCACACTCTGGTAAATCGCCGCAGCTTATGCATTGTCCCAGCAGCGTCCGCCGCAACCTGCGCAACGTGGTTACTAAATAGTATTTATCATCGAGCAGAACACCCAGGTACTTATGGACTCTGACTCTATTGATACTGGCCCCTTTAAAACGAACTACAGGGTTCCGACTGAATGACAATTTTGCAGTATTTCTCAGAAGCATATTGTACGCGCACACCAGTTAATATTATAGTTAAATAATAGCTGATTGTATGAGGAAGAAAGTAAGCTATTTAGAAACAAAATCAGGTTATTGGGAAATTTTCTATTAATTGGTGAATGTTGGGATACCATTCGATTCCGGTTCTTTTTGAAGAAAACCGTGTGAAGGCCGTATCTCATTTAAAAATAGAGTTATAACCACGTTTGAAAGCTTGAATGGTAAAGGTAGGTAAATTGTTCTATGTTGCTATTATAGCAAAACCGGTTGAATTGAATATGACCTGTAAAAGGGAATAAACTCTCCAAAATTTGTAGAATAGCCTATTTCCAGGCATTCTTTACAATGGAACTAAAATGTTCTAATATTATCTTTTGTAATATTTTTCTATATCAACGTATTCACAAAATTCCAGGTTTTCATACAGGTGATTCACGAAGATATGCAGAAACTTTGGGAGCCCATTGTACGTGTAAAAATAATGAAAAAAGTTTATATTGTCATGGGTTCGGAAATGCTTCGTTACCGAGTCACGGCTAGCAAAAGATTTCGCCCGGATTTCAGCTCACCAGGTGAAATGAGGTCTTCCTGGATTTCTGTTAAGGTAGATTAAGGGGCGAATTCAATTGTTTCTTATGGTTTTTGATCTGATAAATTGAATAAAACAGGTCCCAGAACTGTAAGTTAAATAGTTTTTGAGAAAACCAGTGTCAAATGCAAAAAATGGAGTGAAAAAAACACATTTTTTCATCTTAGTTTTTCCGGTTAATTTTACTATGTACTCTTATGAATAAAAATTTATTTAATCAAACATCTATTCGCTTTCTGTGTACTTAATTTACACCGGTTTGTTCAGAATAAAATTTTCTACATGTTTTATTCAAAAATTTTAACTGTTTCTTGGTGAAATAAAAACGTTATTCTTGCCCAAAGATGAAAAAATGTGTTTTTCACTCCATTTTTTGCATTTGACACTGGTTTTCTTAAAAACTATTTAACTTACAGTTCTGGAACCTGTTTTATTCAATTTATCAGATCAAAAACCATAAGAAATGATTGAATTCGCCCCTTAATCTACCTTACCAGAATTCCAGGAAGACCTCATTTCACCTGGTGAGCTGAAATCTGGGCGAAACTTTCGCTAGCCGTAACTTGGTAACGAAGCATTTCCGGACCCATGTTTATATAAACTTTTTTCATTATTTTTTCATGTACAATGAGCTTCAAAGTTTCTGCATATCTTCATGAATCACCCTGTATAGTAACATAAGTCATATAAATAACTGTAGAAATGGGTCAATGCCATCAACTCAAAGAGAGAAATTGTTTCAGCCTGCATATTAGCACAAAATCCATATACATTTGACTCTTACATATGCTTGAATAGTCGTATAGTGTGATAAGCGAGGGTGCTGGATATATCAAATTTTTGCTAGACATTTTTCTATAATACCAGACTAAAAAAAAATAAAAATATTTATTGCTAAATTTTGACAAAAACGCACGACTTAGCATAAATTACAACAAATTTTTTGTAAATTCGCTGTAACTGGCGTAAAAAAAATGGAGTTTCATGTTTGTTTTTTTAAAACATCTTTTGAAATTTTCTTAATGTCTCATAAAAATTTTAATTTTTTTGGATAAAAAAGCCAAATTCAAATTGACCCCCATAATGGATGGATAAAAAAAAATGGATGAAAAAATGCTAAGATGGATAAAAAAGCCAAGTCTATCGCCGCGATGTCGAAATTAGTTTTCGGAGAGTTAGTATTCTGAAACCTATCAGTCCCAGATTGGTTAATCAGTTATTTAATTAAAGAACACTAGACAGGATACAGTATTCTATAAAATTGTTGTTAAAACATTTCTCTGTGAACATTTTTAAACACAGTACTGTATTTATACTGTGCAATGATAAAAATATTTGTGGCTGCCTCTGTGGCCCAGTGGTTAATGCGCTATGCTGCAAAGCATAGGTCCTGGGTTCAATTCCCGGCCAGGGTCTGGAAAATGATTACAAGTTTAAACCAGCCATGCCTTAACCAAAAGTAGTCCGCTTATAACCAAGATGTTGATGTGACTTGGAATAAACTAAAAAATTATAATGTATTTATATATCTTTGTGATTATTAGAAAGAAGAGCACAAATTTTTAACAAATGAGTTCAGTATAAAAAAAAGTTCAGTATAAACTCATGAGGACAAACACTTTGTGATAATATTTTAATTACCCCAAAGATATGTTATTATTTATGGTAAAATCTTCATACATTGTTTGCTTTAGTGAAATCAAATTGTGTGTCAGGTGTTAAAAAATCTGGTGTGAAAGACTGACATGGCTTTCTCCTGCTAATGTAAATAATGAAACATGTAACGAAAAAGATTTAATCATGTGTAAACAATGTAAATAATGCTGAATGAAAATCAACCTCGGTAGTAATTTAAGAAAACCACTAATTCAGGCGAAACTAGGCTATATAGACAAAATACTTGTACTTAGAAAAAAAAATTGTAGGTTTTTAATTTTCTATAACTTTGATTATATACATTTTGGTTGTAAAATGCATACTAAATAGCAATCTTAAAAATTCCAATTTTTTCACTGATTTTGATGAGCAAAATCAGAAAATTACTAATTGATAGAAAACTAGGCTTTGTAGAAAAAAATGTTTGAAATAAAAGTTGTAGATCTTTTAATATACTACTACTATGATTATATGGTTGTGCCCTAAAATGCATATTAAGGCCGCAATCTTAAATAAACTATTTTTTTATCATGAGAGCACAGTTCTCATGAATTTCAGCAGACATGCCAATTAACCCTATCTTATAGAGAATAAAAAATTTAGTAAATGGGACAATTTGAAAAAATCTTGGTAGCTGTTTTTGAGAAAATTGCACGAAAGTGAAAAATTGAACAAATAAACTACTACTTTTGGTTGATCGATTTTGATAAAAATATTTATGTTGGATCCCCTAGTGGTAGGCCCTACCACTATAAGTTTCAACTTCATACTATATTCCGTTCTTGAGATATTATGTTCACATGCACACACACACACACACACACCACTAAAAACAAGTTTTTTTCAGTTCAGGGGGTTTAAAAACGTGTAGTTTCGAGGAAGACTTCATTTTCAAAAATCAATTTGAAAAGAATATTTCCTTCCTTTTGTTATTCATATAGGGCGAGAGAAAGTAAAAAAAAAATATATATATATATATATATATATATATATACAGAATATACTTAAGTGGGCGATGATTCAGGGAGGTTTTTACTGTACTTTTGTATGCAATACTTAATTTAATGACAGTTTGTATAGTTTGTCAAAGGTTAGAAAATGTAAATGCATAAATCCTCTGTAGTCAAACTTGAAATGATGCTGCTTTTAATACGTACTCGTAGTATGTTAAGGGGGTTGGATGGTAGTGTACTAAGCAAACAGGTTTATATAAGGAATCCCTTCATTCATTAATATGGGTATTGAGTTTTAAATCTGGAAATTTTTACATAAACAATATTGTTCAATACAGTACTACTTCATTTATCTGGCCCTCATTTATCTGAACCAATCTTGAACGGACAAAACATTGTTTATTTATAAAATCAGGATATCCCACTTACAGTATTTCAAAAACACTGCAACCTAGATACAGTGCATTATACACTGTATAAACCATAACAGTATTGTACACGTATCAAAGTTTAAATATTTTAAGTGTACATTACAGTATGTACGAGGCGTGTTCAGAAAGTAAGTACCGTTTTTTAAAAAAACAAAAACAATTTTTTTTCAACACAATTTTATTTCTCCATGAAAGCCCAAACCTTAAACTATTTTTCGACATAGTTTCCACCGATGTTCAAACACTTGTAGTGGGTGATCAATTTGTCTATACCCTCTTCATAGAAGGTTCCCGCCAACAAATGTAGCCATGACTCCACAGCAGTTTTCACTTCATCGTCGGTTTCAAAGCGTTGGCCGCCTAGCTCGCGCTTCATGTGCAGGAACAAGTGGTAGTCAGACGGTGCCAAGTCCGGGCTGTAGGGCGAGTGATCGAACTGCTCCCAACGAAATTGTCGAATCAATGTTTGAGTGTGTATGGAGCCGAGCATTGTCTTGGAGCAACACAATTTTGTTACTGAGCATTCCTCTCCGTTTGTTTTGAATTGCCCGCCTTAGTTTTCTTAAGGTTTCGCAATACCTTGCCGCATTAATGGTTTCACCTCTTGGGAGAAAATCAATCAGCAAAACATCTTTCCGATCCCAAAAGACAGTGCACATGATTTTTTGTGCAGACATTGTCGTCTTGAATTTTTGTTTCTTCGGGGATTGCGTGTGTTGCCACTCCATTGACTGCTGTTTTGATTCCGGTGTGATATGACGGACCCAATTTTCATCACCTGTCACAATTTTGTTTAAAAAATCCTCACCATCATCTCTGTACTGTGTGAGAAAAGTCAAAGCACTTCCGAGTCTCTTGGTTTTGTGCACGTCAGTGACGGGAACCTTCTACGAAGAGGGTATAGACAAATTGATCACCCGCTACGACAAGTGTGTGTTTGAACATCAATGGAAACTATGTCGAAAAATAGTTTAAGGTTTGGGCTTTCATGTAGAAATAAAATTGTATTGAAAAAAAATTGTTTTACTTGTTTTTTTTAAAAACGTTACTTACTTTCTGAACACGCTTCATATTGTACGGTAATTTTTCCATTATATTTTGTTTTTTATTTCCTGTTTAAGCATTAATGTCTCAAGCTAAAGATTGCAGGCACATTACACAAAAAAATTTGCTATTGTAAAATGACTCTATCTGCTTAGTGGGTCATTTCTGAATATTATCATGGCATACTTGGATCACCAGTTTGACAATACACCAGCTGAATTTGTGATAGTAAAACGATTGCATGATTGTGCTGCCTTTAAATGTCATTCGAAAGTAAAGCAAAGAAAAATAAATTATTTTAAAAACACTAAACACTTGTAAATATTTTAAAAAAATACTTAAAAGGTGATAAATTTCATTTTTACTGTAAATTATTAATGGTTGGCAGGATGTATTTCAAAAATTTATCTTTGAATACTATAGTATGGTTTTTGTCCAAGAAGTACTTGTAAACGCTAAATTTTTCAATATATTTTGGTTATTATTTCCTGTTAATTATCCTGATTTTCAGTTTTCATGCAATTGTAACTAAAAGTATAGTGAAAATATTTATTGGAAGTTAGGATTGGTCATGATCTTTTTGTTACTAAATGGAATGGATGGTTTTGTTTCTTATGGAATTTCTTCAACCATTTAAAATTTACATGATCTGAGTTCAGACTGGCATGAGCCAGGTTGGTTTCTATCTTTTTTTATTTAAATCTAGTTGGCATGAAAGGACTTTTTGAGTTAACATAATATTATTTATTACTGGGTTGGCAGAAACAGTGCTTTAATCCTCTAATACTAAAAAAATTATGTAAAATTGAAATAACCAAAATAAAATATTAAAAATATAAAAACTGAAATCCATGGATTCCACGTAATTGTAGGAACAATGTTCCTTTTACTACGCCTAATTCGATAAAAAAATGCACTTTACAAAAAAATCACCACCTAGGATTTAAGGCAGCAGCCAGATACTGCACTTTGTAAATCAGTGGTTCTTAACGTGGGGAGCATAAAAGAATTTCATGGAAGGTGTGAGTGCATTTAAAAAATAAAAAAGTAAAACTATATTTTACTCAGTTTTGTAGTTACTTGTATATTTTCAAAATTATCATACTTTTTACTTTCTCTTGCCTATATGAATATATAGGAAGGAAAGTATTGTTTTCATGTCGATTTTTCAAAATCGAGTTTTCACCGGATCTATACGTTTTCAGACCCCCTGAACCCAAAAAACATGTTTTTAGCGATTGGTCTGTGTGTGTGTGTGTTTGTGTGTGTGTGTGTGTGTGTGTGTGTGTGTGTGTGTGTGTGTGTGTGTGTGCGTGTGTGTGAACAGAATATCTCAAGAACGGAACATCGTACGAACTTGAAACTTGAAACTTAAGTTACATATCACTACCGGACCCGACACGAACATTTTCATCAAAATCGGTCAACCGGAAGTAGTAGTTTATTCGTATAATTTTTCACTTTTTTGCGATTTTCTCAAAAACAAGTCCTACGATTTTTTTTAAAATCAACTGGTTTACTACATTTTTTATGCTCTACAATATAGGATGGGCGCCATGTTTGCTGAAATTCTGCTTGAGGCTGTTTTTACGTAAAAACATTTTCTTTTTAAGATTGCGGCTTTAATATGCATTTTAGCGCTAAACGTTATATAATAAAAGTTGTAGAGAATGTAAAATTCTACAACTTTTATTTCAAACATTTTTTTGTATAACGCTTAGTTTAGCGGTAATTTGCGATTTTCTGTTTTTTTTTCTCACGAAAACGTGAGAAAAATCGATTTTTTTAACATTTCGGTCTTAGTATGCATTTTACGACAAAAGTGTATATAATTAAATTTATAGAAAATTAAAAGATCTACAACTTTTGTTTAAAGCATTTTTCTCTACAGAGCCTAGTTTAGAGAGAAAGAGTGATTTTCCGTATTTCTAAGCCAAACTGAGGTTGATTTTCATTTTGCATCATTCACTCATGATTAAAATAAGGTTATGTTTTTTGAGGTTAGTTTTTGTTTATTTCTAATATTTTATTAAAAATGTTAGGGTTATTGTTAATTATTAGCATTGGCAAGAGAAAGTTGTGTGAGTGTTTCACACCAGATTTTTTTGTATTGTATTTTAGCAGAGTCTAGCACTTGATTATTGCAATAACACGGTAATTATTCTACGCTGGTAGCACTGTGACCAGGCTTTTGTTTTTTATTCTGACTGTAGGCTACTACTTGTGTTGACCGCTTATTGTGGTGGTTTTGGGGGGGGGGCAGCGTACCCACACATCAGTGTTCAAAGGAGCGCACAGTGCCTGTAAGGTTGATAACCACTGTTGTAGATGGTTCGTAATATTTAATAATAATAGATAATTTGGTCTTATGTTAAAATTTATTATTTTTTTGACTCCTTTATGTTTCTTAATTGTTTTTAATGTTTATATTTAATTAATATCACTTCCAATACTTTATGGTTAATACACAAGAACAAACAGTGGTTAATGTGTACTGTATCTAGATAAAGTGTTGTTCAAATTCTGTATACGGGATACCCCGATTTTATGAACAAAATATTTTATTTTTTGATCTAAATTGGACTAGATATATAAGGTAGTACAGTTGTAGTAATAAAAAGGTAATTAATATGTGAAATTAATTGGTGAGTAGTATATTTAACACTGTGTTAATATTTAGATTTTCAGTTTTTATCGTGACATCTCCTATTCTTCCATTTTGGAGTCTCCTGAATGCAGTTAACAAAACTCTTTTTTTAATAAAAATTAACAAAAAACTGAGCTTTCTAAACTTTGACAAATTATAAATTTCTATATGAAACTGTACTGAAAATTATCTGTATCATGTTGAATTGTTTAAATACTGTTGCACACGTAAAATTACAAATGTTGCATCAAAAATTGGTGTATTTTGTCGTGTCATCTTTTGTTTATTGTTAATATTTGAGTGTAAATGATTTACTTGTTTTATAAATAACTGCGATCATACGAATTGATTTTACATTTGTGTGTGTTTTTGTTAGTACAAGTGAGTATATGTACGCACTTGCATAATTATACTTAACTTGTAATTTTCTGAATTATATGTGGGCTTGTATTAGTCTTCGACAAAAATTGTGTGTAAGAAAACTATAGTTCAGCGATTGAATAAAAATGCAATAGGCTGAAATTAAATATTGTAAGGTTTTATTGTATATACTATCATCTCTCGAGCATGTGTACTTTCCTGTGTAAGTTAATCCAAGTACCCACAAATAGTAATTTCTTGTAGAAATTGTTTTTTCCTTTATACTAAAATCTGGTGTAATTTTCTTGAGCTTAAATTTAGGTATATTTAAGTTGATTTATCAAAATCTGTTTTGTTATTTTTGTGTAACATGTTCACCGTTTGCTTTATTGATCAGTGTCACTGATCTCAATAACCGGTTGCCCTTGCTTCAGATCGGTGTCATGTTGCACCAAGTGTTTCTGGTGTTGTCTGTGGATTGGCATGCTGGCATGCTGTTGTTAATATTGTGGCATTGTTTAGGAAAGTATAACGCATACTTCTCTGCATCAAATGTTTTCAATATCACTTTTTGTGATTATTTATGATTTTTTGTGTGATAATTTTTGTGTTGAGTTATTCTGTTTTTTTTTTCATGTAATTCATGTTTTTCATGTTAAATCATGTAATCGTTAGTTGAAAGTTATAATGTAAAATATAATGGTTTTATAAAATTAATATATTTTAGTAATAAATCTTTCCGCGGTTTAATTTCTTTGAATTAAAGTAAATAAATAATTTTTAGCGTTTTAATTGTTTAATTACCGTATTATTCCGAAAACAAGCCGCACCCGAATTTAAGCCGCATTGGAAAAATTACGATCAAAACTAGGAAATAAATTTAAAGTACAGTACTTGTATGTTTTTGAAAGTATTTTATTTTTTAAGAAGAAAATACCTTACAAACAAACACACTTACTACTTAATTAGCATTTAAAAGTTTTTGTTTATTTTTTGTTCAATGCCGAACGCAAGAATTCATCTACATTATATGTGTTTTCTTCCGGCTCTTTGGTGGATGTCTTTTCCGCGTTTTTACCCAAAAAGTAGCGCACGCAGGACTTACGATACCAATAATTCGAAATTGGTATCGCAAGTCCTGCGCTACTTTTTTTGGGTACTTGTATAGACAAAGTACCCTTCTTAACCTATAACAACACTCATGGCGATGTATAAAATACAACAAAAAACAATTGATCGGATAAAAAACAAAATTAAATATAAGAAAACTGCTATCAAACTTTATACTATAACACCAAACTGATCAAAATGACTGTACACGCACTACGTAAGGAGTTCTCTCTCCCCCCTCTCCCCCTCTCTCTCTATTCATACCTAATTATGCTTAATAAGAAACGATTATTATTATTAAAGCGTGAATGCAAGCCGCAGGTCAAATTATGAAACCGATTTTTAGGAAAAAACTGCGGCTTGTATTCGGAACAATACGGTACTATTTAAACCTAGTTATTTTATTCTTTACAAATAAAGAGCTTCACCCTTTGTTACAATTGTAAATTGAGTCACAAGTTTGTCTTTGGTTTTAATGATGGGTAAAGGGGGAAAGCATCTGTACGCATGCGTTGACTGCTTTAGTATCAGTTCGCCACAACAACGTAAACTATACCTTCTTAAAGAACACACAGTAAATTGTGGAACCTTTTGTAGGTTAACTGTACTAATATAACTGTCTGTTACCGTAAACAAAAATGTCAGTTTCTCGAAAATGCGGTCAAACTATTCACAGCGCTGAACGAAATCTAATATGCAATGTAATAAAATGCTGTGAAGTTGAAGTTAACTTTTTCACTGCCGGGTCCGAACACCCTTCGGAGTCGGGTGTGTTTTCCCTGTGCCGGCTCCGTATATGCTTCGGGTCTGCCTAGCGCGCTCTCGTATATCTTTATAAAAGCCGGCAGTGAACCTATCGTTACTATTTTGACCTCGGCACACAGTAAACATTCTACTTTTTTTTTTTTTTTTAGTAAATCACTGTTTTTGAAAAAATCTTGTACTTTGTACTTATAATTAGAGTAAATACAATAAAAAATGGTAAAACATAAATCGGCACATGAAATCATGTAACGAAAATAACGGTGGCAGCGAAAGGGTTAAACAAAAATACCTTTCCATGCCTCTTAACAAAAGTTGTGAGTGATCGGCTAACTACTGTGATGTTCATCTTTCCATAATTTGAAATATAAAGAACGAAGTTAAAGACAGTGAAGAAGATAATTCTTCATCAATAGTTTTTTTTGACAACTGTTAAAAAAGGAAACGGTTATATCAATAAGAAAGTGATATCGACATGAAAAATGTTATTACCGGTTTTGAAAGAGGCTAAATTTTAGTTGGAAACTTTGTATGTTAAAATTTTGAAAGGAAATGGGGTTTAAGTGGAAGAAGTGTCAGTCACAACGAAGTATATCATCATCATCATCTTCATTTCCAAGGATTAGGTTACATGAACCTGTTCCGGTACCCATCTCCCTCTCGGCCTCCCTACATCTCTTCTGCCAACTGGCTGATAATTTAAAGCTGCCACTGGCATCCTTTCGTTTGGCATCCTGTCCAGGTGACTACACCATCGTTGTCTATTTTTTATTATCTTTTCATGCAAAGACTGAACTGATAGTGCGCTTCTAATATCCACGTTCCTTATTCTATCCATTCTGGTACATCCATGCACACTTCGTAAAAACTTCATTTCCGCAGCTTGAATTTTACTATCGCATTTAGCAGTATGCACCCATGACTCACTGCCATATAGGAGTGTTGGAACCGCAATAGTGTTGAAAAATTTGAGGCGTGTTTCCTTCCTCGTTTTATTCTTCAGATGTCTGTGAATATTTCCACAAATACTCTGAAATTTGGCCAGTTTAACTGTTATGTCTTTATCAAAATCGTATGAAACATCACTCCCAAGATATTGAAAATGTTTAACCTGTTCTATTGCCCTTCCATTCATCTCTATTCTCGTCCTTATTGTATATTTACCTTTAAAAGCCATAGTTTTAGATTTTGTGGATGATATCAAATCGAAGTATATTAATATTGAAAAACAACATGTGGTTAACAAACGGTGCAATTGCACGGTAGTAAAATGTAGTGTCTAACTGTTGAGGTTGGCGCACTGTCAGATTTCCTTCTCTTCCTCACAGCCCATCCATACGCAAAAGGCAATCTCGTGACTTCACTAACTATAGTATATCCCTGAAAGTAAAATTAATGGTAAATAACTAAAAAAATCTGGTGTGAAACACTCACACAACTTTCTCTTGCCAATGCAAATAATTAACAATAAACCTAACATTATTAATAAAATATTAGAAATAAACAAAAAACTAACCTCAAAAACATAACCTTATTTTAATCATGAGTGAATGATGCAAAATGAAAATCAACCTCAGTTTGGCTTAGAAATACGGAAAATCACTCTTTCTCTCTAAACTAGGCTCTGTAGAGAAAAATGCTTTAAATAAAAGTTGTAGATCTTTTAATTTTCTATAAATTAAATTATATACACTTTTGTCGTAAAATGCGTACTAAGGCCGAAATCTTAAAAAAATCAATTTTTCACACATTTTCGTGAGAAAAAAAACAGAAAATCGCAAATTACCGCTAAACTAAGCGTTATAACAAAGAATTGTTTGAAATAAAAGTTGTAGAATTTTTAATTCTCTACAACTTTTATTATATAAAGTTTTGCGCTAAAATGCATATTAAAGCTGTAATCTTAAAAAAACAACGTTTTTACGTGAAAACAGCCTCACCCAGAATTTCAGCAAACATGACGCCTACCCTATCTTGTAGAGAATAAAAAATTGAGTAAACCAGGCGATTTTAAAAAAAATCGTAGGACCAGTTTTTGAGAAAATCGCAAAAAAGTGAAAAATTACACGAATAAACTACCACTTCCGATTGACCGATTTTGATGAAAATGTTGGTGTCGAGTCCGGTAGTGGTACGTAACTTAAGTTTCAAGTTTCAAGTTCGTACGATGTTCCGTTCTTGAGAAATTCTGTTCACACACACACACACACACACACGCGCGCGCGCGCGCGCACACACACACATACACACGCGCACACATACACACACACACACACACACACACGCACACACACACACAGACACACACACACAGACCAATCGCTAAAAACATGTTTTTTGGGTTCAGGGGGTCTGAAAACGTATAGATCCGGTGAAAACTCGATTTCGAAAAATCGACATGAAAACAATACTTTCCTTCCTATATATTCATATAGGCAAGAGAAAGTAAAAATAAATCTTAGTTTTTTTATTATGTAATCTACAGTTATCATAAATTATTCGTTACATTGTAACACCATTTTGGAAATTGCACCAGAAATTTAATTCTGTATTAATGTACAAACCATCTATCTCTACTTGAATTAAAATTAAAGTGTTTTAGTAGGGTTCAATAAATTAAAATTGTGAAAATGACTTAAATTACCGATTGTTATTGTCTTGTTTGTTAACACCCATAAATAGATTTAGAATTTTTCCAGACTGATGTCTATTTGCGATAAACAAATTTTTTATGGGATTTTTATACTGCTTACTGCATTCTTTAAATTTTTTATTAAATTGTACCTATTATAAATATATAAATTAAGAATGTTCCTTGTAATGTTTTTTCTGTGAAAAGTAATTTTATTTTTTAAATCTTTGATTTGTAAAATATAAAAATCTGGTATATTACAAAATCTATTATTATTTCTCTGTTTGTATTTTAGTAATTATTGTTTTTCAAGAAAGATACTTGAAGTAATTAATTGCTGTTTGTAAAATTGTTATAACACGCAGATATTTTATTTGGGTGATACTAAGTTACTCTAAGAAGTACAACCATGTTCATTAAATATGACAGTAATATAGAGTTTTGTTAAAATAAATAAATTGATTTTAATTGTCATGTAAAATAAAAAAAATATTATAATTAAAATTTAATATTATTTAATATTATTAATATTATAATATTAAATAATATTATAAACTAATGTACAAACTACAGACACATGCTCACATGATTACTAAGTTACAATTTAAAGATTGTGGAAATTATTTCTACTAATAGTGTTTTTTTTAGATCTTAGTGGAACAAGCCCTACGATGTATTTAGCCATGAGTACATGCAATGAGTGCCATGAGTACAGAAAGCAACTTTTAGACACTTACATATTGTAGTTCATTATCTTAGTAGATCACTCAATTAAATGCAAGTAATGATGATTTGAACAGATCAATCAAAACTCAAAATAGTTTGTTAACAACAATAATAATGCTCTCTTCTCAGATCTAGAAAGTCCCTAAAAATATAAGTTTTATTTTATTTTTGTTTTAGTTCCATATTTACCATTCTTTATTTTCAATAATATTAAATATTATTATTATTAGTCGTAAAGCTCCCGAAGTGGAAGACGCTAAGTAAATCTGGTTTGTTTTTGGGATTTCTTGTCCTTTTTATCCGCCCACCAGTTTTTCATTCTTTGTGAGAATTCAGCTTTTCTCTGTTCACTCCACTTTGTTCCGGTTCTTGGAGCTTTTGTCTCTGGTTTAACCTCCCATTTTTTAACTTTTGTTCTAAAACTGTCTCTTATGAGAATTTCTTCTTTGGTGATTTTGGCCAATTCTAAATCTTTTTTAACACTTTTTATCCATTCCCCCTATTAACAAGTGATGATACATAGTTTACTATTCTCTTTGTGAGCCTATTGTCAGGAAGCCTCATAATGTGGCCATAAAATTGAAGGCGTCTTTTCCTCATGTCTGTCTCTATGTTGGAATATTCTTCAATTTTAGACGTTCTCTGTAATCTGTACCCGTTTTCGGTCCATCTAGGTCCAAGAATTTTCCTAATTATTTTTCTTGCTTCCTTCTTTAAGTTTTCCATGTCTGTTTTCCTGTTAAGTGTCAAGGTCTCACTGGCATATAAAATTGTTGGTTTGATTACTGTATTGTAATGTTTAATTTTGGCATTTAGAGATAAACATTTTTTATTATAAAGGTTTTGCACCAATCCTAGGCCTCTGCGAGCTTTTTGTGTTCTCTCCCCCTTCTTTTAGTATTCTCTCTTTAATATGTATAATATTTAATATTATAATATTACGGGAATATTTTTTCATTTTATGTCTGACTGTTGTGCACATTAAGGCTTAAGCAGACAGGGGAGGGTGTTAGATGAAAATGAGTAATGAAAAAATGCTTAGGTAAGGGAATGGAAAGGTTTGCTTCTTCATGGCAAACAAAATATATTATTCCACCATTATATCTGGAAGGACCACGGAAAACTGTGGTTGAACTGCAAACTATACAATTATTAAAAAAAGAATAATAGGATATTTTTATTTAAAATACTCGTACATTAATTTTTGCGAAAAACCATTAGCTTTCATGTTCTTAATTCAGTTATTGATGACTTAAAAATAAAAAAATATATATCTGTGTAATGCAACTTGTAATCAATTTTAATGCATAAATATTTCTAATTTTTTTTGTAGCTATTTTGATTTTGTTCAAAAATATACATTTTTCAGTGAATCCACCAACATCCGACTACATCAAATAACATAAATTGAAACTAATTTTCTAAAATTTTAATAGAAGAAATAGTTTCTTCAGTCATATGTGAAAAACTGTTAAATTATTCAAATTTATTCATTTTCTTATTTATTTAATAAATTAATTATAAACAAAATTTTAATAAATTAACTTCAGTTTTTGTTATTTTATGTACTCTGATGATGATGGATCTACTGAAATATGTAACATTTTTGAATGAAATCATAGATAAAGGAAAATTTAAGGCAGATACAAAAGGTTAATAAACAAATTAAAAATATTTATTTATTAGAACTCACAAGATTGTTTAAAATTTTTAAAGTTAAAAAATAAAAATATTACATATAATAATTTCCTGTTTAACCAGATTATTCCATTCTTCCAATCTTTGAATTTTTTGAAAAATTATATTTTTCTATATAATTATGAGACTAACTAGTTTTTTCCGAAAGATAAGTCTCATGTATATGTTGTTTAGGTCATCAGCCGAAATGGTGGTTTGAACCTCTAGAGGCTTTACTAAATAAAATGAGGAGTGAAGTGGTTTACTATTGCATTAGTCACTGAGTGGAAAAGTATGCTTATCAGCATGCCAGACCCTGTGAAAAGCGTCTACTTTTCACCCTGCAAATGACACCTTTACTTCATTCACCGCCTGGTGTGGCTGTATAATGAAATTCATTACTCTCAGAGGAAATAACTCTAATTAGTGTCTTTTACACCTCTGCCTCTTCTGTACTGAAATGCTTCTGTCATATTCATATCGTTGGCTGACCATGTGATAAGAAACAGAACTATTTTTTGTAGCCCTGGAACTAGCAGATCAAGTGCTAATAATTTAACACTACCTGCCTGTTATGAGCAATCTCCTATGTATAATAAACAATAAACATAATTTTCTTTAATATTATACTTTGTGATGAGCAAATGTAAAGTTGGAAGAGAAATGTACGAGGTGTGATCAAAAAATATGGTGAATAATTTTATTACAAACAAAGTAATAAGCTTACATCAAATTTGAATTCATCTCCTTCAAAGTACTCTCCTTGGCTAGCAAAGCACTTATATGAATGTTGATTCCATGATCGGAAGCATTTCTGGTACGCTTATTTCGGAAGGGCCTTTAGCTGCTCTGTCGAGGCCATCTCAATATCTGGAATGTTGTCAAAATGTTTTCCTTTTATTTTTAGGAAGGGCCAGAAGTCGCATGGTACTAAGTCTGGAGAGTAAGGCAGATGTGGAAAGACAGAAATAGTTTTTTAGCCGAAAACTCTGGATCAAAAAGTGAGGTGTGGCAAGGGTGTCAAAAGTCAGGGAATGAATTTCGCACTCGCTCGTCTAATTTGCAAATTATCGATTAAAATGCTTTGTTCGGACTCGTACGAGATGTTTTGTTCTTCAGTAAGCTCTTAAATAACCAATCAGATGTTTGAAAGAACCACTTTTACCACTTTTTGCATGTTTTCATCTGTTATTGAGGTCAGAGGACATCCCGACCATTTCTCACCTTCAATAGACTCATTTCTGCTTTTAAATCGTTTATACCAATTGTTAGCAGTCTTCAGAGTTATCATATTATTGCCATACATTAATTTTAACATTTCATGTGCTTCTATGGCATTTTTTTGGAACCTAAAACAAAACTAATGTTAACACGATGTTCGAAATCCATGATGCATGACAAACATGGTAAACATGACCTCACTCTTCTGGCTCTGAAAGCCGACTGACAAGTCGCAACATGTTTAAACTTGGTACTGATTATCTCAAAGAACCAGGCTATTGAACTTTTTATTTCAAATGGACGTAGTGTCTGCAGTTTATTTACAGTAAAATCATTCGCTGTATTTTTGATCTGGCCTCGTAGCTATTACCAGTGTTCCTTGAATGAGTCAGAATAATCAGAGTTCTTGAATATTTTTTTACAAGTCTGTGAACAGAAATTCTTTGTATGTGTTTGAAAGTGTGCAGGAGCACATAAGTTTAGCTGGATGCTTTTAACAGAGTGTGCGTATTGGTATTTTTATATTCAAATTTGTTTACTGTCATATTATTGTGATACTGTTGTTCTCAAATGATGTTTTTTCAATCTGCATTAGACTTGTAAGAATTAAAAACAGTATAATTGTGTAAATTTCTGTTTTAGTGATGTATAATATTTTAATGTTCAAGTCAACTTTTATGATAAGAAAGATACTTTAAATTGTTTTATTATAAAACAACGATTGATCGGTAAAAAAAATAGTTTGTTGTTTCTATTTTACTAAAATGTGTTGCTTTAAAATGTTAAAGTTTAGTTTTACATAACTAGTTACATTAAAAAACCGTTAAAATATTCTGAAAATTATGCTACAAAACTATATTTAAATTATGTTGTAACTAAAATAGAGTATTGTTTTTGACTGTACTGTTATTTATTACTCAACCAAAATTTAGCGTTTAAGATTTGTAGGTACAGCAAACCTTCACTTTTTCGACACAGCTTGTGGCAAAGCGACATGACGTGGTGTAAGTAGCGATACAGCAGGCAGATCAGCCCCTTCACTTTCTCCTCATCCCTGTACCCTTCAGTTGTCTTTGAATACATTATTGTACAGAAGGCACGTCAGTTTGTTTGTATTCATTAAAATTGTGCAATTTTCATACTAAATCATGTTTTTAATGCTTCCTACATATAATATGCCATATGCTGTAGATAGTTTAAAATTTCGATACTTTGACAACCTCTAAGTTCACTAAGTGTCGAACTATTGAAGTTCTACTGTATTTAATAAAATAACCTCATTAAGAACATGTTACGATTAGATGGTGTTATTCTCAGCATTTAATTTGTTTGTACTATAAGTAAAGACTTCGTGAAAATAAGAAGAAAGATAAATCAGTGATTTTTGATTACTTTGTAAGTGTTGGTTTTATGCTCAGCATAATTAGTTTAAATTAGCTGTAACTGGATCAAAGATTTTTTTTTTTTTTTTTTTTTTTGGTTTAACGTCCGACTGTTTTGCAAATTGCTGCTAATGCAGACGGTGAAGGATGAAATGAATTTTTTGTAACGTATGAAAAAATGCCATGCCCGAGTGGGATTCGAACCCAAGACCGCGTGATGAGAGGCGAGCACGTTACTAACATCGCCAACGCGGCCGGCCTGGATCAAAGAGTCTCTAAACTTTTTGAAATTAAAAATTTTAGTAAATATTAAAAGAATTGTGGAGGAAATTATAAAAACATCAAAATAAATACAGTATATTAATACAAATATTCTTATTAATGCAGCCTGTTGTAATTGGCTAGATATAGGGTGTTTACCTATTGTAATTCCTATTGTAATAAATTTTCGTGTTAAGCCATGAATATATATTAAATTAAAGAATAAAACAGAATCAGTTGTTAATTAAATGTAAATAGTCGTGAGTTTTCCTCTGTAAATATTATTAGATTAATATTCAAGGGCTGTTCGCGCTTATCAAAGCAGCTTCAAAGAAGACTCATCAAATTCATTTTGAAATTTGTGAACACCACCATGACAAGTTTCAAAATGTCAAAGTATCATAGTACTACGACGGTCCATAAAAAGCATTTGTTTTTCATTATAATACAGGGCGTTTCAAAATGAATATTGGGGTTTTAAGGCTTTGTAGTATTTATTACATTTAACTTACAATTTATAAATAATACATCAAATTAAAGAGCAACTCTCGCATTTTTCCCTACAAGTGTTCAATGTGAGCATCTTTTGTCATACAGCACACATCGAGTCGATAAGAGATTTTGTCCAATACCTTGATCAGCAGGGAGTGAATTGTAGGGGGAGGCAAAGGTTAGAATATTTAAAGCAAATTACAAAATATGTAGGTTGTTACAGGTATGTAGATACGAAATGATTTGTGCAAGATAGAACAGCGTGGAGAACTGCATCAAACCAGTCAAGAGACTGATGACAAAAAAACCTTGATCAGCATGTCTGGGGTAATTAATGCGATATTTACTTCAATCCTGTTTCTTAAGTTGGTTAGGTTAGCGAAGTATCTGTCAGCGGAGGCACATACACATGATCCCTTATGAACCCCCAAAGGTAAAACTCGCATGGCGTCAGATCAGGTGAACGTGGAGGCCATGTGAAACCAGCTTTGTCATCCGGCCCCTTGCAGGCAATCCAGCTGTCAAGTACAACATGGTTTAACCAATCGCATAGGTACTGAGTTATGCCAGTGAGGCGGTGCACTATCTTGCTGCAAAATAAAGTTCTCTGGTTCATCTTCTTCCAATTGAGGAAAGAGCCACTGTTATAGAGTATCAAGATAAACACCAGGTACAGTTTATTCAATGAAAAACTGTAAACTTTCCACTGGGATATAGGACAAAAAAACATTCAATTTCGGAGAGTCTGGTGTGATTCAGGGAGTTTGGTGTCTTCAAACTGATGATACTTCTATGGATGTTATTATCACTCGAACGATTACAATGAAACTTGATACAGAATGCACATGGGACTGTAACTACAGATTCAGTCCTTGCAAACTGTAACACACAAAAAGCTTTCTGTTCACTATTTGCCATCTTTGCTACTAGTGCTTTCTAATGGAAGACTGAGTGTACCAACAAAACTGTTTAAGTTGCTCTTTAATTTGATTTAAGTTAAATTTAATAAATACTACAAAGCCTTAAAACCCCAATATTCATTTTGAAACACCCTGTATGTAGTTTAAAATTCATAAGTTACATTATTTAAACTGATTCTAAGAAGCTGATGCAATTTACCCATCCATAAGGTGTCATATTAATTAACTAGCAGCCCATCCCGGCTTCACCCAGGTATAATTTTGTTTTATTTTAATAAATTTTAAATTAGGGTTATAAGTACATAAATCTGAAATAAGATTTTTCTGATTTGGAAAATCTGATATATATATATATATATATATATATATATATATATTTGGTTAACTCCACCAAGTTTCAGCCATCTACCTTGTCCGGAACTTAATAAATAAAAAAATATTGGTTTAAGGGTTGAACACCATTTTCAACCCCTTACAAGTACATTTTTGTAATTATTAAGGGGTCATTTTTTTAGGTGCATTATAGGTAACATCTTCACCAAATTTCAGTCGTCTAGCTCATATTGAACTGAGTAATCTGATAATATTGATGTATGGGTTCAACCCTTTTCAATCCCTTAAGGGTAAATTTTTAATTTCATGGTTGTACTCAACATGGCCATTCTAACAGCATCAATGAAGTCCCTACTGAAATTGCTAAGGTTTACAAAATCAATTTAAGAATAAAAAACAAATTAACACGTGAAAATATTCCATAAATATTATTTCTTTTTAGATTCTTTGATAATTTTTCCTTAAGTAAATTACATACAGTACTTAAATACATAAAAATGAGCTTTTGCCCCAACATAACTTAAAAGTTCAGAAGGAAACAGAACTTCAATTTTAGATAAATAAAAATGAACGAACAAACTTAATTTCTTATGTAAATGTGTACTTAAAAGTGTAATTGTAGAGCTTGTCTGATGGTTTGAGTCAGCTGTGTTGTGAGATAAGCCCTCACTTTATTTGTTAAGAATTAAATTTTTGAAATACATCCTACCAAACATTAATATAAATTATAATATAAATGAAATTTGTCACCAAAGGTAAGGTGATAAATTTAAATTTTACTGTAATTTATATATGTATTGTTTGTTCGTATATCATTAGGCTTGTTTTTACTTTCTCTTGCCTATATGAATATATAGGAAGGAAAGTATTTTTTTCATGTCGATTTTTCGAAATCGAGTTTTCACCGGATCTATACGTTTTCAGACCCCCTGAACCCAAAAAACATGTTTTTAGCGATTGGTCTGTGTGCGTGCGTGCGTGCGTGCGTGTGTGTGTGAACAGAATATCTCAAGAACGGAACATCGTACGAACTTGAAACTTGAAACTTAAGTTACATATCACTACCGGACACGACACGAACATTTTCATCAAAATCGGTCAACCGGAAGTAGTAGTTTATTCGTATAATTTTTCACTTTTTTGCGATTTTCTCAAAAACTAGTCCTACGATTTTTTTAAAAATCGCCTGGTTTACTACATTTTTTATGCTCTACAATATAGGGTAGGCGCCATGTTTGCTGAAATTCTGCTTGAGGCTGTTTTTACGTAAAAACATTTTCTTTTTAAGATTGCGGCTTTAATATGCATTTTAGCGCAAAACGTTATATAATAAAAGTTGTAGAGAATGTAAAATTCTACAACTTTTATTTCAAACATTTTTTTGTATAACGCTTAGTTTAGCGGTAATTAGCGATTTTCTGTTTTTTTTCTCACGAAAACGTGAGAAAAATCGATTTTTTTAACATTTCGGTCTTAGTATGCATTTTACGACAAAAGTGTATATAATTAAATTTATAGAAAATTAAAAGATCTACAACTTTTGTTTAGAGCATTTTTCTCTACAGAGCCTAGTTTAGCGTGAAAGCGTGATTTTCCGTATTTTTAAGCCAAACTGAGTTCGATTGTCATTTTGCGTCATTCACTCATGATTAAAATAAGGTTATGTTTTTGAGGTTAGTTTTTGTTTATTTCTAATATTTTATTAATAATGTTAGGTTTATTATTAATTATTTGCATTGGCAAGAGAAAGTTGTGTGAGTGTATCACACCAGATTTTTTATGAATAGTCTCACTAACCGTATTATTTTATTTTATTTGTGCTACAGACAAATTGCGATGCTGTAATTGTTAGTTGTAAACAAGATTATGTAAGTTTTGGGAGTGCTCAACAATTTTATTACAGTTGTTTTTATTTAGCCTCTTTTTTGGTCACTGTGGTATAAAATGATACAATAATGTGACACTTATCGCTAAGGTCCGTTTCGGGATCTAGGTTATTAAATAATTAATACACTAAAGTTTACAATTAAAAATATTTATTACACTCAACGATTTACAACGTAAATAATAAACTACGAGTAATTATAATAAAGTAATACAATAAATAACTTTTTTGGGCCATATCCTTAGAACACCGGAGAACAGAGTACTTAGACGACTTATTGAAAGTGTCTGGGATTTTAAAATCGGTTTGAACTGGACGAAGGAGGTCAAGGAGGACTTGGAAAGGTTTGGGTTGACGCTGGAGGATGTGAGGTTCAAGTCTGAAAGTTATAGAGGGTTGAAGGATCTGGCTTTGGAACCGGAAACCAAGACTAGAAGAGTGCAGAGGGTGACGGAAGAACTCCGGGCTCAGAGATCACAAAGAATGAGGGAATACTGGGTAAAGATCAGGGCTCAGAGATCGAAGTAGAGTCTTTCATGTTGTGGCTGAAGTGGTCCATTGTGGCCTCACAAGTAAAAAAAAAAAAAATAACTTAATAATTTACTTAGCACTACTTACAATCAATTTTATAGAATACACATTCAAAATGAAAACTGAATACAAAAAACTGAATTTAATGCAGATTCACAATGACTTTTCACAATACACACACAAACAAAGACAGTATAACAATCGTTGACCAACACAATGCTCGGAACGCCCCTACACTACGCCCGATAGCCACTCGTCAAAGATCAAACGAATACTGACTCACTCACTGCGCTCGGGGGTCTCTTTATATAATGAATCAAAAATGAATCTTCCCGAAAAACACAGAACTTCGATACAAATAATAAAGTACAAGAAATAACCCTTTATAAATGAGTGCTAGAAAAATCTATTGTAAACAAGTCAACAATAGATCTTATTGTAAATAAAATAAAAGTTGTTACAGGCCGACCTTTTCATAGATAGTTGTACAACAATAACCTTTTATAAATAGGTAAACTTTTATTGTTCCTATTGTCGTATTGTTAATTTTTCACTCTATTATCTACACTTTACCATTTCATGAACATTTTACCATTTTATTGAATGAAATGCTAGAACTTTTACGAACCATGCCCTTCGAATTGTCACAATAAGTTTATTATTAAAATAACAGCAACACCGCTGTTACCTATCAACATAGGGTAACGGCTCTCCTTACTGTTTGTGCAGCGGAAATAAATGAATAAAATATATTAATAGAAATTAATGGCAACTTTTAAATAAATAAACTTTTATTATCTCATATTTGTAGGTTATCCCAATGTGTAGGTAAACAGACTATCCCCACTGTTTATGCAGTTGACTCCACCCATCAGACAGTTTTACTATAATTTTAATAAAAACTTATATTTTTTATGATGAATTTAATAATAAAAACCATGGCAGAAATGACAAGCATTGTAAAAACACGAATAAATCAATAATTATTTGTTAAGACATAATGTTATAAACTTTGTTTTAAATGGTAAAAAAAGAACAACGAATAAACATACTTAAAAGGTTTGTAGTAGCATTAAGTTCAGTATTAATAAAGCTGTTTTTGAATAAAAAATAATTTATTATACTGTTTAAGTAAAATCCTTTCAAATTGTAACCACTGATCTCAGTACTTTAGGAGGGTTGAAGGAGAGAGAGGAATAATCTATCGTGTGTTATTGGTTTTAAGAAAAAATTTTGTATTTGAAGGGGTCGGGAGAAGAAAGTGCTAACCCACAAAATGAATCTCGTAATTTTTCTAAAATATTCTGTAAAAATAAAATGTTCGGTTCGTTTTAAACAGGAAGCCATATTTACGTTCTTATGAATCCAGATTAACAGAAAAATAAATGTATAACAAAAAACATGATTAGTAGATTTCAGAAAACTTTTCAAATGACATTGCATAAAATTATGTTGATGTGGGTTAGCACTATCTTCTCCCAACCCCTTGAATTCATCAATCATTTTATGTGTTGGTTTCTTATATAAAACTACAAAACCAATAATGGATATGGTTTGATAATTTTAATAACATATTTATGCTTAATTTAAATCTTAATACATTGTGAAGCATCAAAATTCAAACTGTTGGAATGTTCTTCATATTATATCAAGTAGAGGTAGTAGTTTTGGTATAGGTTGAAGAGTATGGATTAAAATGGAAAATTAATGAGAATTTTATAGGATTACTGCTAAATAGCTCTTTTCAGCGGGTATTAAGAAATGTGGGTCTTAATTTTTGTCCATTGTGTAGAATCATGGGTAATTTGATTGCTTAATTTTTTCAGATAATAAAAATATGCCTATTTTTATTTACTAACTGAATACATTCATTTAGCTTTAATACAGGAACAATGTCAGTTGTTGTTTTATATTATTGTAGTATTGTTATTATTTCCCAATAATTAAAAATTAAAAAAAGACTTTTTTCAAATTCGCCCCATTTAAATCTTATTCTGTGTGGTCAATTGTACTTTCCTTGTCATTAAAAATCATATTTGTTGGTCTTTTAATGACAATCATTTTGATCCATTAGTCATCCTTGAATATATGTTGTGAATTACAAATGAATGATGATGCTGGGTTTTTTGGGTAGAGATAATAATTGATGCCCGCTGATTTTTACTGTTTGAATGCTTTGATGCTTTACTGTGGTTTTAAGTAGTATGCATGTGTAACTTATACTTAAGTTATTAAATTACCAGAAAAATATTTGAAATGTCATAAAGATTGGTCCAGGCTTTTCCCATTTTATCATATCATTTATTTTTGAAAAAGTTTGCACAATTTTAATGTAGATTTTTTACATTCACCTACATCTATCTAGTCGGCCGCATTGGTGTAGTTAGTAATGTGCTTGCCTCTCACCATGTGGTCTTGGGTTTGAATCCCATTCAGGCAAAGCATATTTTCATGCATTACAAAAAATAATTTCATCCTTCAGCATCTGCATTAGCAGTAATTGCAGAACAGTCGGACGTTAAACCAAAAAAAAAAAAATCTAATTCTGCATACAATTATTAATAACATTTGGAACCAATGAAAATATGGATCAATTTTTTTTGGAAAATTAGCAGGTGACGTTTTTATTTGTTTAGGGCCATTTTAAATCACATTACACAACTTTAAACATTTCTGGAAACTCTTCTTGTAGCCCACACTCAGCATTCGTTCTTTATTTACCTTTCTCCTTTTTTCTGTTCATCTTGTAATGTGCAGTTATTCTTTACAGTAGCCCTTGAAGTCAGCAATTAGTTGTCTGTGCTTGGTTCTGTTGGTTTACTTCAACTTTTACAATATCCTCTCTGACTTATTTAAACGACTTATCTTACACATTATTTTCAAGTGAAGTATCAGAAGAAACAGCTAACAAAAATAATTATTCTTAACTGAAGGTGATGCTGGTTTTATTTTAAGATGTCAAATAAATATTTTGGTGTTTTGGGCCTGTCTTGTTGCATTTGCCTTCATTTAATTTAACGATTATGGGCTGAAAAATGAATGATTTTTGTTTACATAAAATGCCATAGGGATGCAGTTTAACAAAAAAAATGTTGCTCTGTCTATGCACTGGTTAAATCAAGCTTATTATGTTTGCCTCCTCTCATTACATGTCTATTAGGTATATGATCGAAAGGATAATGATGCTTTTAAGTACAACATTACCTTTGATTTACAATGAATGTTTGCCTTAGGTTTTAGATCAATAAAGACATAAGGAGAAAGAACCTATGATGATCATCTTGTTGCTGTACAGCCCTTGCTGGGCTTTGTCTTTCTTCACAATCCTCCCTGAAAATTGCTAGTATCCTTCCATTTTCTGACACCCATCAAAATTAAATCATCTGTTATATCCTCCATCCACTTGTTTCCTAGGATGGCCCTTTCAAAAGGAATACTAGAAAACTTATACAGTCTTTCCTCTCTAACACTTGAACCATCCTTTTGACTCCTTTTTCTCATTGTGCCCCAACTATCTCAATATTTGGGTCTTTATGAAACAAACTATTTCTATCTTCAATGAGAATATCCAGTTCTTCATTTTTATATACTGTCCAGTCATCTCCTTCTCTTACCAGTCCAAAAAATCCTTAAAATATTTCTTTTGAATCTTCTCAAGATGTTGCAATCTGTTTCTGACAAATTCTCATGTTTCACCACCATAGGTGAATAATTGGGTGCACACCAAACTCATGTATATTTTCATTTTTGTATTTCTACTTTTTAATTTATTCTTAAATGATTTAGATAGGCAAGATAGGGTGTATTCCCTGAATTTATTCTCATCTAGTCTTGGCCCATAACATACAGGTGGAGTGTCAAGTTATTTGCACTCAATCTGTTAGTTGCAGGGCTAAAAGAAATAGTTCTGTTTCTTATCACATGGTCAGCCAATTAAATGACTGAATCATTTAAGAACAGAAGAAGTAGAGGTGTAAAAGACACTAATCAGAGTTATCTCCTCTGAAAGTAATGAATTTCATTATACATTTGGGCCCTGTGGTGAATGAAGTGAAGGTGTCATTTGCAGGGGGGAATATAGGTGCTTTCCAGAGGGCCTGGTATGCTGATAAGCATACTTTTCAACTCAGTGAGGAAGGCAATGGTAAACCACGTCACTCCTCGTTTCACTTAGTAAAACCTCTACAGGTTCAAACCAGCCTTTCGGCTGATGACTTAAACAACAACTCGTCTAGTCATTTATTGTGTTTGTGTGGTTTAAGGTTTCCTAAGTACTGAAGTTTCTTAACTTCATTAAATTCTTTCTCTGCGACAATGAACATACAGGGATATTGATTTATACAATCACATGTCAAAATCATGTACGTTGTTTTGCACTTGTTTACTACAAAACTAACATTTTCTGCTTGTCATATCCATGAAGTTACTGGAAGTTTTAAAAATTGTAAAATTATGCAACTTTTTTTGTGTTATTTTGAGGTTGCAGTATAGTTGTGTATTATTCAAATCCTTGATAACTTACTGTAATATATGCTAGTATTTAGTAAAGTCTGGACTAATTTTACTATTGTATGTTTTGATATTGATGTGTTTTATACAATTCATGATATGCTACTGGTATTTTAAGTTGTATTGTTTTTGTTAATAGGATCACATTCTTGATGTTTAATAAAACTAGCTTGTCACTTTTACCTGGTTGGGATTGTTATCTTATTGAATATGATTTAAAATTTTGTTAGTTTATTCATAATACTATCGTTGTATACGGGTATAATACAAGTCACTGCCGACTTGATATTTAAACTGTATATATTATTGCCTTGTTAGTATTATTAGGTGGATATAAATTCCTGATCCAATTTTCTGTATTTTGTAAAGAAGTGATTGTCCCTTTCACTTTATTTTAAGTTGTTATTTTATTTTTTAATTGTCTCAAATTCTTATCAAATATTTGATGTATCTGTTGTATGAATTGTAAGAATGTTAATAAGATAAAACTGCCATTGAAGTAAATCTATGGTATTGTAAAACTAAACAAAAAGTAAAAATCGGGTTAACCAATTTGTAGCTTACTCAAATATTGTGCTTTATATCCAGTTGTTCAGTTCTAAGAAACCAGTAAATTGGTGTTTTAATAAAAACTGTAGCAATGCACAAAATTATTAATAGTAATAAAGTTGTAGTAATAACAGTAGTATTAGTAGTAGAATCAGAATGGAACTGTCCGAGCTCTTTGACTTAATGTTTTGTACTGGTTATCCCATGAAGAAACAGAGAAACTTTTGAGATGTGTTTTAATGGTGGAAATAAAGAAAGAAAATATTACATAAATGTAGGCCTGCAAACATTTCATTATAGAAACTTACAGGCTTATATGCAACAGAATAAAATACGAAAATCGGGTTTGATAAACTCACTTTTTTAGAGGTTTGACGTGAATTTACATGTTTTAAAACACCTATAACAAAGTTTTGTAATAAATTTGTAGAGAATTCAGTTTGCCATTAAATTATAAAAGTTTTTCCATTTTTCTTAATGGGGCACTCAGTATAAATTATTTGAAAGTCCAAGTAGCTGGTTATTTAATTACTGTGTAAAATTAATTGAAATCGCTTGTGATCTTACATAAATAAATGTATATTTTTGTTATTACGTAAATGTATTTGTTAAGCTTATTTTCAAAATTTATCATGGAATCTGATATTTGAGATCACTATCGGTAAATGGTTTTGTAAATAAAATTACTCTCCTCATATAAATTTCAACAATAAAAAAATGATGTATTTTCAATGGTTGCATAACTAATACTTAAGATTATTATTGTTTGTTTTAAGTCCATGTATATAATAAAACACAGCCAGGTTCTTGGAGAGTGTAGGTGTTATTATGTTACTGCCTCTTAAATAAATAAGACACCTTTATTAGCCCTTAAATTAAATTAACTTTGGTATTTTCTTGAGTAATGTTTATTGTTTTTATCAATTCAGTTTGTGAACAAATATTTTATTGTATGTGTACAAAACCATGACCAAGGTCAGTGTTTACAAAACCAGGATCAGTTTCTAAAAATTAAAATTCTAATGAATGTTACAATTATTAGCGGCATGTCATTAGTGGACTTATGTGCTCTGTAGACCTGTATGACATGTTAAAATATGCTTTCCCAGTTAAATTTAGAAAGTTAAACTAGACTTCTTGACTTTCATGTATGTATTGTCGACATAATATATTTCACTGGTTATTTTTATACAGAAATCAACTGGTAGTAGGTCTGTATTATTTTGTAATAATTCAGAGGTCTTGGTAATCAATTTTCCTGTTCATCATTGGGTTTCATCAGTTTAAATATATTTCTCTGTCATAATCTACTTTACCTCCCTTCTGTTGAGTTATCTCCAACTATGTACTCTTTCCATTCTATTCATAGTCTTTAGCCATATTCAGGAGTGACATTCTGTTTTCCGATGTCTTTGTTTGTTTATTCGTTTATTTTTATTACATTTATCCCGCCCGACTACAATCCTTGTTTTACTAGGCAGGTGACTGCACGGATATTTTTGCAATGGTAGCATATTCACATGGTTGGGGTGTGTCTCCTTAAGGCTTCTTAGAGAGCCTCTTGGGTGAAATTTTATACCAGAGTTCTCTTCATGCATCGACTAGATATTAGTGGTCACTACTTCCTGAGACATCTTAAGTTGTAGAAAGACGATTGGAATGTGCAAGATAAAGGAAGCTAAGAATAAATCTGTTCAATAGTCTGTACCTGTTTACTGGCCTGGTTTTTCTCTAGGGTTTTACAGACCTCCACTGCGTAATTCTGCTTAGCAGGAAACTCTTGCAGATGAAACACAAGAAGATAAAATTGGAGATACTGAGAGGATCCTTTTGCTTAATCCTTATCTTATGGTGCAGTTGTCCTGTAGCTATGTATTACACTACCCTGGGCCTATACTACTCAAAGTTAAATTTAGCCATTTCCTGTCTAACCAGATCTCATTTAACAGGACTTCCAGATTATCCACTGATCTTTAAATTTTTCACTAAGTCTGCTCAGATGGTAGTTCTGATGTAGACTATTTACTATTAGAAACAAGTGATTTAAACTACATAATATGGAGATGATGATATATTTGGCAATTTGTGCAAAGATAATCTAGTCATTGTATTTCTATCTCCAGCTGCTCTGTATAAACATACCCTAATAATTTTTAATCCATGAATTTTCTTAATTGGTATTGTGGATAAGTAAATTTAAAAATAGTAAAGTATTTAATGGAAGGTAATATTTCTATTTCTTAAAAGTAATATTTTAAATAGATTTCATAATAAAATAAGAACACCTTTATTAGTATCTATATGCAATATAAAACTTTTTGACCAAAGCTTTTATAGATGTTGATGGTAAGTGTATGTTAATGCTTGTCAAACAGAATTTTCCTAGGTGGAAAACGATAAGTTACCTGAAGTGTTAATTTATTGTGTATACTATATGATAGCAATATTGTCACGCCATTGTATTGGTCTAAATTATCTATGATTTAAGGTGTATTATTGTTTACTATTATGGTATGCTGTTTGAGGAGGGTTTTCTAGTAGACTGACAGAAAAATGTTAAGATTCAATAGAATCGAATTAACTGTTATTAACTAAATTAAAACGCTTTTATAAAAATGGAAAAGTGACTGGGATTTGATGGTAATATTTCAGTTTTGTATTTTCAATAAATTAAATTTAGGATGTGTAAGCATGCTAACTAAATTGTCTTTATTTTAGTTCATAGTATGTGCGTGTATCAGGAATTACTGTGTAGCCTTGGTACTCCAATTATTTTTCTGAAATTGTTGTGCAATATTTTTCAGGCACAAAACTTGAATTATGGGGCTTTTTATGAAAAAAAACCTCTTCAAAACTTTTGTTTTCTTTCAGTACCTATAATTTTTGTAATATAGATTGTATTATTTACCTTACAAGTTTTATATAAGTTGGAGGAAATTAGCGGGTATAAAAATAAAGTATGTCCTTAAAATACAGTTATAAACGTTTTAAAAATTTGGTAGAATATTAAACAATTTGATTTGTATTTTAACATATGTTTTTTCGTATATCCTTTTCTTTACTAAACCTATTCCTGTACTAACAAGAATGTTTCAACACTTTGTAAATGAAGTGAATAATTTAAAAAATACATTTTAACCAGTTTGAACAAATTGTATTATTTTTGTTCAAGATGTTCAAAGCTGAAATTTTTAAAGAAGCTGTAGGAACCACACCAGTGTTGTTAATTATAATGTACTCTCTATATATTACAGTAGGTATGCAGTCATTATTTTTCAAACTAATCAGCATTGTGACATGTTTGTAATGTTAAAGCTAATCCATAGCTGAGAAGTTGTTTTAAAACAGTCAGTATGTTTACTTCATCGTTTGTGATATTCTTTGTTGTATAATTGAGGCAAAGTAACAGGTTTCGACTTGATTTGTTTTTCATTTCTGGACAGCGTGAATTGTTAAATTTGTTGAAGATTCTTCTCATATTAATTATTTAGGTCCTAGGTGTTTGAATAAACTGATCCAATAAAAATCAATTCACATTAGAGGGTTATTACTGTTTCATGACTAGCCATTAAAATATTAATAGACATATACCCTGACAAAGAATTTCACAAAAGATGAAGTAAACATAATGACTGTTTCAAAACAGCTTCTAAGCTATTGATTAACTTTAGCACTGCAAACATGTCGTAATGCTGATTTGTTGGAAAAACAATTAATATATAGTCCTACTTTAATATGTAATAAGTCAGAATTACTGGTAAGACAGGTACAAAATCGTTTAGAGAACAAGAAGCTGTGCAATGTGCAAGAACATTTAATTGGATGTGACTTAATTGTATGCAATGATTTTACAATAGAATAAGGTAGAAAATAGCCATTTAATTTCTGATTAATACCCCAGCTTCACTGTTTCTGGCACTGTACATTTATTTTTGCTGCCAAGAACATTGTATAATGGAGACTCACGGTATAAAGTACATACCAAAAACATTTTCAATTACATATCGTTATATTAAGTGGTAGGATATTAGTAATTACATATGTTACTATATACATTCCCATCGACTGTGTGGATAGTGTTTGATCATTTTACCCCTTTATTTTAAGCAAATTTCTGCGTATAGTTTTGTATTATAACCCCCTGCCGTAATTCGCCAGACGCGTGGTCCCGAAAATGAACTATTTTTTTTACCCCTTCTTCATCTAATGCTAATGTAAGCCTCTTATAATAATTATAAGAGGCTTATAATTATTTTTCAAGAGGCTTATATTAATATTAATTAATTAATTAATTAATATTAATTAATAATTAATAATTAATAATTATTGTTGTTGTTTAGGTCATCAGCCAAAAAGCTGGTTTGAACCTGTAGAGGTTTTACTAAGTAATACGAGGAGTAAGGTGGTTTACCATTGCCTTCCTCACTGAATGAAAAATACGCTTATCAGCATGCCGGGCCCTCTGAAAAACACATATTTTCCACTCTGCAAATGACACCTTCACTTCATTCACCACAGGGTCTGGCTGTATAATGAAATTCATTACTTTCAGAGGAGATAACTCTGATTAGTGTCTTTTACACCTCTACCTCTTCTATTGAGTATAAATAATTTGACACTCCACCCGTCTGTTATGGGCAATAATAATTATTAATAAATAAAATATTAATTAATATTAATATTTTTTAAGAGGCTTATTGTTTCAATGGAAGAAACAATTTCTTCCATTTTCCATGTCGTTAGTTGTTTTCATCCACCCTGTCCCTCAACCGTTCCATTGACATCCACCATCCTCATCTGCATCGAGGTTATACTATACATAAAGTTTATAGTCGGTCTACTGTAAGAGTACTCCGCGCGAGGCAAGCACCTATAGGTTGTAAACGAAAGTTTTACACTAGTTGGCGCGTATCTACCTTCCCGCCGGACAATTATCTTCCACTACGTTCCATCATAAAAATATCTACATCCAGCTAAAATAAACATTATCCTCTAAGAATTTTCAATTATACCGTTCAGATTACTTGTAATTATTGTAGTTTCATTAAGACTCCTTAATTAATTATTTTAACCATTATATTTAACAAAACAAGTTTTCTACTTTTTAATGTTTACCGCTTTTATGTTTCAAAAACTCAACACATTAACTATTACGAATGTTAACAAAACACAGCTTACAAAACTTTTCAATCTACTTTTCAGTCTACGAAAAAAATCGAAACGAACCGATACAATTCCAAAAGATAACTGATGAAACTTAAAATGTGTTAAACTCGTGCAAGTGCAAACAATTTTATTAAACTAGTCACAGACATTTATTATTTTAATGATATGAAATAAATACTCTGAAATGATAAACAACGAATCACTGGAATTGTTTACTCTCCTGTTATAAAACATTTTCTGATAAATGAATTGAACTTGTTTTAATTATATTAAGCTTAGAGCGAATCAGTGTTGTATGGAATTTTGTTTTTGATCATGCTGTGCGTATTTTTAATTAATACGCATGCTCACTTGTATTGCTGGTTGCCTACGTCGGAGTACTCCTAGCGTAGACAGACTCTAAATGATGCTGACCCCAAAGAAACTGCTTGAGAAGTTAAAAGTTTCTTTGTAAAAGCGGAAAATTTTCATGTTTCATAAAGTTAACTTATCTGATATTAATATAATTTATTTGTGAAGCAAATTTTTTTAGACGCTTGTGCAATTTTCTGAAAATTCCTTTCAGGGCGAAGGTATTTTTTTTTGTAAAATATATGTTAATATTTTAAAATTCATGTTAATAAAAATAACTATTTAATTAATCATAAACTATTCATTTATAAATGGTATATTATATCTGTTCTGTATTAAGAAATTAATCATTCTTAGCTTGTGTTGTAAATATTTGTTTTATATGTTGGCTATCTTGCTCGGGTTGTCTTGTTTTCGGACTGAGTGCAAGTCCGTTGGTCAGGTGATTTTTATGTATAAAGGGAGCTGTGGACAAGTACCGTCATGTTGACAAAACGTTGAAAGGATTATTGAAGTTTTTGTCCGTTAACAAGTAAGTATCAAGTATTTATAATATCTGATTTACTTCTGAAAAAGTGTTTTTTTTTGGCTGGTAGTGATAATATTCAAAACCATCTAATTTTTCTACATCAATCCAACAATTTTACATAGTTGTTTCCAACAAATATTTGCCGCCATTACTGGTTTTGTTTTCTAACACTATTTAGCAATTCAGTGTCATAATTAAATAAATAAAACTTATTTTATATTGGAAAATGTTAAAACAAAAATTTATATTATGTTCCTTACAATTAATTATTGCGGTTGTATTTAATTAATCGACACAAAACAAAATTGTACGTTAGTTAAACGTTGCAATAATGGCGGGCGTTATGGGACAGACGTGAATAATTTCGTACGTAGCGATGTTTTCTACGTACTATATTGTACTTAGTAATGAAGTAAAAACTATAGAACGTACCCAATTAATAATTATATAATTAATTATTGTATGTGTATGTGATAATTAATAATTATCATATACAAAAGTTGTAACTGAAAAAACATGGTAAGTTTACGATTACCAAATTTAGTAACATTCCTTTTCAGTTATGTTTTACAACGTAATGTAAATAAAATGGGGAGTTGAATAGATTATTTTTGAATAATCTTTCTTCGTAATGGTTACTTGTCGGGCTGTAGGTTCTAATTTTGGTTGCATTGGTTACAGAATTATGTAAATTCTATCTACTGGTGTGACTTTAAGGTCGAGCAAGGTAGGTTATGATAGGCTCAGTCTGCCTCTGGCTTCTTCACTAGTACTTCATAAACGGGTTCTAATAGTGCACACGAGTCAATTTACGCAAAAAATGCGTATAATAAATTATTTTTTATCGTTAGTTTCTCTATATTAGCCCTAAGTTATAATTTAGCAATAGATATATTATGCATATTGATAGTGTATGTACCATAAGCCCACAATTTATTAATAAATGGATTACGTTACCAGATCACAAGTGTTGTTGGAGATAGGTGGTTTTTAGACTCGAAATTGGGTTTTAAGGTTGTGTTATAGTTTTTATTAACAGGCAAATGTACTTCTTTGGTCATGAATTTTTGCCTGATAGGACTATCTGTAATTTTTTAAGCAGTTGCAATTGAGTAGGCCTATATATTAAAATTTATTCCTTAAACTATGTAATTAATAGATTTCAGAAATTTTTACAGTGCTGTGTAATGTCTTCATTTCAACCTTACGGTAACTTGCTTTTGTAAGCTGTTGCACACAACAGGCCTAGAAGTTTTGTTTAGATTAAATTAAACCAAATGATGAACTTATGAGCATATATTTTCAAATACTTTGTTAATGTAGTTGCTTATCTGTATTACTTCCTATCAGCGGGTTTGTCGTACCCATTAGTCTGTTTTATTCATTGGAATAGTAGTATACAATTTATAAAAAGTACATTTTGAAGTACCAGTTACATACATAAAGTTTACAGTGATATATTTTCAGTGTCATAAAGTTACATCAGTATAAAACTGTAATATACGTTGGTTATATGCTTGCTCTAAGTTTTATTTCTTGTACTAAAATGAACTACAGTTCTGTTTCCAAATATACAAATTATTTCAAATATTAATTTTTGAATGAGATTTGATATGAATTAAAAATGTTTGTAAGTAATCCATACCACATTCTGAAATATCTAAAGTAAAGACGTAGGCCTATTAATAAGAATAAAAAACAGAACAAAATTATTTACTATTTTAGAGGTACTTATTTATTAAGTGAAAAAATAACAAAGAAATTAAATATTGGTGTATTTTCTGTTATTACCCCCACAGCATAATTTGTCACCTTTTTGTGGATATTTTGTATATATTCTTACAGTATTTATAACGATAAAACCTAAATTTTTTTTTACATCAGACTGTTTTGCAATTGCTGCTAATGCAGACGGTTAAATATAGGTAGGGTAAATGCATTGCTTTATCTCAATATTTTACTGTGCAATAATGAAATATAAACTCATTGAGTACATGACACCATTAAATAAATTAATCATTAAATTAATTTAACATAATTAAATTAATATTATTAAATAAAATATTATCAAATAGTTTAATAGCTTTCAATAAATAGTTTAATGTTAACTTGAAAAAGGAAAAACAACTTAAACGATAACATGAAAAATATTGATAGATGATTTTTTAAAAATATTTTTCGTGTTTTATGTTAAAAATACTGTAAAATTACCTACATACAAAATATCCACAAAATGTGACAAATGATGCTGGTAATAAGAGAAAATACCCTAGTACTGAAACCAATTGCCAACTTCAAAAATAATTGTTTATTAAAAATATGGTTTTATGAGTAAAGTTATAACAACTTGACGCACAATTTTAATGGCTAATGAAACGTGTGCATCGTCAGCTTATAAAAAAAAAACTGAAGGTGTGTTCACATATGTAAGCACCCCTCAATATGAACATGCCACAGATCACGTAAAGTCATAACAATAAAGGCGAAAAAAGTTATCGTTGGTAAAAAATTTAACTGACAGTGTAAATATATTTTCAGTCACCTGTATGTAGGCTACATGCTTTTAGCTTCTTATGTCAGTAGGTTCCCATAGACTACAAATGCTCATTATACTAGAACCGTATACCTGTACTCATGTGCTGCAAAGTAAACTTAACATCCATGTGGCTGACCTTATTTTTGTAGTGGTCAGCACAACTGGCTTTTATGCCAGGGATCCTGGGTTTGAATTCCAGCAGGTCTGGCATTTTTCATCTTTATTTCACCTCATTTTCACAAGAAAGGCTTATGGATACATCATCACCCAATAAAATAAAAAATTTTGAAGACACCACATGTTACAGTCAATTAAACAATTCGTGCTCCTAATGTCAAGAGTTCTTTGTGTTGTTTTTTGTATAAATTGTAACATAACTATATATTGAAGTGATGATGGAGACATGCTTGCCAAGCTGCACTTGTTTAGTACAAAAGAGACCAAAGAAATAAAATGTAATCTGTGATGTAAAACGTCTAAAGAAATACCATTTCTCGTGTAAATCTACAGAATAAATTATAACCGTGTTCTGATGATTGGCAATTATGTACTTACAAATTATTACGGAGACTTTTTAAACTGTTGTTGCATATCACTTCTCTTGTACAAAAAAATGATGCATTTTCTTACCCTGATTCACTCAGTGTACCCACATACATGTTAATGTAGTTTAGAATATCTGACTTGAGAAGTTATACAGATGGCAATCTGAGCTTTTCCAGTTGTAATGCAGTACACTTGCGCTTGTATATAGTTAGTGTACACATGAGCATCTACAGATCATAATGTACTAAGTGGTCTTAAGATCCCGATATGTAGTCAACTGAATGTTCAACTGAAGCAACATTGATACACTTATGCACTGACCATTTTGCTACCCTATCTGAAAACAGTCTAAAAGAACAGGTTGAAATGTTGTAAAAAACAGTTAAATCCTATTTACCTACTCTACTTTATTACTTAAGATGCAGTTTCATCTAAAAACCAAGAACAGTAAATAATATTGAAAACCATCGGAACCTATTTTATAAATGCACATGTACCAAGAATGAAAAGTTTTTGAAATAACTTGATTTGTAGTGTGGGTCTGCTTAATTATCATTTAAATAAATTAAATATAGGCTATAATATAACCTATATTTATGTGTAAACTGTTAATTTACCTTCGTTTTAAAATTATTAAATACGTGTTAAAACATAATTAGTACAAAATATTTAATTATGAAAACTTACAAAGATTTTTATTTCTACAGCGAGGAAAATGTTTTGATAATTTTGTCTCATGATCTTCTGGAACTAACAATGTTTTTTAGAGGCAATGACGTGCGTGTTATTTATTCTCAAGGCAAAATTAGTCTACCAATTAGGTTGACTTTTGAAAACTAAAATGTACTTAATCATCTTGAATGAAGGTTTATCTTGAATGAGCTGTTGTTTAGGTCAACAGCCGAAAGGCTGGGTTGAACCTCCAGAGATTTTACTAAGTAATAACGAGGATTGAGGTGGTTAACTATTGCCTTTCTCACCGAGTTGAAAGAGTATGCATATCACCATGCCAGGCCCTCCAAAAAGCACCCACTTTGCACCCTGCAAATGACACCTTCACTTCATTCACCACAGGGTCTGGCTGAATAGTGAAATTCATTATCTCAGAGGAGATAACTCTTAACTAGTATTTTTTACACCTCTACCTTTTCTGTTCTTAAATAGTTCAGTCATATCATTGGCTGACTATGTGATAAGAAACGAAACTATTTTTTGTACCCTGGAACCAATAGATCGAGTGTAATTAATTTAACAATCCACCTGCCCATTATGGGCAGCTATGAGCTATGTAGAATTAAAATTGGTCCATTTCACACTGATTCATAGATCATTATTGACCACTTAAAATTATAACTGTTGTGGGTACAGCATCAAAATTGGTTATAAGTAGTGCTGTATTGTAGGTTAGAGAAAAAACTTAAGAGAAGTTTGTTATTCCATTTATTAATTTAAGCAAATCTAACCATAACTGGTGTATTTAAGTGTGCTCTAATCCACTCACTTTTTTATGGAGTCATTGGTCACCAATTTGTGAGGTTATTTGCTAGAACTTTGGGCTTTCCGGTACATAGTTGTGGGTAAGTGTGACCTTAGAGTTAAAAACTAATCCTGTTACTTTCAGCATTACAGTTTAAAACTTTACCGTTAAACTAATTAAATTTTGAACCAGATTTAAGCGCTCGGATAATCTCATTCCCTACTTTAAGGGACAGTGTATTATTTTTAATATTAATTTAAAAAACCAACTGGTGAAGAGGGCTTTAATGTTTTTCCCAGGTGCCAACTTTGTCTAAGACTGTTTGTATGGCCTTGAGGATGCCTTCCTGGACACAAAATAGCATTCCACAAAATTATTGTTTAATTTGAATCGTGTACCTCTTATATTCCTTTAATACTAAAATTAAAATGGTTCTTGTTTATTGCAGGTTTAGGAGTAAGGCTCAAGGGTAGGCATGTGCCAATTTTGCTGATTGAAAGGTCTAAATTTAAGAAGATTACCTGTGAAGAAGTGAAAATAATTTTACGATGGCATACAGTTCTGGTGAAGCTATAGTTATTGTCTTCTCATGGGTGGCAGCACTATATGTCTTCAAATATTTTCTGAATTTTACAGCCTTTCAAACTGTCGTTGTTGGAATTCTGTCAATCCCTTTATACATACTATGTTCGGCAGTTGTATGGATAAGAGTAATCCTAAAAGTTATCAGATACATTGTCCGGTTTTTTTTAAGTGAAGCAACCGTCCGAAAATTTGTGAACTATTATAACAATACTCAGGTTGGAATAATCCTGTTAATGATCTATGATTACTTTGATGAAATATTCATTCCGTTCTATCTGGAGATAGTTAACCTAATTATTCATGTTTTACGAAGTTAGGTGATTCTGTTCACAATGCGGTTCCATTTAGTTACTTGTTACTTTTCTTAATATTGTTTATTTCTTTATCATCAATCTTTAATTTGTTATTTTTTATTTTGCTTTTGTCTGTGATAAAAATTTTCCTTCACAAATTTTCAAATTACCAAATATTCTAAATTTACAGAGAAAAAATTATTTGTTATGATATGTTGTTGATTGTTATTTAATGTAATAAATTTATATTTTTTTAAAATAGGTGTTATAGTTATTTGTTTTCAGTACAACTAATAAGGAAACCTGTTTGTTAGAGTAATGCTCACCAGTTGGCTGTAAAATTACATTCACTATTATAGATGTACAACATCAAAATTTTTAGTTTGGAAGAACGTTTTATTGAGTACTCAGTTGCTTCAGTTATATTAGAGTTACTTTGTTATCTCCAGCAATTCCCTAACTCTTCACACGCTACTCAGCAAAACATTGCTGAAGTAGACATTTCCTTGTTAGTTCACTCTTAAAATTTTTCACTGAACCTACAACCTGTATTGTAGTAAAAAGCCAGGGTTTATACAATATGATTAATTTGGCATAAGTTATTATGTCACACTAAATAATCTTCAATCCTGAAGTACAAAGTCGTACACCCAACAGTACAGTAAACGTTTTTAATAATTATTGTTAATATCCTTTATCCTCACATCTAATGGCTCTATTAAAGAAAAAAGTTATTTTCTTTGTAGACAGAATTTTTTTCTAGAAACTCCTCTTAACACTTAATATAAATTTATAAACAGTAGAGTTGCATAGAATGATATTTATAAGGATACTCAATACATTTTCAAATTTTTTAAATTACTTTTAGATTAGAAAGAATCAAATTAGAAATGAAAATGAATATTTCAGTTTCCTGTTGTCATTTTCCACTTTAAGTTCAGAATTAATTGGGCCCCTTTTTTAAAATCATTAGTACCACTAAAATGACAATTACTTTAAGGAGTGAATTTCAAATAGCATGTTTATATAAATTAAACATAACTTGGAAGTAGGATGTGCTGGTATGAGCAGATCAACTGTACATGCAGAAAGCTCTGTCTAATTACAGTTGTTGTTTAGGTCATCAGCCGAAAGGCTGGTTTGAACATCTAGAGGTTTTACTAAGTAAAACGAGGAGTGAGGTGGTTTACCATTGCCTTCCTCACTGAGTGGACAAATTTTCAAATTACTAAATATTCTAAATTTACAGTGAAAAAATTATTTGTTATGATATGTTGTTGATTGTTAATATTAAGTGTTAAGTACGCTTATCAGCATGCCGGGCCCTCTGAAAAGCACATATTTTCCACTCTGCAAATGACACCTTCACTTCATTCACCACAGGGTCTGGCTGTATAATGAAATTCATTACTTTCAGAGGAGATAACTCTGGTTAGTGTCTTTTACACCTCTACCTCTTCTGTTCTTAAATGATTCAGTCATTTAATTGGCTGACCATGTGTTAAGAAACAGAACTATTTATTTTAGCCCTGCAACGAACAGATTGAGTGTAAAAAATTTGACACTCCACCTGTCTAATTACAGTTAGTGAAGGTAAATAAAGCTAATATTCGATAACGTGTTACTGATAATAACAGCCTCCTTGATAACAGGGTTCTGTAACGTGGTATTAAAATAACACTGTTATCGTCCTGCTTATAATACAATGTACTAATAGGTAATAGCACAACATATGCGAAAAGAATGAACTAAATTATTCACTAACAGGTAGAGTTTTTGTAAAAAGGTTTGTTGGTACAAAAATGGTAGTCAAGACAAACCGTCTGGCAGTGCATCATGACTCGCTGGACAGTTTGTTTTGAATATTGAGTTCCTTTAATCCTGCTGACGCCTTTATGAATGCATGGCTGCTGGCTTCTAGGCTTTTTGTACAATGTATAGTAATTATAGTGCTTTGCTGTGTGTCCATGAAAGATTCAACGCAACTGGCCACCCTTGTGTTTGTGAAAAAATGCATTTGGTTTGCCAAATGCATTTTGTATTTGGTTGTATCTGGTTACAAGATACAACCAAATCTTGTATCTTGTACAAGATTTGTTGTAGGTTACAGGAAATAGTGCTGCTGTTTGTCTTAACTTAATGTCCCGTGAGAGATTCAGTGAGATTTGTCACTTTGTGTTTGTATTTATAACAGTTATTATAAGGTAGTTAAACTTAAAAGTGGTGTTATTAGTCGAAAACATTATTGATAACTTCATTTAGTTTTAACAGTGTTATGCTGTTATAACAGTCAGACAAGTGTCATTCGTACATCAGTTTATTAAATAGTTTTGAATCACGATGTTATAAAGTAACAGCTAACAGGGTGTTACTGAAATAACAGGATGTTTTTAGTAACTTGTAATCACCTGTAATCCTGTTATGTTAAATAAGCCCCATCACTAATTACAGTGCCAGTAGCCATTAACTGGCATTTAATGGTGGAACATATTTGGTATCAGTGCCAATTATCTGCCTTGGATCTCCCCATTGTTTGTACAGCTGAATAAATAAACAACATTATGGTAATATTAAAATGATAGCAATACTTTATAAGTTGCTGCCACTTTAAAAGAACTCTAGTGTGTCGGTAAACAGACCATCCCCAATGTTCGTGCAGCCGACTTGAGCTAAAAGAGAAGTTCTACTGTAACATTATAAAATTTTAATTTCCAAATCAAATAATTTTTGCTTATCATTTGATGTGTCGAAATTTTTTAACCCTCATTTCCTCACTAGAACAAATTTAAACAGATTTCATTCCATATATTAAATAAACTAATCCATATGCAAAAAATATTATTATTAGAAGCAATCTATGATAATTTTTGTATTGAAAACCTCTTACAGATTTTTGAAAAACTAATTATTCTTTTCTCCTGATTGTAAACGCACCACTTCATTTTTATGTTTTAAAAATAGTGCGCATTGCCTTCAGTATGATCATTATGAAGTAATCACATTTTGCATGATGCCATAAAGAAATTTACATACTGGTGAGTTGTTTAATGAAAAAGTATTCTTAAACTGATTACTTTATTATTCTATTTAAAAATTAAAGGCGTTCTTGTAAAGGTAAGAAGTAAAGGAAGATAAATGAGGATAAAGGAAGATGAAGAAGAAAAGGTAAGTCAAAACTGGTGGAAATACATATGGTTTGAATTAACAATCGTAAAATGCTGCACTTTTTTATACCTTGGTTTTTGAAAACAGTAGAAGAATTAAAATTTCATTTTTCTTTAAATGTATTTTAACTGGTAGTAGGTCAAAATCTATGAATAATTCAGTTGATTGGGTGATGTGATGTCAGTATATTTTGTAGGTACAGAAAAACATGGCAAAATAACTGGCATAAATGAATAATTGTGGTAGTTTAGGTCAACAGCTGAAAGGCTGGTTTGAACCTCTAGAGGTTTACTAAGTAAAAACGAGGAGTGAGGTGGTTTATTTTGCCTTCCTCACTGAGTTGATAGAGTATTCTTATCAGCATACCAGGCTTCAAAAAGCACTTACTTTCCACCCTGCAAATGACACCTTTACTTCATTCACCACAGGGTCTAGCTGTATAGTGAAATTCATTATTCTCAGAGGAGATAACTCCGAGTAGTGTATTTTATACCTCTACCTCTTCTGTTCTTTAATAGTTACAGTCATATAATTGGCTGACTATGTAATAAGAAACAGAACTTTTTTGTAGCCCTGAAACCAGCAGATCAAGTGCTATTAATTTAACTCTCCACCTGCCCATTATGGGCAAATAAATGAATTATTATGACTAAATATTTAGTTAAATTTAAGATTATGTTGAGAGCTGTTAAGGTTAACCCTTTATAGGGCAGTACTACGGGTAAAAATACATATTTTGTAAACTATTAAATTTGCTTCACAGGGAGTTGAATAATGTTTTATAATGCCAGAACAGTAAGATATTTCTTTCATTTATGTTAAGTCCTGGTAAGTATACTTACCAAGGAATTTTTATTGAAATGGGAATCACATAATGTTTAGTGGTAAGAATGCTTAGTAAAACAACTTCCAGTATTATATAACAAAAAATTTGTGGAATAACTTATCTCAAATTTATATAAGCATGAATACTTGCTTTCCCGTAAAAGACTCGAATTTTTTAAGCACTACAAAAGAAACAACAAAAAAACACGGTAGCGTACGCTGGTATGAATCCTTACCCCAATTGTCCAACTCAGGAAGCAAATGGTCGCTGCGCACTAATTTCAATATGTGGATCGCCTACTTACCAGAGAACATTTATAACACCATAAAATACCAATAAAGATCAACTGTATGTATAGCTTATTCTTTAATAAACTTGACCTTATTGCCAGTAAGTATACTTACTTTGGTAAGTATACTTTCCAAAGACCTATAAAGGGTTAACTGGCAAAATACTGATTTGAACTTCTACAAGTTTTATTAAGTAAGATGAAGAGTGAAGTGGTTTACCAATGCCACCACTAGGTTGAAAACTATGGCCAATTATCAGTAACCAGACCTCCTGAAAAAGATTGACTCATTCAGAAAAGTAGGCCTAAGTGTACTAATCTATCCTGTAAATGAGACCTTTACTTACTTCACACAGCAAAGTTTTGGTTTATCTGATTGTTATAAAACAATTTTTTTCAGGAAAGATAACTTTTACTAGCGTCACTTACATCTGTAACTCTTCTGTTCTAATGATTGTCATTTATTGGAGGAGTAAGCACATGGAAAGGTGAATATTTATTTTTTTAGTTCTGAGAAAAGCATGTCAAGCGAAATTATTTTAATACAGTACTTTTTTGTGAGGATTTAACAGCACAATCGTAATTTATTAGTATAATTTGAAATCTTAACTGTTGAGTGCGAAACAGTGTAACCCAAATGGCCCAACTTACAAATATGCTTCTGGTTTTCAAAAATTAAACCACTAAGTACTATTTATTAATTTTGTTCCAACGTAACACTGTCCAAGTCAAGGTTTTCACAGTTTTCTTTAGCCACTCCTAGCAAATACCTGGTCAATCTCCTTTTTCTGTGCAATAGAATGAACATCTCATTTCCTGCACCAAATTTTGACTTAGCGTAATAGTTATAATGTGTATTGTACATGGCAGTAATGTTTATTATTTATTTATGTATCTAATTCCTTTTTATTTACTTCCAGGTAAAGTATATAATAAACTTACACCAACTTTTTTTATTATTTTGAGCATTTATTTTATTAAAATAATAAATAGATCTTTTACAAATTGTTTAACTTGTTATTCACATATTATTTTACATATAAAACAGCAAAAATGTACTGTATTCTCTAAACTCTTATATTATTAAAAATGAAATAAATCTACAATTACAGCATAAAAAAACAAACACTTGATTTTTCTTAAAACATTCTTGACTGAAATATAGTGATTTATTTATTTAGAGTTAATCGATTGCAACCGATATTTCTAATATTTGCTTTTAAAAATACAGCAATATAGTTTTAAATTTTGAACTTGTTAAGGCAAATAAATTTAAATTACAGTAAAACATTTTTATCTGAACTAGATGTACTGGAATGCTTTTTATTAATAGGCAGATGTTTTAAACAATCATAAACTACGTATTTTAGAAGAATATATTAACACAGGCGCAGTAAAATATAATACAGTAAACATAGGCCTAATAATAAATTTTATTTTGCACCATGTAAATATAAAATACAGTATAGTTTTGATACAAACTGCTAAGATAGGTTTCTAACTGAGGCCCAGATTTTTTCTTGGACTGTTTTGTTTGATGTTATGCATAAAGGCTAATTGCACACTATTATATTACATGACAATAAATTTTACTTATTTATTACAAATCCTTGTCAGTCATTCAGTCACATAAATATTTAAATATTTATTACATCTAGCTAATATTTTGTTTGTCTATCGTCCGACTGTTCTGCAATTACTGCTAATGCAGACGGTGAAGAATGAAATGTTTTTTTGTAACATATGAAAATATGCAGTACGTGAATGGGACTCTAATAATATACTAATAACTCAAATAACATAGGTGAGTAAATAGAGGAAGCATTTGTCTGTCTCTAACTATACCGCAGTCACTGATGCATTGGATTACAGATTACAACTAGTGTGGAATTGAATCAGTCATTTCAGAAAGCCCACAAGTCAAAAATTTACTTGTTTTTTTGGTGCTTTTTTGTAAATAAATCCCTGCAAAAATCACATAAGTATGACTTTCCATAATACAACACTACGAAAAGGCTTATCCTTAAGGATTAAAGTGCTTCCTTCTAATTAAAACATGAAAAAGATTATATTTTGAAACTAAATCTCTACTTCCTAGTGGAAGAGGCTTTACAAAGTTTCTATGCAAAAATTTTGTTAAGGGAGATAACTACTGTTTGTGATGACGATGATGAACATGAATAACCCTGAAAACCAACGTTAAGAATTTCAATTTTTATTATTTCAAAAAGCTATTTGAAGTTACTAATGTAAACTAGTGAAATAAATAAATGAATACTATTGTTCTATTTTCTTCCGGTCTAGCGATGTATTTTACAGAAAACAACACAGTATTTTACTCCAATTTATTTCAGAAACATCTTAAGCCAAACTTTTCAGTTTCTTTTTAAACAGGTGGCTTTTCTTTAAAAATACAAAAGTATATATTTTATATTAAAGGGGACAGCCCTCTGAACAAATAATATTTTTAATATTGTTTTTTAACTTATGAGCTTTCTGAAATGACCAATTCAATTGCTACCACAATGTTGCAATATTATGTTAGAAATGCTAGATCATGAATATCATAATGACATGACACACAATCTAACATAAAAATAATTAGATATTTTACAATTGTCTTGTATAATGATCTAAAAATTGATTTTTGAAGTAGGTGTATTACTATAACATTTTATTTAGATTCCAAGAAAACAACTTTACTTGATTTATTTTTCCTTCTTGTTGAAAATTTTAAGAACATATCTACAGATATATAAAAATTCAACTCTGTAGAGAAGAAACACACAAAAATGTACATTATTGTGCAATGTAACAATTGTGACAAATCTCTATACATTCTTATTCTTCATTGTCTGCATACAGTAATTGCAAAACAGTTGGACAGGAAAAAATTATCCTTTTATTCATAATATCATAATTTTTAATTGCAGCTTGTTTTATTAATGTAAAAATTAATGGATCTGTTACAATTTTGCTTTTCATATTGCATACAATCAGTTGAGGAAAGTATTATTGATTGAAACAATACTTTTTTACATAACCATCATGATCAACAGAACTCTTAACAGAAAAAAATATGCATTAAAAAACAAGCATTTTAAAATTTGTTCCACTTTTGAAATGACTGTCTTAAATAAGAACATAGGTATTTAATATTTTGTGTTTTCATATTTTACTTCAACAGATATCATATCAAATGTGTCAGCATGCCAGGCCCTCTGAAAAGCATTTACTTTCCACCCTGCGTATGATACCTTTACTTCATTTACCACATGGTCTGGCTGTATAATGAAATTCATTACTTTCGGAGGAGATAACTCTAACTAGTATCTTTTACACCTCTACCTCTTCTGTTATTAAATGCTTCAGTCATAAATAATTGGCTGACCATGTAATAAGAAACATAACTATTTTTTGTAGCCCTGGAACTAGCAGATCGAGAGCAAATAATTTAACACTCCTTCTGACTGTTACAGGCAATAAGCTGAGAATGGGAGCTGCAAAAAGAGTTCCATAAATGTTTAAGTCACCTTGCAGGGTCTAAAATTGGCCCAATACAAGGAAAAATATAAACTGATGACCATTTTAACATTTTAGGCTAATCAGTTATAAATTGACATCCCACATGTTACATCGTTTTAGAGGTTCCTGGGCGCAGTTTACAGAAAGAGCCGTGCGAATCGCCCCAAATTAGTTTACACACTGTTGTGCCTGAATTAACAGTTTTATCGAGTAACTTAGAGGAACATAGTTTCAGGAAACAAATAACAAAGAATTGTGATATTGACTTATAAAAGATATTCTTATCACTTCTACCTTGTTAAGGAAGCAAATCAGAAGTTGACAACCTAATTGTAGGCATAAGAATGTATCTGTGTCCTCCAACCAATCAGATAAATCAGTCAGACGAAATTAATGGTAACTTCTCAGGGACACCTGCTCAAGGGTTATTTGTGAGTGGATGGGCTATCTGTAAAAGGCATCCCAAGGGTGACTGAATTGCAGGACACTCATACAAATATAAACAACAGAACAGTAGGCCTACAGAATTGCTTTGCGAACACTGCTAAACTGCAGAAACACCATAACAACCGAACAGACACTGTTATGTGTCTTCCTCACTTTACAAAAATACAACCCCAATTATTTAGTGAAACCTAACCTGATATGTGTGACACATGCTGAAGGATGTGTGGCACTTGTGGTAATAAGTCATAACAGACCCTCTTTGATATCAGGAAACCTCTCAGAGTATTTTTATCTTACATGGGAATGCAGATCTTTGCCTGGGTGGATTAATTATTTCCCTAACAACTTGAGAAAACTGCTTTAATGAGATTTTTCTATATTCAAATTATAGTAGGTTGCTAAAGTGGGTTTTTAAGATTGCTGCCTTATTATGCATTTTAGGGCAAAAGAGTAGGTTATGCTTATATATATATATATATTATATTTCTTTGTATAATCATGCTTTATATAAGCGTAATTAATTATGCTTATATAATTAAAGTTGTAGAAAATTCAAAAAGCTTCAACATTAATTTTGAAACGTTTTTCTACAACGCTTAGGTAGTTTAGCGTCAATCTGTGTTTTCTTTTGTACATTTCTCTCAACAAAATCGGTAAAAAATGGGATTTTTAAGATTGTGGTTTTAGTATGAATTTTACAACAAAAGTGTATCGTCAAAGTTATAGAAAATTAATGACCTATTACTTTTATTACATGCATTTTTTCTGCAAAGCCTGGTTTAGCGTCAATTATTGATTTTCTGTATTTTTAAATGGAACGGAGGTTGATTTTTATTTAGCAACATTCACTCATGATTAAAATTAGGCTATGGTTTTTAATTTACATTGGTCAACGGTATTTAAAGATACAGGTGGTCTTTACAATTAGAATACACCCACATATCGGTAAACTATAGGTACCTATAAATTTGTCTTAACCTCTAATAGTTTTGCAAATAATTTATTAATAACTCACCCTCCTAATGAGTTTAAAGAATTAAGATGCCAACAAGGTTGAGTTAAGTAACTATTTTAAATTATTAGGGTATAACTACCTAGCTATTAATTTAGAGTATTGTTAACCGATCGATGTTTTAATCGAGTAATAGTGATAAATTTTGATTAGTCAACTAGGAATTGAAAACATAAAATGCAACAGCTTTATTCCGTATCAATAAGATTTTTATAAATCATAAATTAGGTTTATAGAATGGCCTTCATTGTCGGTTTATTTATTGTTATATATAGCAAGAGGGCAAAGATTCTTCTTGACCTGGCGCTAACCAATAAATTTACTCATTTTTAATAGCTTGTGTTTGGAAATTATTCTTAATTTTCAAGGATATAAAGTGAGACGGTAAAGAAAGGTTGTAGTCCATTACAGACAGATACAACATGTGTGGCACCTGCCCTTGAACTCCTCTAAATAAAGAATAAGAGTTGTGTACTGCGGTGTGCCAAGGGCTGCTAGCACTGTGTATTCAACCGCACGAGTACACCATTCTTTGAATAAACCAAGGTTGCTTCATACATTTTTACATCGTTCATTACTTTCACTTCCTAATAAAATTACTAGTACAATAAGATTCTTACAAATGACTGGTTATGAATACATACATCTAAGAAGACTTCATGTGTATGGTGCATCTGCACGAATGTCGTGCTTTATTCCCTGTTGTCCGATTACACTACTAACATTTCCTCTATTCCAAACACAAATTTCCCAAACATTTTAATCATGCGTAACCTATTATATACAGTGACAGACTATCTCAAAGGCAAGCCCAAATTCTAGGAAGTGATTGCATTGCTAAAAAACTGGTGTGAAACACTCACACGACTTTCTCTTGCCAAAGCAAAAATTAACCATTTAACCGAACATTAGTAATAAAACATTAGAAATAAACAAAAAAACTAACCTCAAAAAACATAACCTTATTTTAATCATGAGTGAATGATGCAAAATGAAAACCAACCTTAGTTTGGCTTACAAATACGGAAAATAACTTTTTGAAGCTAAACTTGGCTCTGTAGAGCAAAATGCTTAGAATAAAAGTTGTTGGTCTTTAAATTTCCTATAAATTTTATTATATACACGTTTGTCGTAAAATGCATATTAAAGCCGCTATCTTAAAAAAAAACATTTTTTTACGAGAGCACAGCCTCTCCAAGAATTTCAGCAGACATGGCACTTAACCTATCTTGTAGAACATAATAAATGTAGTAAATCAAGCTATTTAAAAAAAAATCGAAGTAGCCTTTTTGAGAAAATCGCAAGAAAGTGAAAAAAATTTTACACGAATAAATGACTACTTTCGGTTGACCGAGTTTGATGTTTATGTTGCGTCCTGTAGTGGTACCTAATTAATTTAATTTCTAAGTTTCAACTTCGTATGCTATTCCGTTCTTGAGATAGTTTAATCGCGCGCGCGCACACGCACACACACACACACACACACACACACACACATCAATCGCTGAAAACATGGTTTTTGGGGTCAGGGAGTCTGAAAACGTGTATACCGGTGAAAACTCGAATTCAAAAAATCAACATGAGAACGGTACTTTCCTTCCTTTATATTCATATAGGGCAAGAGAAAGTCAAAAAAAAAATCCCGAGATGAGGGAGAGAAACTATGGATTACAGAAGCGGAATGCCAAAAGAAATAAATCGTTGGGCATGCCAGTTGCAACATGAAACGTGAGGAACATGCTGCTACATGGTATAGCCTAATGAAGGAGATGTCTGATGGGGTTTTGATGGATGATGTTGAAAATGATTTGATTTTGATGGGAGTGAGAGGAGAGGATGGAGGGCGCTAGCGACTAAAAGCCAGGATTGTGCAGAAAGCCAAACCCCCAACAATGGATATACAGCTTCAAGATGATAATGGTTCTGGAGATTTTGTGATGATTGAGTAAAACACTGTATGGATTTCTTTTTTATATTGTAACATTGTACAGGGATATTCGAGAAGCGGCTAAGGAAATAAATTGTTCATTGAAAGAAATTGTGTACGAGATTTTATAATGTGTTGTGTTGTCGTTGTTTAGGTCATCAGCCGAAAGGCTGGTTTGAACCTCTAGAGGCTTTACTAAGTAAAACGAATAGTGAGGTGGTTTACAATTGCCTTCCTCACTAAGTTGAAAAGTATGCATATCAGCATGCCAGGCCTTCCGAAAAGCACACATTTTCCACCCTGCAAATGATGCCTTCACTTCATTCACCACAGGGTCTGGCTGTATAACGAAATTCTTGCTTTCAAAGGAGATAACTCTGATAGTAGATGTCTTTTACACCTCTACCTCTTCTGTTCTTAAATAATTCAGTCATAATTAGCTGACCATATGATAAGAAACAGAACTATTTTTTGTAGCCCTGGAACTGACAGATTGAGTGCAAGTAATTTAACACGCCATATGGCTGTTATAGGCAGAAGTGTTGTATTGAACACGAGTAATGGATTGCGATGAATCGAATGTTTTGAATAGGAGTTCTCGGAATCGGAACTAGAAATAGTAGAAATGTTTGTTTTTATTTTTATTCCTTCTACAACGTTCCTGAATAGAGGTGAAATTGTTAGAAGGATCTCAATTGTTAGGGAAACTATAAGACCGCAGGTATTAAAACAGTTAGCGCCTTTGTAGTGAGTCAGTCAGTATTTGAATTGTAAGTGTAAAGTGTTGTCCGGCCGTTAGAAATGGTGTCGTTACGGGACCGATTCTGAACTATGTGGGGTTTACATGGGTGACTGTAGCAGCGCGATTTTCGCCGCACGGCAAAAATTGTTTGTCTAAGTAACAATTCAGTTAGGCCGCAGTTAGCTAAAATCACAAGTTCCAAAGTAGAGTAGGTTTTGACTTTACGTGCGGCGAACAGATCGCAGGCGGCGGGTGACTAAAAAAGTTATTTATAATTTGATTTCCGGCGATAGCGCTTCACACATGTTGGAATCACATATTTTGATCAGCAGGGTTACGTCGCGCAATAAAGCCTCAAACAGATTAGTATCCATTCTTAAACGTTTCCTAAAATTATCAGGATTTCCTGTAGACTAGGGCCTATTCCAGAAATAGATTATCCGAAGCGCTCTGTATTTTTCGACGAGAAATCCATTGGCGTACCCAGACTTTTCTCTTCTTCCATCCCTTTTTCTTTAATTTACACTCTTCAAGTAATTCTTGAATAATGGCTTGTCAAACAATTTCAATGCCCGTACGCAGTGCGACTGTTCTGGTCGACATTTTTATGCAAACTGAACTAGTCACCTGCGATTTTCAGCGTTCTAAGTGAATGGGGTGGTGATTCGGCTTGTTGAGACGATTTGGAAAGCACCAACCGCACGGCGAAATTCGACCTTGTGAAAATCCCGCATTAACGTTAATAGTGTTAATATTACGTTAATAATATAACGTTAATAATTACGTTAATAGTGCGTAGGATGTGGAAAGTAGTTGTGGACAGGTAAACCATTGTTTTGATTGTTAATTGACTCGCTTATAGTCAAATTTACTAAGCTTATTAAGTTTTGTAATAAATTTAATTGATATCATCTAATTGTATTTGCCAGTAATCTAAGTTTGTAATTATTAATTGTGTAAATAAGTAATTTGTGTAAGTTTATTTGTTATTTATCATACCCAGATCCCAAACGAACTTAGGCTTAGGTGGTACAATGAAAATCATATTTTTTATTTTTTTTTTTGTTTAACGTCCGACTATTCTGCAATTACTGCTAATGCAGACGGTGAAGGATGAAATGATGTTTTGTAACGTATGAAAATATGCCGTGCCTGAATGGGATTCGAACCCAAGACCGCATAATGAGAGGCGAGCACGTTAACAACTGCGCCAATACGGCCGGCTAAAAATCATATGGATTTATAATATTCTCTTATGATTACTCAACAAAAGGGTGATTAATTTCGGTGTTTTTAATAATTACTGTTTACAATTTAGTTATCTACGTTTCACGATGAAAAAAATATGTAATTAGTGAATGTATAATTTGTAATGCGGGTGTTTGTACGTAGATAGTCCAGTGCCCGCATTATTGAAGCAGTACGTAAAATCTATGAAATTGTTTGTCTTACCTTACTTAGTAATTTTATTGCAACATGTTTATTGGGAAATCAGTGTGGCTTAAAATTTCGGTATTTTTATTGCTTGGTAATGCAGCAGTTTTGTGGCGATGTTGATGTATTCTAACAGTATATAAAAGTTACAAGTCGCTTTTGACTTTTCAACCTGTAGGCATATCTACATAGCTATTTTAATGTTCGTCAATTATTTATGATTATAGTAAAACCCCGCTTATCCGAACGTTGCTCAACCGTACCGAACAAATTAACCAAATCGGATTCGATTTTTTTTACTTTCTCTTGCCTATATGAATATATAGGAAGGAAAGTATTGTTTTCATGTCGATTTTAAGAAATCGAGTTTTCACCTGATCTACATGTTTTCAGACCCCCTGAACCCAAAAAACATGTTTTTAGCCATTGGTCTGTGTGTGTGTGTGTATACAAAATATCTCAAGAACGGAACATCGTACGAACTTGAAACTTGAAACTTAAGTTACATACCACTACCGAACCCAATACGAACATTTTCATAAAAATCGGTCAACCGGTAGTAGTAGTTTATTCGTGTAATTTTTCACTTTTTTGCGATTTTCTCAAAAACTGGTCCTACAATTTTTTTAAAAATCGCCTTATTTACTTAATTTTTATTCTCTACAAGATAGGGTAGGCGCCATCTTGGCTGAATTTCTTGGTAAGGTTGTTTTCACGTAAAAACTTTGTTTTTTTAAGATTACGGCTTTAATATGCATTTTAGCGAAAAAATGTATATAATAAAAGTTGTAGAAAATTTAAAATCCTACAACTTTTGTTTCAAACATTGTTTTGTATAACGCTTAGTTTAGCGGTAATTAGCGATTTTCTGTTTTTTCCTCACGAAAACGTGTGAAAAATTGATTTTTTTAAGATTTCGGTCTTAGTATGCATTTTACGACAAAAGTGTATATAATCAAATTTATAGAAAATTAAAAGATCTACAACTTTTATTTACATCATTTTTCTCTACAGAGCCTAGTTTAGCGTAAAATAATGATTTTCCGTATTTTCAAGCCAAACTGAGGTCGATTTTCATTTTGCGTCTTTCACTCATGATTAAAGTAAGGTTATGTTTTTTGAGTTTAGTTTTGCGTTTATTACTAAATAATGTTAGGTTATATTGGTCATTATTTGAATTGGCAAGTGAAAGTTGTGTGAGTGTTTCACACCAGATTTTTTAATTTGGTGATTACTTAATCTTAATAATGTATATATGTAAAGTACATCACTTAAATACGTAGCGTAAGTTAAGGTACAGAACAGTCTCTCACGTGTGCCTAACCTTTTTGTAACGGTGGGCCAATTAATTACTTAATGATTTTTCGAGCAGAGCCACAGGAATAAAATTGCTAGTTTAACTATTAGTATAGGCTACGTCTTATGTGATTTGTGGTTAAATTTGAAAATCCAACTATTTTATGGTGCGGTGAACGACGAAACTGAAAAATATTGTACCACAACTTTGTATAACCTATATATCTGTACAGGTCATATTTTGTTCCAGCTAGAAGCTTTCCCTCCAACGCTGTGTGCCGCTGAGCTGTTCTGTTTAGTGGTGGGGGAAGCACCTCGTAGTTGTAACATAGTATACGGTTAGAAAGAGAGGGAAAGATCATTAAGTGAAAAGGAGACAACACTTGCCCCTTTGAAACTATCCCTACTCTACCTACTCGCCTTCCCCTTACAAGCTTCTTCCTAAAACAAACGTACTATACCAACGTTATCCTGAGGTCAACAATCTCCATCCTTATAGGCCTACTGTTGCAATATAGTAAAACCTCCACAAACGACCACCTCTTCTAAGCGACCAACTCTCTAACCAACCAGTTTTTTCGGGAACCAAAATATTACCTCCGCTAAACGACCACTCTAATCCGACCGTGACCGGTAAAAACGAGCAAAAGTGAACACTTTACTTTAATAATATCATAGAAATTAAAGGGAAATGGGCAAACGTATGTAATACAGAATAGCCATGCGCTACATATTGATACTGGTACCTCGAGTATTGAAGATTTATAAGCTTATACTGTTTATACAGTATAACACGTACAATTTAACAAGCTTCAACTTCGATTGTGTTAGTGGGAAAACCACAAAAACTACATAAACATCTTCGGCTCTTCTGCTACCAGAAATTAATCGGTGAGTGGAAAAAGGGTAATATTCCAAAATCCTTATTTTTGAGAAATTAAAAAAAACTGTTTTGTGACTTTGTTTTTGGTTTATTGGTAAAATGTTCAATTGGTCATTTGTAGTACTATATTAAAGCTTTTTAATGGTGAGTTTAGAATTTGTTTTACAATAATCATGGGGATTGATTTTCGATTATTAATATGTTGACTATTCACCTTTTTCTAGATTTAGTACAAGTGAATGGGAAAAATTAAGTTGAAAAAACAATATAATGTGCCAATATGCTACAAAACTTTATTTTTATTTTAAAATAATTTACAGTTACATTTTGAAAATAATAAGACAGAAACCAGTGGTCCAACTGCTGTTCGCTATTGAATGGAAGAAAGGTAATATTCCTGGAATATTATCCTTTTTCCACTCTAGTAAATTTTTAATGTAGCTTAGCTGCTTTTAGATACAAGGAATATTTCCCTTTTTATCAACCAATACATGCGCCGAAGTAAACTTAACAAAACTACAATCTTCGTTCAATTTCGCATTTTTTGGAATATTACCCTTTTTCCACTCACCGATTCAATGTAATGTGGCACGTTTGCTATTGACCATAGATGACGTTATGTACAGAATCTTATAAACATTCATACAGTTCACTAGTGTAGTTTGTTCATTTCGATCAGTTTGTAAGTATGTCGGGTGTAGTGTTACAGTACAGAATTAAAATTACAGTCGTTGATATAGTACATTGTTATTAATTTTTCTGTTTAAAGAAAAATGTCTCAGAAAGGTTATAAACAAACAATTCTAACTCGTAAAAAAAGTGTATACATAATTAATGATAGTGAAAAATCTGGTGTGAAACACTCACACAACTTTCTCTTGCCTATGCAAATAATAAACAATAATCCTAACATTAGTAATAAAACATTAGAAATAAACAAAAAACTAACGTCAATAAACATAACCTAATTTTAATCATGAGTGAAAGACCCAAAATGAAAATCGATCTCAGTTTGACTTAAAAATACGGAAAATCACTCTTTCTCACTAAACTAGGCTACGTGGAGAAAAATGCTCTCAATAAAAGTTGTATTTTTTTTTTTTTTTTTTTTTTTTTTTTTTTTTTTTTTGGTTTAACGTCCGACTGTTCTGCAATCACTGCATAAAAGTTGTAGATCTTTTAATTTTCTATAAATTTAATGATATACACTTTTGTCGTAAAATGCATACTAAGACCGAAATCTTAAAAAAATAAATTTTTCACACATTTTCGTGAGAAAAAAACAGAAAATCGCAAATTACCGCTAAACTAAGCGTTATACAAAAAATTGTTTAAAATAAAAGTTGTAGGATTTTTAATTCTCTACAACTTTTGTTATATAAATTGTTGCGCTAAAATGCATATTAAAGCCGTAATCTTAAAAAAACAACGTTTTTACGAGAAAACACCCTCACCAAGAATTTCAGCAAACATGGCGCCTACCCTATCTTGTAGAGCATAAAAAATTGAGTAAACCAGGCGATTTTTAAAAAAATCGTAGGACCAGTTTTTGAGAAAATTGCAAAAAAGTGAAAAATTATACGAATAAACTACTACTACCGGTTGACCGATTTTGATGAAAATGTTCGTGTCGGGTCCGGTAAGGATATGTAACTTAAGTTTTAAGTTTCAAGTTCGTAAAACGTTTGGTTCTTGAGATATTCTGTTCACACACACACACACAGACCAATCGCTAAAACCATGTTTTTTGGGTTCAGGGGGTCTGAAAACGTATAGATCCGGTATAAACTCGATTTTGAAAAATCGACATGAAAACAATACTTTCCTTCCTATATATTCATATAGGCAAGAGAAAGTAAAAAGGATTGTCGCAGCGTCGTTTGACAGAAAAATATGGTTGCGGAAAGACCCAGATTCAGCAGATACTAAAAATGAAGGATTATAATATGATCCTTTTCTAATATTATTAGAGACTAATGGCATCAAAATGGAAATAAGGATTTCAAAAGAGATCTCAACAGTTTAAAGACATTAATGAACTCACTTTTGCGTGGTTCAATGGCGCACGTAGTAGTGGTTTACCAATATTAGTGGACCAATTTTACGAGAAACAAACAACAATCGAAAATTACTTTAATTAAATTTTATAACAATTTTATTACTTTCTCTTGCTTATATGAATAAATAGGAAGGAAAGTATTGTTTTCATGTCGATTTTTCGAAATCGAGTTTTCACCGGATCTATACGTTTTCAGACCCCCTGAACCCAAAAAACATGTTTTTAGCGATTGGTCTGTGTGTGTGTGTGTCTGTGTGTGTGTGTGTCTGTGTGTGAACAGAATATCTCAAGAACGAAACATCGTACGAACTTGAAACTTGAAACTTAAATTACATACCACTACCGGACGCGACACGAACATTTTCATCAAAATCGGTCAACCGGAAGTAGTAGTTTATTCGTATAATTTTTCAGTTCTTTGCGATTTTCTCAAAAACTGGTCCTACGATTTTTTTTTAAATCGCCTATTTTACTCAATTTTTTATTCTCTACAAGATAGGGTAGGCGCCATGTTTGCTGAAATTCTCGGTGAGGCTGTTTTCACGTAAAAACGTTGTTTTTTTAAGATTACGGCTTTAATATAAATTTTAGCGCAAAAACGTATATAATAAAAGTTGTAGAGAATTTAAAAACCTACAACTTCTGTTTCAAACATTTTTTTGTATGACGCTTAGTTTAGCAGTAATTAGCGATTTTCTGATTTTTTCTCACGAAAACGTGTGAAAAATCGATTTTTTTTAAGATTTTGGCCTTAGTATGCATTTTACGACAAACGTGTATATAACCAAATTTATAGGAAATTTAAAGATCTACAACTTTTATTTAACGTATTTTTCTCTACAGAGCCTAGTTTAGCGTGAAATAGTGATTTTCCGTATTTTTAAGCCAGATTGAGGTTGATTTTCATTTTGAGTGTTTCACTCATGATTAAAATAAGGTTATGTTTATTGAGGTTAGTTTTTTGTTTATTTCTAATATTTTATTACTAATGTTAAATTATATTGTAAATTATTTGCATTGGCAAGAGAAAGTTGTGTGAGTGTTTCACACCAGATTTTTTTTAATATGTTTTCTTAGTTTTAAAATGTTTTGAGTTATATGTGATAAACTACAGTATCTCACGTAAAGAATTATTATTATTTTAAGCAAGTTTTACATTATACGTAGTAGGCTACTATCATGCACGATCTACTAATAAAAATCTGGTGTGAAACACTCACACAACTTTCTCTTGCCAATGCAAATAATTAACAATAAACCTAACATTAGTAATAAAACATTAGAAATGAACAAAAAACTAACCTCAAAAAACATTAGTGAAATACGCAAAATTAAAATCGACCTCAGTTTAGCTTAAAAATACGGAAAATCACTCATTCACGCTAAACTAGGCACTGTACAAAAAAATGCTTAAAATAAAAGTTGTAGATCTCTTAATTTCCTATAAATTTTATTTTGGACACTTTTGTCGTAAAATGCATTCTAAGGCCGAAATCTTAAAAAAGTAGATTTTTCACACGTTTTCGTGAGAAAAAAAACAGAAAATTGCTAATTACCGCTAAACTAAGCGTTATACAAAAAAATGTTTGAAATAAAAGTTGTAGAATTTTAAATTTTCTACAACTTTTATTATATAACGTTTTGCGCTAAAATGCATATTAAAGCCGCAATCTTAAAAAGAAAATGTTTTATGTAAAAACAGCCTCACGCAGAATTTCAGCAAACATGGCGCCTACCCTATCTTGTAGAGCATAAAAAAATTAGCAAATTAGGCGATTTTTAAAAAAAATCGTAGGACCAGTTTTTGAGAAAATCGCAAAAAAGTGAAAAATTATACGAATAAACTACTACTTTCGGTTGACCGATTATGATGAAAATGTTCGTGCCGGGTCCGATAGTGGTATGTAACTTAAGTTTCAAGTTTCAAGTTCGTGCGATGTTCCGTTCTTGAGATATTCTGTTCACACACAGATGCACACACACACACACACACACACACGCACGCACACACGCACACACGCACGCACACACGCACACACACACACACACACGCACACACACACGCACGCACGCGCGCGCGCACACACACACACACACACACACACACAGAGACACACACACAGACCAATCGCTAAAAACATGTTTTTTGGGTTCAGGGGGTCTGAAAACGTATAGATCCGGTGAAAACTCGATTTCTTAAAATCGACATGAAAACAATACTATATATTCATATAGGCAAGAGAAAGTAAAAAGTTACATCAGTTGCTGTATTGACTGGTAAGAAGTGATGTTTTTACTACAATTTATTTTTGTTAAAATTTTATGTAAACAATACTTTTGGGGTAAATAATGATACACTTTTCATAATAATGAAGTTATTTTAATTAGGGTATTGGCCTGACCTCTACCTCTCCAAAACGACCACCTCTTAAACCGACCACTTATTGAGTTCACCGTACGTGGTCGTTTTGAGGAGGTTTTCCTGTATTATTCTTTTGTAGCCTGTATTAATACTACACCAGGATTCGAAGTATTAACTCTTAAAGCTCCGGCTGTTCCGTAGCCTACTGTTGCGCTTCTAATACAAAGCGGTCGTATTATAATTCTTTCCCACAACGTCACACACACTTTCATACAGTTAGATTTTACTTGTCAAAAAACCATTTGTAAAACATTTCACAATTCTGTAGGTTGCAGGAGAATGGCATGAGGGTGACTTGTTTGGGAACACTGCACGTAGTATTTTGTCTTGCGCCTCTTCCTTCCCCCTGTGCTACAATATAGCCCCTACAGTAGACCTAACCGTTTGTAACAAAATCAAATATTTTATTTCTATTTCTATAGCCACTGAAGTGGCTTGCGCAGCTCGTGGGTTAAAAACTTGCACGTATGGTTTCATTAAAATTTAGTTTTAACTTACGTTACACAAAACCGAAGTGTAATTTTTCCTTGTAGAATAGAAAAAAATACATTAAATTTTTTTTAATTGCAAAATGTTATAAAAACAAAATAAACTGTAAAAAATGTAAGCTTTAGTGGAAAATTTGACACTATTTTGCTTTTGATAATTATTATTCAATATCTTTTTAAAGTTTTGTAATTGCTATTCTCAAAGTTGATTCCAAGTGACTGTCTGCTAACTGCGTACGTGCTTTAAGATTTGATAGTTATCATTAACGAGAAAGCATGCTCACGAATAAAAGATTATTTCTCGTAGTAAGTAATTTTTGTAAAATGTCTAGGCCTAATAAAACATTCTAGGTACTAAACAAATTTGTGTGGGTAACACTCAATGTCGGTATCATATTGTTGTTTGGTATAACAATATTGTGTTGGCTAGTGTCTTTTACTGTGAATTAGTATTTTGTTTCACTAAATTTTAGAGCGGCCGCGGGCCGCTAAGAAACAAGTCGGAGGCCGCGGGTTGTGAACTCCTGGTTTAAAATTAAATAAATTACGAGTACAGTAAAATTCGGGTATAACTAACTTCAAGGGACCGGCATAATTTGTTCGTTATATCCGGATGTTCGTTATAACCAAATGGGCCTACACGCCGCAATATCTATGTTGTACTCTACTGTATTATCTTATGTGCCCAGTCAATTACCGGAATAACGAACATTAGTCTAAACACTTAATTTAAATAAAAATTATGAATAAAAAGTTTTTCACCACCTTCGCGGCCGAACGGTTAGTGACATTTAGTCGTCAGCTGTTCTAGGCATAAAAAATCTGGTGTGAAACACTCACACAACTTTCTCTTGCCACTGCAAATAATTAACAATAAACCTAACAATAGTAATAAAACATTAGAAATAAACAAAAAACTAACCTCAATAAACATAACCTAATTTTAATCATGAGTGAAAGACGCAAAATTAAAATCAACCTCAGTTTGGCTTAGAAATACGGAAAATCACTCTTTCTCTCTAAACTAGGCTCTGTAGAGAAAAATGCATTAAATAAAAGTTGTAGATCTTTTAATTTTCTATAAATTTTATTACATACACTTTTGTCATAAAATGCATACTAAGGCCGAAATCTTAAAAAAATTGATTTTTCACACGTTTTCGTGAGAAAAAAAGAAAATCGCTAATTACCGCTAAACTAAGCGTTATACAAAAAAATGTTTGAAATAAAAGTTGTAGAATTGTAAATTATCTAAATTTTTTATTTTATTAATTTTTGCGCTATAATACATATTAAAGCCGTAATCTTAAAAAAAACACTTTTTTACGTGAAAGCAGCCTCACCAAGAATTTCAGCAAACATGGCGCCTACTCTATCTTGTAGAGAATAAAAAATTGAGTAAACTAAGCGATTTTAAAAAAAATCGTAGGACCAGTTTTTGAGAAAATCGCAAAAAAGTGAAAAATTACACGAATAAACTACTACTTCCGGTTGACCGATTTTGATGAAAATGTTCGTGTCGGGTCTGGTAGTGGTATGTAACTTAAGTTTCAAGTTCGTACGATGTTCCGTTCTTGAGATATTTTGTATACACACACACACGCGCGCGCGCACACACACACACGCACACACGCACGCGCGCACACACGCACACACACACACACACACGCACACGCACACCAATCGCTAAACCATGTTTTTTGGGTTCAGGGGGTCTGAAAACGTGTAGATCCGGTGAAAACTCGATTTCGAAAAATCGACATAAAAACAATATTTCCCTTCCTATATATTCATTTAGGCAAGAGAAAGTAAAAAGGTAGCTGGTTCGATTCCCAGTATGTCTGGGCTGAGACTATCAGGATAATACTAAAATTTGCCTATAACTCTCCAATGTACCAATGTAGAGAAAAACACAAAGTAATCGCTAATCACTGCAGATGTTGATGCAACTTAAAAAAAATATCTTCTAAGTATGCACAGTACTTACTAAAAATCCGTGATGAGTTGATTCCTGAAATTAAACAAATTAAACAAAAAATAAGCATGGAAAAACTGTTTGTTTCTCATTTCACAGAGAATATTTTTGTCTATAGTTATTAGTTCAAGAAAGTTGATTCGTTCGTTACAATCGGATTCCATGTTCGTTATATCAGACTTTACAATGTTTTAATAACATAAAACCAACAAAAATTTTCTATTTTCACACGTTATTACCGGATTTTCGTTACTACCGTATTTTACTGTATAAGGTTTCATTATTTTATAAATAATACAAAGTTTCTGGGAATAAATTTACAATACGTACGTTGAACCGCTGTTTACTTGTTTTAAAGAAAATATCTACTGTGTACCATAGAAGACCCATGATGTATTTCCACGAATTTAACTGCCAACGTCTGAAATTACACGTAGCCTACCTCCAAGAAAACGATGGCGTTATAATATTACCGTGAGACAACGGTTTTAGAACATAGAAAATATTTTTCTATGTTCATTTGTCTTTTATTTATTGCCGGCCGCATTGGCGTAGTTGGTAACGTGCTCGCCTCTCATCATGCGGCCTTGGGTTAGAATCCCGCTCAGGCACGGCATGTTTTCATACGTTACAAAAAATCATTTCATCCTTCGCCGTCTGCATTAGCAGTAATTGCAGAACAGTCGGACGTTAAACCAAAAAAAAAGAAATCTGGTGTGAAACACTCACACAACTTTCTCTTGCCAAAACAAATAATTTAAACAATATAACCTAACATTAGTAATAAAACATTAGAAATAAACAAAAAACTAACCTCAAAAAACATTAGTGAAATACGCAAAATTAAAATCGACCTCAGTTTGGCTTAAAAATACGGAAAATCGCTCATTCACGCTAAACTAGACACTGTACAAAAAAATGCTTAAAATAAAAGTTGTAGATCTTTTAATTTCCTATAAATTTTATTTTATACACTTTTGTCGTAAAATGCATTCTAAGGCCGAAATCTTAAAAAAATAGATTTTTCTCACGTTTTCGTGAGAAAAAAACAGAAAATTGCTAATTACCGCTAAACTAAGCGTTATAAAAAAAAATGTTTGAAATAAAAGTTGTAGACTTTTACATTCTCTACATTTTTTATTATATAACGTTTTGCGCTAAAATGCATATTAAAGCCGCAATCCTAAAAAGAAAATAATTTTACGTAAAAACAGCTTCACCCAGAATTTCAGCAAACATGGCGCCTACCCTATCTTATAGAGAATAAAAAATTGAGTAAACCAGGCGATTTTAAAAAAAATCGTACGACCAGTTTTTGAGAAAATCGCAAAAAAGTGAAAAATTATACGAATAAACTACTACTTCCGGTTGACCGATTTTGATGAAAATGTTCGTGTCGGGTCCGGTAGTGGTATGTAACTTAAGTTTCAAGTTTCAAGTTCGTACGACGTTCCGTTCTTGAGATATTTTGTTTACACACACACAGACACACACACACACAGACCAATCGCTAAAAACATGTTTTTTTGGGTTCAGGGGGTCTGAAAACGTATAGATCCGGTGAAAACTCGATATACAGTCGAACTCGCTTATAGCGTCATTGAAGGGACAGATTAAATTTTACCGTTATATCCGAGTGACGTTATAACAAAGTTAGCTCTTGTGTCAAAGTAAATCTAACTAAACTAAGAATATTTCGTATACATTACTACTAATTTACGTAATGTGCTAAACGTTTTTTATTTACGATTTTTAAATCGTAATACCCTAATAAAATAGATTAATAACCACTCTGTGTAAGTAGGGCCTACTAAATATGTATTATGTACTATTATGTACTAAAATACGGAAACCAAAATACATATTTGTATGTACATAAACTACAAATAATGGTACGTTATCTACTTTATTGGAAGAAATCAGTGATTTTCTTTTGAACACCTCGTTCTGCGAAATAAATCCTCTCCGTAATGTCTCTCGGTGTCGGTGAAATCTGAAAAAAGTTTAAGCCGCTAGCATTGCTTCCTGCAATGTTGGCGTGACTGTGTTCTCTGCATCTTCCTCTTACTCAGTCGCTTCTTCAGTATCAGAGAATTTTCTTAAATGTGGATAGTCTGATGTGAAAGTTAGGTACAGTGCTACCTACTAAGTGTCACATGTCGCGTAGAGGGTGCAGTCCCAAAACTGACCTTGACGTAGATCAATCAGTAGTTATAGACGCACATATGAACAGCTTAAAAAAACATTTTAAGCATCATTTTAAGCTTCGCACAAGCAAACGTTATTCACCAGTAGACTATTGTACTATATTACTGTGTAAGTACTGTCTTTTTCTTTTTCAAACAATTTACTGATAAATTATGGCAAGTTCACAATCGTTGTACGTGAAGTAAAAAATGATTTCATCGGAAAAATTTTGACGCAAAAACCGAGTTAATGACGTTAAAACATGGGTTTCCAGATAGAAGTTTGTCACAAAGCCTAAAAAAATGACGTTAAGTCCGAGTTGACGTAAAGTCCGAGGCCGTTAAAACCGGGTTCAACTGTATATATATATATTGCCTATCGAAGATTGAAAAAAGACGGTCCTAGTAGATATTATATACCCTACGTAAATTTAATGTAGTGTAAGATACATGCACAGGTAGCGAAAGTGAAATGTTGTTGTTGTTTAGGTCAACAGCCGAAAGGCTGGTTTGAACCTCTAGAGGTTTTACTAAGTAAACGAGGAGTGAGGTGGTTTACCATTGCCTTCCTCACTGAGTGGAAAAGTACGCTTATCAGCATGCCGGGCCCTCTGAAAAGCACATATTTTCCACTCTGTAAATGACAACTTCACTTCATTCACCACAGGGTCTGGCTGTATAATGAAATTCATTACTTTCAGAGAAGATAACTCTGATTAGTGTCTTTTACACCTCTACCTCTTCTGTTCCTAAATGATTCAGTCATTTAATTTTAATTGAACATGTGATAAGAAACAGAACTATTTATTTTAGCTTTGCAACGAATAGATTGAGTGTAAATAATTTGACACTCCACCTGTCTGTTATGGGCAGGAAAGTGAAATATTATGGCAATAAGATTATTATTATTTTTACTCGAAGCACCACACTGGTGTAATCCGAGGCCCGGGGAAAGTAGGTAATGTTAATATTGTATAGGCAACTATGTATTGTAGTCTATTGCGTTTAAGACAAATAAAATAATTTTAAGATGTAGTATGTAAAGTGTTTTCATAAATTGGTCTTCAATTATGTTTCTAAAAATATTTTGAAAAATATACGCATTAATTTTGTTATTAAATTTGATTTAGTTGACCAACGGCATTGAAATTTGTGTTCCTGTAATTGAGATATAATTATTCTGTTAGAGCCGTAATTTTGTAAGATAGATACTTTGCTCAATAAAATTATCAATACTGAAGGTTAGGAAACGTAATCATTTTGTCGAAATTCTTCAAACTTAAGAAATAACCACAATCATATTAGTAATTTGATACCTCAATTTTAATAATTTTGTTCGTTTCATCACCTGGAAGGCACAAAGTGATTTCCTTTGATATCGGCCACATTTGCCCATAACAGACAGGTGGAGTGTCAAATTATTTACACTCAATCTGTTCGTTGCAGGGCTAAAATAAATAGTTCTGTTTCTTATCACATGGTCAGCCAATTTAATGTCTGAATCATTTGAGAACAGAAGAGGTAGAGGTGTAAAAGACACTAATCAGAGTTATCTCCTCTGAAAGTAACGAATTTCATTATACAGCCAGACCCTGTGGTGAATGAAGTGAAGGTGTCATTTGCAGAGTGGAAAATATGTGCTTTTCAGAGGGCCCGGCATGCTGATAAGCGTACTTTTCCACGCAGTGAGGAAGGCAATGGTAAACCACCTCACTCCTCGATTTACTTAGTAAAATCTCTACAGGTTCAAACCAGCCTTTTGGCTGATGACCTAAACAACAACATCGGCCACATATTCAGGTAATGTTGTGCAAGTGTGAGGAAGTTACTTCTAGCGTTTAGGTAATTTTACGCCTCAAATTCTGAATTAGTTACTCGTTTCACTTTTCTCATAACGGTAAATATTTTCCACTTTCAGTGCACATTTTCTTGATAATTTGTACCAATTTTTAATATTTTCATTTTTAAGCGGTCTTTTGGGTGTCCGAGTATGTATATTATATGTTATGGGGAAAAAAGGAAATCGAATGTATATGTGTTCACAGATCGGTGGCACCTAGACCATAAACCGGACCCTTACACATACAAACATACATACACGCACCAACCCCTCTAGCTGCCACAGCCTGCCTTACCAGCGTTCTACATCATTCAGCAGTGAGTCACCTACTGGGCGCTTGACTGCAATACTACCATTTTAGTTGTAATTATTTTTATCAAAATTGTATAATAATTTTCAAAATCTACGTATTATTCCTTGAAAAATGAGTCCAAACACATGTCATTGTGACAATCCTAAGCATTTCCGATGTTGGATTTCATTCTGACTGCCGTTATTCAATAATATTAATAAATTTAACAATTATTATTATTATTATTATTATTATTATTATAAATGTAACAATTAATATTAACGAAAATATTAATAACACTGTCGTTTTTATACAATTAAACAAAAAAAGTTAAATTAAATAGCACTGCATTTAATATATTTTTTTACCCTATAATCATAATTTTTAAAAAGAAAAATATACTCTTAAAATAAACACAGGGAAAAACAATTAGAATTGTAATAAAGGTCTGTTTGGAAATACAACATTCGAGCCACTTTAAAGTTTTAGTTTTAGAACGCACATATTAGCCTATACGTCCACATAAAAAATTTCTTTATACAACTGCTTATCTTTTTATAATGCACAGTTTGTGTAATGTAAAATTTTCATTACCACAAAAATTGCGCAAAGTAAAATACAACAGTTAAACGCTACTGTAATGATGTTCAAAATTTAAATACAGATCTGTGGTAAAATACTGCAGCACAGATATTGTGTCACCGGAGAAACTATTTTTTTATTATGCAATACTACAAATATAAATTGTTATATTTATGAAAAATAATTGTAATTGTTTAATTTATTGTACAATTTATTATAATATTATTGAACAACGGCAGTCAGAATGAAATCCAACATCGGAAATGCTTAGGATTGTCACAATGACACCGTGTTTGGACTTATTTTTCAAGGAATAACACGTAGATTTTGAAAATTATTATTACAATTTTAATAAAGATAAATATAACTAAAATGGTCGTATTGCAGTCAAGTGCCTAGTAGGTGACCACTTCTGAACAATGTAGAACACTTCTAAGGAAGGTATGGGTGTGCTGCGCGCGCGCGCGCGTGTGTGTGTGTGAAAGGGTCGGGGTTTATGATCTAGGTTCCACGAAGCCTGTGGACATTTTATAGACTTTAGGTGTTTTTCCTCATTTTGTTTTATTTTGCAACTGTAAAAATACAACCAGCAAAAATGTTTACATTTTGTGTCAATTAAAAAGAAACCGCTTTAATGGCTTTGAGGACTACACCACCCAGTGGTAGCTCTCCAGATAATGAAATAGGCCCTATATGTTAAATTTTTAATTTCATATTTTTACTTTCTCTTGCCTATATGAATATATAGGAAGGAAAGTATTGTTTTCATGTCGATTTTTCGAAATCGAGTTTTCACCGGATCTACACGTTTTCAGACCCCCTGAACCCAAAAAACATGTTTTTCGTGATTGGTCTGTGTGAGGGTGTGTGTGTGTGTGAATAGAATATCTCAAAAACGGAACATCGTACGAACTTGAAACTTGAAACTTAAGTTACATACCACTACCAGACCCGACACGAACATTTTCATCAAAATCGGTCAACCGGAAGTAGTAGTTTATTCGTGTAATTTTTCACTTTTTTGCGATTTCTCAAAAACTGGTCATACGATTTTTTTAAAAATCGCTTAGTTTACTCAATTTTTTATTCTCTACAAGATAGAGTAGGCGCTATGTTTGCTGAAATTCTTGGTGAGGCTGCTTTCACGTAAAAAAAGTGTTTTTTTTAAGATTACGGCTTTAATATGTATTATAGCGCAAAAATTTATAATAAAAAATGTAGAAAATTTTAAATTCTACAAGTTTTAATTCAAACATTTTTTTGTATAACGCTTAGTTTAGCGGTAATTAGCGATTTTCTGTTTTTTTCTCACGAAAACGTGTGAAAAATCTATTTTCTTAAGATTTCGGCCTTAGTATGCATTTTACGACAAAAGTGTATTAATAACATTTATAGGAAATTAAAAGATCTACAACTTTTATTTAGAGCATTTTTCTCTACAGAGCCTAGTTTAGCGTGAAAGAGTGATTTTCCGTATTTTTAAGCCAAACTGAGGTTTATTTTCATTTTACGTTTTTCACTCATGATTAAAATTAGGTTATGTTTATTGAAGTTAGTTTTTTGTTTATTTGTAATGTATTATTATTAATGTTAGGTTCATTGTTAATTATTTACATTGGCAAGAGAAAGTAGAGTGTGTTTCACACCAGATTTTTGTACACGTAATTACTATTAGAGTCGTGTTAATGTATCATGTCTCTACTCCATCGGCGTTTCTGTCGTCTTTGTGGTATTCCTGGTAGGTCTGGATAATTCATGTTGCATATTAAGGGATTATTATGATTTTGAAGTTTGTCTATGAACCTACGGTATAATTTTAGAAATGTGTCGTTAACGTAAGGGACGCGTAGGTCATCGTGCAGTGTTCCGTTGGATACGTAACTCGGGCAGTTAGTAATGAGTCTCAAGAATTTACTTTGGAAACGTTGTATTCGTGAAATGACCGATGGCTTTGCTGCACCATAAATCTGACTACCATACATCCAGATCGGTTGAAGCATTGCCTTGTAAGTCAAGAGTTTTGAAGTCATAGGTAGTTTTGACCGTTTGCCTAATAGTCTGTATAACTGCTTCAGTCTGTTATTTAGTAATTGTCGCTTATGGTTGACGTGTACGTTCCAAGTCAACCGTCTGTCTAAATATAAGCCAAGGTACCGAACACTGTTTGCTTGTGGAAGAGGTTGGTCGGATAAAAATAATTGCGGACACGTTTCTCGACGAAGGGTGAAGATCATTTGGTAAGTTTTGGTGGTATTAATTTTTATACGCCATCTTCTATATTTAGATGTTTTAAAGGGTTTTGATCAATAATTTCATCATGAAATCCATGTATGCGTACGAACCAGTAATAATTGCTTCACAGGCATATAACAGGCCTCTGAAGGATGGATTAAATATTTTTTACCGGGAGAAGCTGTAAACAGGTTTACTATATATTTTTTTTAGAATATTAATGGTGCTTTTTTTGACCGAGATGTTGTTACAGTGATCAGCGCAACTGACGTCTACGCCAGGAACCTAGGGTTCAGTTCCCGGTTAGGTATGGCATTTTGATTACTCATTTTTCATTTAATACCATTCATCGTCTGCATAAGCAGTAATTAGTAAAAACAGTCGGACGTGAAATAAACAAAAAAAAAAAAACAACCCAACATACTCCTAAATGAATATAGTGATTTGAAAATTTGGTCGCAGTTTATACGGTAAGGACTGAAAAAATGAATTCGGCGGAAACAATTTTGCTGTTTATGCCTAGAAATCTATAAAAGAACTGAATCTCTGAAGAGCTTTCAAATTTTTCAAAATTGAATGATTTCATCCAGAACAAATAAAAATCCAGTTTCAAAGAAAATAATACAGTAGGCCTATCACTTGGTCTTCATAGAGATTCAAAGTGATTAAGCACATTGGTGCGGTATATCTTCAAAAATCCGAGTCATAAGAAAAAACTTAATTTTTCATTTACTGCGTAAATCGGAAACTTAGAAATAATCAGATGGTTGACGGAAAATCTTTACGTGGAAGAGCTTCAGCTAAAAAAAAAATTGTGAACTAGAATCAGTTTAGTAAAGCTGAGACCAAACTGGGAAAAGAGAACCTTTATCCTTTTAAGTACATAGAAAATAATAGTGAATCTCTTTGTAGGTTACGTCTTCGCATACACGTTGTTTATTTGTCGACAAACATTTACTTGTTTGAATAACAATAAAATTTCTTCACCAGTTGATGAAAGAGAAAAATTTTTGTTGGTTTCTCAACAATTTATTTGCTGTAAGTCAGATAATAATAGAACCTGTGAAATATCTTTAAAATAAATTTAGAAATGCACTTGTGGATAATTATATAAGTTTCAAACTGAAAGTTCTTTGTATTTAAATGTGTTGCTTCCGCTTTTGTATTTATTGAAAGCGGTCCAAATTTTATTAGGCCTATTTTGTACTATAATCACGTTACTGTGTTGATCTGTAATGAATTTATTAAAACATAAAAAAATAGTAATAAATTATTGTACACACCCAGTTGGAATTTATAATTCATTATTTATTTTTGTTTTTCAATGGTATCTATAATCTTTATAATTTATAATACAAACAAATAAACTTTTATTGTCTCATATAAATGCACAAACCCTAAACAACTAGCGTTCGGACTCTCCCATTACAAATTATCTTATTTTCTGATTTATTTATTTTTATAGGTGAAAAACATAAGTGATTATCATCACCCAGTGAACTGCGTCGAGTTGTATAAGGCCCTTAATATAGGGTTCTTTTAATAATTGGTAACACAATATGAAAGAAAAGCTCAAAAGATAGCAGAAATCAAAACACTCATATCACTTCTAGTTGATAGCAACACATTAAAGGAAAAGTTTAAACCATAAGTTACAAAGTAAAGCGGTTTGGACTCTGTATCAAAGTTCTGAAAACGAAGGTCATAATTAGTCCTCGGATCGATATGCACTTTTTTGAGCCAAAATATGCATGCAAATATGCCAAAAAAAGAGAAAATATGCACCAAAAAGTTGAAATATGCAAAAATTAATGCAAAAATAAAAACAAGTTATTTTTAATAATTTTGTTTAATTAATTTAACTTTGAAATACATTATATTTATAAAATGTTTTAAATAATGAATACGCTAATCTGATCATAATTTAACCACTTTAACCGTAATCATCACATTTTAAAAAAATTGAAGTTTTAAATACATAAATGCCTATGTTAATTGCATAAAATAATCAAAGTTTTTTCCTAATTTTCCACTTTGTAGCTCCGTCTTTTGTCAGACAGGACGTTGTTCATTGCTGAAAAGGGGCGTTCAACATCACTTGAAAAAATTGGTAGGAATTTCAGAGCTGAAATTGCTAGGGGGTCACTCATTTGCATTTCCATTTCATCCGCAAGCTCTCCCTTCAAAATTCTTGAAACATCCTGAGCTGCCTTCCATCCTGGGTTTCTCTTCAACACAGCGTCCAATTTGTTCCTCAACTTTTCGCCGACAGGTCCCCCCCCATTCTTTACTTTTTCTTTTAACCTATCAATGAGGCCGACTGAATAACATAGTTTCATTCCTTTTGATTCTAATGCTGTAATTAAATCGGGAATGTCCAAAATTGGAATGAACATAAGCAAGTTGTTGAACCACTGAAGACCTGGTTAGTGCAGCATTAGCTTGAGCTATTGCTTGGTTCTCTGATTCATCAAAACTTCCAATTATTTCCTTCACTTTTTCATGGTGTTCAGCAAAGTAATTGGCTGCAGATATCCAAGTACCCCATCTTGTGATTATAGGTTTAGGTGGGAGAGGAACGTTAGGATAAGCATTCTTGAATGCCCTTATTCTGCTCAGTGCCTTCACAAGTACTTTTGTTTATTTACAAGTTTTCTGAAAATTTGTCTAAAATATGCAAAAATACCACAAATATGCAAAAGGGTCCGAAATATGCACAAATATTCAAAATTAAATTGGGGATTTTTGGTCGAAAATCATTCAAAAACACTCAAAACGGATTATAAACTTATTTTAGAACTTAAAAAAAATATATGCAAAATATGCAAAATCCGAGCACTAGTCATAATAATAAGCAGAGAGCGTGTGAATGGAGCTCACCTTTATATCAACCAGGCCCAGATAGAAAGAGTACAACAGCATTGGTACCTGGGAACCATGATAAACAGGCAAAGGGACAATACACAGGAAATAAAATGCCATGTTTTTTTCTTGGCTTAACATCCGACTGTTCTGCAACAACTGCTTATTCAGACGGTGAAGGATGAAATGAATTTTTTTGTTACGTATGAAAATAGTCTATGCCGTGCCTGAATGGGATTCGAACCGCATGATGAAGTTAACCACTACGCCTATGCGGCCGGCAAATGCCATGTAGACAAGGCAAGAGTAGTATTTAACAAATTTTTTTTCTTGGTTTAACGTCCGACTGTTCTGCAATAACTGCTTATTCAGACGGTGAAGGATGAAATGAATTTTTTTGTTACGTATGAAAATAGCCTATGCCGTGCCTGAATGGGATTCGAACCGCATGATGAAGTTAACAACTACGCCAATGCGGCCGGCAAATGCCATGTAGACAAGGCAAGAGTAGTATTTAACAAATTTTTTTTTCTCGGTTTAACGTCCGACTGTTCTGCAATAACTGCTTATTCAGACGGTGAAGGATGAAATGAATTTTTTTGTTACGTATGAAAATAGCCTATGCCGTGCCTGAATGGGATTCGAACCGCATGATGAAGTTAACAACTACGCCAATGCGGCCGGCAAATGCCATGTAGACAAGGCAAGAGTAGTATTTAACAAATCTTTTTTTTCTTGATTTAACGTCCGACTGTTCTGCAATAACTGCTTATTCAGACGGTGAAGGATGAAATGAAGTTTTAGTAACGTATGAAAATAGCCTATGCCGTGCCTGAATGGGATTCGAACCACATGATGAAGTTAACAACTACGCCAATGCGGCCGGCAAATGCCATGTAGACAAGGCAAGAGTAGTATTTAACAAATTTTTTTTCTTGATTTAACGTCCGACTGTTCTGCTTATTAACTGCTTATTCAGACGGTGAAGGATGAAATGAATTTTTTTGTTACGTATGAAAATAGCCTATGCCGTACCTGAATGGGATTCGAACCGCATGATGAAGTTAACAACTACGCCAATGCGGCCGGCAAATGCCATGTAGACAAGGCAAGAGTAGTATTTAACAAATCTTTTTTTTCTTGATTTAACGTCCGACTGTTCTGCTTATTAACTGCTTATTCAGACGGTGAAGGATGAAATGAATTTTTTTGTTACGTATGAAAATAGCCTATGCCGTACCTGAATGGGATTCGAACCGCATGATGACGTTAACAACTACGCCAATGCGGCCGGCAAATGCCATGTAGACATGGCAAGAGTAGTATTTAACAAATTTTTTTTTCTTGATTTAACGTCCGACTGTTCTGCTTATTAACTGCTTATTCAGACGGTGAAGGATGAAATGAATTTTTTTGTTACGTATGAAAATAGCCTATGCCGTGCCTGAATAGGATTCGAACCGCATGATGAAGTTAACAACTACGCCAATGCGGCCGGCAAATGCCATGTAGACAAGGCAAGAGTAGTATTAAACAAAATTTTTTTTCTTGATTTAACGTCCGACTGTTCTGCAATAACTGCTTATTCAGACGGTGAAGGATGAAATGAATTTTTAGTAACGTATGAAAATAGCCTATGCCGTGCCTGAATGGGATTCGAACCGCATGATGAAGTTAACAACTACGCCAATGCGGCCGGCAAATGCCATGTAGACAAGGCAAGAGTAGTATTAAACAAAATTTTTTTTCTTGATTTAACGTCCGACTGTTCTGCTTATTAACTGCTTATTCAGACGGTGAAGGATGAAATGAATTTTTTTGTTACGTATGAAAATAGCCTATGCCGTGCCTGAATGGGATTCGAACCGCATGATGAAGTTAACAACTACGCCAATGCGGCCGGCAAATGCCATGTAGACAAGGCAAGAGTAGTATTTAACAAATCTTTTTTTTCTTGATTTAACGTCCGACTGTTCTGCTTATTAACTGCTTATTCAGACGGTGAAGGATGAAATGAATTTTTTTGTTACGTATGAAAATAGCCTATGCCGTGCCTGAATGGGATTCGAACCGCATGATGAAGTTAACAACTACGCCAATGCGGCCGGCAAATGCCATGTAGACAAAGCAAGAGTAGTATTTAACAAATTTTTTTTCTTGGTTTAACGTCCGACTGTTCTGCAATAACTGCTTATTCAGACGGTGAAGGATGAAATGAATTTTTAGTAACGTATGAAAATAGCCTATGCCGTGCCTGAATGGGATTCGAACCGCATGATGAAGTTAACAACTACGCCAATGCGGCCGGCAAATGCCATGTAGACAAGGCAAGAGTAGTATTTAACAAATTTTTTTTTTCTTGGTTTAACGTCCGATTGTTCTGCTTATTAACTGCTTATTCAGACGGTGAAGGATGAAATGAATTTTTTTGTTACGTATGAAAATAGCCTATGCCGTGCCTGAATAGGATTCGAACCGCATGATGAAGTTAACAACTACGCCAATGCGGCCGGCAAATGCCATGTAGACAAGGCAAGAGTAGTATTAAACAAAATTTTTTTTCTTGATTTAACGTCCGACTGTTCTGCAATAACTGCTTATTCAGACGGTGAAGGATGAAATGAATTTTTAGTAACGTATGAAAATAGCCTATGCCGTGCCTGAATGGGATTCGAACCGCATGATGAAGTTAACAACTACGCCAATGCGGCCGGCAAATGCCATGTAGACAAGGCAAGAGTAGTATTAAACAAAATTTTTTTTCTTGATTTAACGTCCGACTGTTCTGCTTATTAACTGCTTATTCAGACGGTGAAGGATGAAATGAATTTTTTTGTTACGTATGAAAATAGCCTATGCCGTGCCTGAATGGGATTCGAACCGCATGATGAAGTTAACAACTACGCCAATGCGGCCGGCAAATGCCATGTAGACAAGGCAAGAGTAGTATTTAACAAATCTTTTTTTTCTTGATTTAACGTCCGACTGTTCTGCTTATTAACTGCTTATTCAGACGGTGAAGGATGAAATGAATTTTTTTGTTACGTATGAAAATAGCCTATGCCGTGCCTGAATGGGATTCGAACCGCATGATGAAGTTAACAACTACGCCAATGCGGCCGGCAAATGCCATGTAGACAAAGCAAGAGTAGTATTTAACAAATTTTTTTTCTTGGTTTAACGTCCGACTGTTCTGCAATAACTGCTTATTCAGACGGTGAAGGATGAAATGAATTTTTAGTAACGTATGAAAATAGCCTATGCCGTGCCTGAATGGGATTCGAACCGCATGATGAAGTTAACAACTACGCCAATGCGGCCGGCAAATGCCATGTAGACAAGGCAAGAGTAGTATTTAACAAATTTTTTTTTTCTTGGTTTAACGTCCGATTGTTCTGCTTATTAACTGCTTATTCAGACGGTGAAGGATGAAATGAATTTTTTTGTTACGTATGAAAATATCCTATGCCGTGCCTGAATGGGATTCGAACCGCATGATGAAGTTAACAACTACGCCAATGCGGCCGGCAAATGCCATGTAGACAAGGCAAGATTAGTATTTAACAAATTTTTTTTTCTTGATTTAACGTCCGATTGTTCTGCTTATTAACTGCTTATTCAGACGGTGAAGGATGAAATGAATTTTTTTGTTACGTATGAAAATAGCCTATGCCGTGCCTGAATGGGATTCGAACCGCATGATGAAGTTAACAACTACGCCAATGCGGCCGGCAAATGCCATGTAGACAAGGCAAGATTAGTATTTAACAAATTTTTTTTTCTTGATTTAACGTCCGACAATTTGAACCCAATTAACAAAATAGGTTCTACTATTTTCAAGAGCCACAATCTTACTCCTGCTACAAAAATAAGGCATCTAAGATGTAATATCTTCTCTATGTTCCTGTATTGGTACTTATGAAAAATGTACCTAAAAATAGCAAATTTAACATTCGCGGGATATAAAGTACAGTATCACCTTAAATCTGAATTAATATTGATTCAAAATAAATAACTACGGATATTTAATAAGAAATACATTATGGAAGATTTTCCGATAATGGATGTTTTACAAATTAAACAAGACGCTTAGGTTCTTACCGGAGTCCATGAGGCTGGCGAAGGCCTGTGGGTTAGCGGTTGAAGCAAATAGAAGGGAAAACCCTCTTAATTTATTGTTTAAATATATTCTTTTAAAATTTTCTGGTTGAAGTGTTAATCGTTCAAGGTTAACAAGAATCATAGCTATTATAGAGTTAACAAAAATATTTTCGAAAAATTAAAAAAAAATGAATTTTTAAAAATATTAGTAGTGGTTCTTCTTTAATAACTAAAAAAATGATAATTTTCATCTCGGTGTTAATTATATGTTTATTTCCTATATAATAATATATGTTAATTTTTCATCAAGCAGTTCTAAGAAATTGATTATTCTTTTAGTGGAAAGACTAGATAGATAATTATTTACATGTATTGTAAAGTAAGCAAGCGGAAGAATTATGGTTAGTTGTTTATATTATAATGGTCTCCTACATAAAACAAACGTGTTGGCAAGTAATAAAATAAAAGAAAAATTATTTTTATAAAATAATATTTTAATTACGATCAATTTATCTAATAATTTATAATATTATATAGTTTTTTTTTAAAGGGAGTGGCGGTTCGAATAAATTGTAGTATACTGTTCATGCATATGCAATGATGGTGGGGTTGGAGGGGAGAGACCTGTTCAGCAATATCACGATGTTAATAGAAAACCGACAGTTTCATGCATGAAACTCTCCAGTCTTGTCTTCACAACGTACTGGAACATACTCCATTTAACACACAAAAAGTGATAACTCCGAAAACTTTTGTGGTTCAACGTTCACTACGAAAGGTAATTTATTTATTCATTAATAATTAATTTTAAAATTTATTTCATCCATAAAAAATTATTTTTATTCATTCCTTTTTTACTTGCTCTTGCCTTTATGAATATATAGGAAGGAAAGTATTGTTTTCATGTCGATTTTAAGAAATCGAGTTTTCACCGGATCTATACGTTTTCAGACCCCCTGCATCCAAAAAACATGTTTTTAGCGATTGGTGTGTGTGTGTGTGTGTGTGTGTGTGTGTGTGTGTGTGAACAGAATATCTCAAGAACGAAAGTTCGTACGAACTTGAAACTTTAAACTTAAGTTACATACCACTACCGGACCCGATACGAACATTTTCATCAAAATCGGTCAAACGGAAGTAGTAGTTTATTCGTGTCATTTTTCACTTTTTTGCGATTTTCTCAAAAACTGGTCCTACGATTTTTTTAAAAATCGCCTGGTTTACTCAATTTTATATTCTCTACAAGATAAAGTAGGCGTCATGTTTGCTGAAATTCTGGGTGAGGCTGTTTTCACAGAAAAACATAGTTTGTTTAAGATTACGGCTTTAATATGCAATTTAGAGCAAAAATTTATATAATAAAAGTTGTAGAAAATTTAAAATTCTACAACTTTTATTTCAAACATTTGTTTGTATAACGCTTAGTTTAGCGGTAATTAGCAATTTTCTGGTTTTTTTCTCACGAAAACGTGAGAAAAATCGATTTTTTTTAACATTTCGGCCTTGGTATGCATTTTACGACAAAAGTGTATATAATAAAATTTATAGAAAATTAAAAGATCTACAACTTTTATTTAGAGCATTTTTCTCTACAGAGCCTAGTTTAGAGAGAAAGAGTGATTTTCCGTATTTCTAAGCCAAACTGAGGTTGATTTTCATTTTGCGTCTTTCACCCATGATTAAAATTAGGTTATGTTTATTGAGGTTAGTTTTTTGTTTATTTCTTATGTTTTATTACTAATGTTAGGTTTATTGTTAATTATTTGCACTGGCAAGAGAAAGTTGTGTGAGTGTTTCACACCAGATTTTTTTTTTTTTTGGTTTAACGACTGAATGTTCTGCAATTACTGCTAATGCAGACGGTGAAGGATGAAATGATTTTTTTGTAACGTATGAAAATACACCGTCCCTGAATGGGATTTGAACCCAAACCCCATGATGAGAGGCGAGTACGCTACCAATTCTATTTTTATTTTGTTTCTCATATTTTTATTCAATATTAGAAAAATTAAATTCGTAATAATAATAAAACACATTTTTGCGTTTACAATATCTTTATTGCTTTATTCATTAATAAATCGATAAAAATATTAATATATATTGAAAGAAATTTAATTCTGAATAAATTGGTATGTAAGACGTACATGGAAAGTAATTTATTTTAAAGTAACATAAGATTTTCTTTGAAAAAATATAAAAACGTTCAACCGAAAAAGTTACAGTAAATAATAATAAATAGGCCTATATAACTCTATTTATCTACGACCTTTTCAGAAATGCACTTCGTCCAAATACAATGTATTGTATAAATAAAATTTAAAAAACGAGAATTTTGGATTTTGAGTACATAAAAATTTAATTAGTCTGCATCTCCAAAATTAATTATTAATTATTATTAATTATTTTGTTTGTTTTTTTTGACTTCGATTCACTACATAGTCTTTTGTTCCCGGATTTCCGAATCACTCTGCATAAAATGGGAATTTGATTTTTTAATAAACTAATTTTTTTATTTATATATATATTACATGAATAAGCTTGAATTTTCTTCATTATAAGAAAATTAACAGCGTTTTATAGTAATGTTGTTTTATTAAATTGAAATTTTCATAATATTTTGGATTTTATATTAGGCTACTACTAATGGTAAATTTTCATAAGTGTTTAAATTTAAGTTTAAACTTAAAAATTAGTTACCTAATGCAATATTTAAAAAGAATAATATAAATTTTAAGTGATATATGAACAATGGACAACAGCTTACCTAGCACAGGCTAGTCCTACGCGGCGATAAGTAAATGCAGTACTCGTAATGTTACTAAATTGTATTGTTTACGTTTTAAATAAGTTGGCAAAATCTGGTGTGAGGCACTCACACGACTTTCTCTTGCAAATGCCAATAATGCACAATATAACATTATGTTCAATCATGAGAAAACAATCTAAGATTAAAAACATAACCTAATTTCAATCATGAATGAATGACGCTAAATAAAAATCAACCTCTTGTTCCATTTAAAAATACGGAAAATCACTAATTGACGCTAAACTAGGCTCTGTAGGAAAACATACTTAAAATACGTTGTAGATTTTTTAATTTCCTAATACTTTGATTAGTACATAAAATTTTGTCGTACAATGCATACTAAGGTCGCAATCTAAGGTCGCATAAGGATGGGATCTTAAAAAAATCCCATTTTTACCGATTTTGATGAGAAAAAACTAAAAACCAATAATTGAAGCGAAACTATGCGTTGTAGAAAAAATGTTTGAAATAAAAGTTGCAGGTTTTTTAAGTTCCAACAACTTTAATTATACACTTTTACCCTAAAATGTATATTGAGGCCGCAATCTTTAAAAACCATTTTTTACCACGAGAGCACAGCACCCTAAGAATTTTAGCAGACATCGCGCTTAATTTATCTACTACTTAATTTACCTTAAATAACACCACTAATACATACGTACATAAATACTGTAACTAATAATGAAATTGCCATTACTTATTTTTAAATAGTCATCAATTTTGAGCGCGTATTAGGCGGGATTGAATGTGTATTAAGCGGTTGTTGTTTAGGTCAACAGCCGAAAGGCTGGTTTGAACCTCTAGAGGTTTTACTAAGTTAAACGAGGAGTGAGGTGGTTTACCATTGCCTTCCTCACTGAGTGGAAAAGTACGCTTATCAGCATGCCGGGCCCTCTGAAAAGCACATATTTTCCACTCTGCAAATGACACCTTCACTTCATTCACCACAGGGTCTGGCTGTATAATGAAATTCATTACTTTCAGAGGAGATAACTCTGATTAGTGTCTTTTACACCTCTGCCTCTTCTGTTCTTAAATGATTCAGTCATTTAATTGGCCGACCATGTGTTAAGAAACAGAACTATTTATTTTAGCCCTGCAACGAACAGATTGAGTGTAAAAAATTTGACACTCCACCTGTCTGTTATGGGCAGATTAAGCGGTAACATAATTATATACCTTGGACAATTCGAATTGGCACAAGCTGCTTCGGTGTTTATCTACTCCACTCTTCGCCCCTCGCCATGCAACGACGGTACACTGTCACAAAAGTATACAATCGCTACCGTAATGTGCGACTCACGCACGGTCAAAACTTTGTTTTCACTGTTTTCACTGTTTTCACTGTTTAAGCTTTGTTTTCACTGTTGTTATTAATAATCTGTCCGACATAATGATGTGACTAATATTTTGTTTTCATATATGATTTTCTGTTCATTATAATAAATATTCAGACCAATTTGTTTAATTAGTTACGTGCGTCTGTAGAGAGTTTAGCGAGTTTTTGCAGTTAAGTTCTTGTAATTTAATTACAATTTAAATTTTTACTGGGACAAATTAAATGCATATTTTAAAATGAAATAATTATAGGGTGATTCAAAAAGAGCGCCGGTTTTGATATATCAAATTAAGAGATTTATTTGATTGAAAAACTGAAAATAAATACATCAACAAGTTCATCTTTCCTTCCGATTTTATGTATGAAAAATGATGTTATGCATGTGTCCTCCTCTACTGCGCTGGCTCGCATCAACTCTGTCCATGAAATTGGATATTACTGCACGACAAGTTTCGACTTCCATTTGCCCGATAACGCGTCGAATTTCCTCCTTCAAGTCATTGATGTTTCGGGGTTTATTGGCATACACCAGTGACTTCAGATGACCCCAAAGAGGAAAGTCACAAGGCGTCAAGTCACACGACCTTGGTAGCCATTGATGGTCGGAATTACGAAAAATGATGCGATCCTGGAACCGTTCACGGAGCAACAACATTGTTTCTCGTGCAGCGTGACAGGTGGCACCATCCTGCTGAAACCACAACTCGTCAATGTCCATTCCATCCAAATGACGCCACAAAAACTCCCTAATTTGCTGGGTTAACAGCCACACTGTCACGAACCAACGCAACGTTCTGCTCAGTTTGGCCAGAACGACGACGTCCAGAACTTTTAAGGTCGACTGTTGAACCCGTCTCAAAAAACTTTTTCATGAGCCTGCGAACTGTTGATTCATTCGGTGCTTCATTACGTCCTAGAGTACCGCGAAGTCGCCTGACACTAGCCGCATAACTCTCTCCACTCTGGTAAAATGTTTTGACGATTAACACTCGTTGTGCAATAGTAAACTTCTCCATGGTTAGACACAGACTGCGAGAGTGCTACACTGGGAACAAGAGAAACTACAACTGAATCGTCAATCGGAATGTTCTCCGAAATAGAAATGAGGTCTGACAATGTTGCCAACCGATAAACAAAAATTTACCAGCCGTTTAAAAACCGGCGCTCTTTTTGAATCACCCGTTATTTGTAAGTTTGTACATTGAAAGAAGGTTGTAGGCATTTGTGTGCATTAAAATTTGTAGATCTTGTTGAAAGAATAGGTTATGAATATACTTTATGCGGAACTGTGTGTACATGTAGAGAAAGAGTTGTGCCAGTTCAAATTGTCCACAGTATACATGTATTTTACCTTATTAATTAAGGGACTTCATGAAAACCGCGTTTTAAGCAGAAAATCGTTTTAGCCGTGAGCGTATTAAATGGATACTACTGTATTTACATCGACAAGATAAAGTCGTGTGAGTGTTTCACACCAGATTTTTGTTTTTAGATTACTATTCTGATCAATTCTATAACATACTGAAATATATTTTGTTTTCTGATGTATATAATCTGTAGCAATTCCAATAATAAACCTAACATTTCATACAGCATCATGGGAAAACATATCCATTGTTGTTTTTAAAAGTGCTCTAGTGATGAATTAAAAGCCATGAACCTTTTTAAACAATTAAGTAACATTCAGAACTTTTTTCAGCATTATTTTTGTAAGCATTATGTCTTACAGAATATGTATGCTGATCTTATCAACTGTAGATCTTTGGGAAATATATAAATAATGTATTCTTTAGGGTAATCATTTCTTATTTTTTGGGCTTGGTAGTCGAAATGCAAATAATTAAAGTTATTATTTTCAACACCTTAAAATATGTGCTGAATTTTATATCTCAAGTTATCGGGAACTTAAGAGAATCTGTGAAGGGTAAGTGAATCAGTCGATGACGAATTCTAAATCATCATACACCTCTATTCGGTATCAGAAAGTAATTTGGTATTCGGACAGTTTACTTCACATTATAAATAACGACTTGCGAATTTTTTATCTTCACTAAACGTTATCTTTGTAAATTCGGCGATTAATTTGCCAGTAACCTAATGAAAGAGAATACTTAGACCTTCAATTTTTTTCGCTGTTTTGTTTAATTATATATCTTGCAGAATCTTATTTTCTTTAATTATTTACTAATGAACATTGTACAATTATAATAATTTTTTAAAAAATTAGGATTTTACTTCGTCAACTTAGGACAACCATTCACGTTACTCCTTATCATTTTCTAACTCAATTCTTATTTTGGAGCTTGATTTTCTTTCTTTCCGTTTTTCAATAAACCGTATTTTCCGGTGTACAAAACGCAACCGGTGTATAAGACGCACTCCCGATTCAAAAAAATTCATTCTTTAAAGTTAAATTTTATTTGATTTTTATGAAAGGAATAGAATTTTTTTATAAGTAATAATTTTTTTAAATTACAATAAATGTGTATTTGTATTGCTAGAACAAAGATATTTGTAAAAAAACAGTGATTTAAAAAGATCGATATTTACATATTGCTACAAAAGAAAGGCGACCATCCTACGAAATTAAACCTAGAAACTTAAATTACATATTACTAGAGGACATGACATGAACATTTTCATCAAAATCGGTCAACCGGAAGTAGTAGTTTATTCGTGAAATTTTTCACTTTTTTGCGATTTTCTCAGAAACGGCTCCTACGACTTTTTTTAAAAATCACCATTTACTACATTTTTTACATTCTACATCTACAAGATAGGGTAGGCGCCATGTCTGCTAACATTCTTGGGGAAGCTGTTTTCTTGTAGAAAAAAACCGTTTTTTTTTTAAGATTTCAGCCGTAATATCCATTTTAGCGCAAAAGTGTATATATAATAAAAGTTGTAGACAATTTAAAAATCTATAACTTTTATTTAAATATTTCTTTGTATAACGCTTAGTTTAGCGGTAATTAGTGATTTTCTGTTTTTTTTTAATGAACATCTGTAAAAAAATATATTTTTTAAGATTTCAGTCTTAGTAGGCCTATGCAAAGTATATATAATCAAATTTATAAAACATTAAAAGATCTACTACTTTTAATTCAAGCTTTTTTCTCTTTTTTCCGGGGTTCCTACGGCCGGCGCCGCTTCCCGCACTTCAATCTCCATTCTCTTCTATCCTCCCAATCACCCTCATCCATCCCTCTCTCCCTCATGGCTTCCTGTACTCCCTTTTTCCACGTTTTCCTTGGTCTACCTTTCTTCCTTCTGTTGGTTGGGACATAAGACAACATTCTTTTTGGCCACCTCTCATCACCCATTCTCTGCACATGACCATACCATATCAGTTGTCGTCTCTCTATCCTATCCACAATGGTATCTTCTACATGAGCTCTTTTCCTGATGTCGTCATTCCGGATATGGTCCAACCTGGACACTCTACATGAACGGCGCAGAAAGTCCATTTCAATTGCTTTAAGCTGGCTGTCTATTTTTGATGTTATTTGCCAGCACTCTGCCCCATAAGTTGTTATTGGCTCCACAATAGTGTGGTACAACTGGACTTTTGTATTCATGTGCATTTTTGCAGACCATAAAATCGGGTTCAATTTCCGGATTGCTTATGGTGGATTGCTTTATGGTCTTTTTTCTCTACAGAGCCTTATTTAGCGTGAAAGAGTGATTTTTCTTTTTTGTTAAGCCATACTAAGTTTGGTTTTCATTTTGCATCATTCACTCATGATAAAAATAAGGTTATGTTTTTGAGGTTAGTTTTTTTGTTTATTGCTAATGTTAGGTTATATTATTCATTATTTGCATTGGCAAGAAAAAGTTGTGTTTCACACCAAATTTTTTTTGTTTACATTTTGTATTTATCGGGTCAGTTGTCCGAGGTATTTCCGAAAAAAAATCGTACGGTCATTCTTAGTAAACCGAGTTATTTAATTCTTCAAATTAAAATTTCTAAGTTTACTTACAATACCCGAAGTGCAAACAGGATAAAACTTCTGTTAAATGTAGAAAAGATTCCGGGAACCTCTACTTTAATGTTGTTACAGGAATTCGTTGTTGATGTTTAAAAGTTGTTTGTACTTTATTTTCTTCAGATTTTGTTAATAGGTCGCACACTTTTGTTTTTTTTTGTGACCATATTAATTTTTTACTTTCTCTTGCCTATATGAATATATAGGAAGGAAAGTATTGTTTTCATGTCGATTTTAAGAAATCGAGTTTTCACCGGATCTATACGTTTTCAGACCCCCTGAACCCAAAAAACATGTTTTTAGCGATTGGTCTGTGTGTGTGTGTGTGTGTGTGTGTGTGTGTGTGTGTGTGTGTGAACAGAATATCTCAAGAGCGGAACGTTGTACGAACTTGAAACTTGAAACTTAAGTTACGTACCACTACCGGACGCGACACGAACATTTTCATCAAAATCGGTCAACCGGAAGTAGTAGTTTATTCGTATAATTTTTCAGTTTTTTGCGATTTTCTCAAAAACTGGTCCTACGATTTTTTTTAAAATCGCCTATTTTACTCAATTTTATATTCTCTACAAGATAGGGTAGGCGCCATGTTTGCTGAAATTCTCGGTGAGGCTGTTTTCACGTAAAAACGTTATTTTTTTAAGATTACGGCTTTAATATAAATTTTAGCGCAAAAACTTATATAATAAAAGTTGTAGAGAATTTAAAAACCTACAACTTCTGTTTTAAACATTTTTTTGTATGACGCTTAGTTTAGCAGTAATTAGCAATTTTCTGATTTTTTCTCACGAAAACGTGTGAAAAATCTATTTTTTAAGATTTTGGCCTTAGTATGCATTTTACGACAAAAGTGTATATAACCAAATTTATAGGAAATTTAAAGATCTACAACTTTTATTTAACGTATTTTTCTCTACAGAGCCTAGTTTAGCGTGAAATAGTGATTTTCCGTATTTTTAAGCCAGACTGAGGTTGATTTTCATTTTGAGTGTTTCACTCATGATTAAAATAAGGTTATGTTTATTGAGGTTAGTTTTTTGTTTATTTCTAATATTTTATTACTAATGTTAAATTATATTGTAAATTATTTGCATTGGCAAGAGAAAGTTGTGTGAGTGTTTCACACCAGATTTTTTCAAATAAGGAACATTCAAGTAAAAATTATAACTAAAATACATTACAATAAAATTCATATAACATTAGATACATTCCGTTTTCATGAAACAATTTTAAAAGGATTACAAAGCAAATTTAATTTTAAAATTGCAATTTGTTTTAATTATATTTTTATGCACTTCTTGCCTAAATGTCTTTGCATACAGGAAGAATAAATTTTATAGACCTGTATGGAACGGCTTATCGAAAAAAATTGTTATCAGAACTTTATTAATGCCCCTCAAATTGGTCATCTAAACATAATTAACGGTTTTATTAATTTAATATTTTCGTTTATTAGTCTTTCAGTTGATACGATGACAAAAATTTTACCAAATAACTCGTGAAGAGGGACTGTAATTTCATATTGTAAAACAGTCGGATTTTTCACAGTTACACACAAACTTAAGTACTTAAGTGTCAAACTTTAACCTGAACCCGACATATTTATTTATTTCATTTGAATTTTTTGCAACAGAACCTAAGTCATAATATAGTTTTTTATATTTTATTTTGTATATTTATTTATTTTGGTTGGCCCGTTGGCATAGTGGTTAGCGCAATTGGCTTCTACGCCGGAGTCCCGGGTTCGATTCCCGGTCAGGTCTGGCATTTATTCATCACTCAATTTCATATATATTATCATCATTCTTCACTGTCTGGATTAGCAGAAGTTGTAAAACAGTCAGACGTAAAACAAAAAAAAGGTATATATTTATTTACTTGTGATCGAGTGCAAATAATTTAACACTTCACCTGCCCATTATGGGTACAGTAATAAATTATAATGTACATTTAATTAAATTAAATAAATAAATGAAATAAACAAACGTCGCGTCGGTTGTTAAGGCCAGTCGCGTGTGTTACCAACACATAAAGAAACACAAGACACTAAGAAAACTAATTCCGTTCTAATATAACTCGACTAAATAAATCTATTTAAGTAATAACATTTAATTTTATGTATTCTTATTCCTTTTATATGATAAAATAATTAATTTTCAATGGACAAATATTGTATTGTTAGTTATTTGAAAACTTCTAAAAAAACCTCAATGGTAAACCGTGTGCTAGAGAGAATTGCTATTAATGCCTTTACAGACATTAATCGTAGTGTGAATATTGTAAAGAAGTTTATTATGACATGAGTCATAAGTTTATTGGAATATTCAAGGTTGGTTTTGAAAAATTAAATTTAGTTGAATTATTGCCGGCTTTTTTATTTATTTGATGGATGTAATACATGAATTGTGTGAATTCTATATACAAGAAATCCTTTTTGTAATCGATTCTTTTATTTTAAATAATAGCATTGCTTAATCGAGGATGTTATTGATTAATGAATTCGTATTTGAACTGTATTTGACATATTTCCTATAACATTTCGTGCAGGTTTGTTTGTTTGTTTGTTTGTTTCCAATCGATTCAAATGTAATGAAAGTTTTAGCTGTTTTCCTGGTAAGTTATAAAATTGTTTTTTGTCACGGAAATTTAAAGTGAATCAGAAGGCCAGATCGTGTAAGTTCGTACATACACTGTTATAGATTTTTAAATTATACATTCTCTTCCTTCTACTTCTTCCTGGTAGGCATAAGCGACCTGCTTTGCTTCTTTTGTAAAGTTGTTTCATGCTCTCTCTCACCCCATGATTTCAGTGTACTAGTAAAAGTTCTTTTTAAGTAATCATTTTATTCTTCCTTTTATGTCGTATGTATTGGTACGTTATATCAAGTTAATTAGCATAAACAAACAAAACGTCTATTATCTACGTACGATCAGCGCCAGTTCAAATATTACATATAACAGATAATTTTAAATTAAAAACACTTATCTGATTATTCAAAATTACAGGTTTTTATTTCAAAATAATTTTCAATATACTTTATTGTAAATGTTGTTGTTATTTAGGTCATCAGCCGAAAGGTGGTTTGAACCTGTTGGGGTTTTACTAAGTAAATCGAGGAGTGAGGTGGTTTACAATTGCCTTCCTCACTGAGTGGAAAAGTACGCTTATCAGCATGCCGGGCCCTCTGAAAAGCACATATTTTCCACTCTGCAAATGACAACTTCACTTCATTCACCACAGGGTCTGGCTGTATAATGAAATCCATTACTTTCAGACGAGATAACTCTGATTAGTGTCTTTTACACCTCTACCTCTTCTGTTCTTAAATGATTCAGTCATTTAATTGGCTGACCATGTGACAAGAAACAGAACTATCTATTTTAGCTCTGCAACTAACAGATTGAGTGTAAATAATTTGACACTCCACCTGTCTGTTATGGGCAGTTATTGTAAATATAACAATATTAAAAATATTGTTAATAACTTTTATAACAATATTAGATTTCATGGGTTCAATTCCCGGTAAGGTCTGGCATTTCTTCACCACTCAATTTCATATTACACCCTTCGTCATCTGCATTAACATTTATGTACAAAATAATCGGAAGTTAAAAAATATTTAAATTAACAAAAAATTAAGGAATTATCTTTTAAAAATTTAAAAAAAGTTTCCTGCTTTTGCAGGAAACCCCTCAGGTCCCCTGAGTTCAAAAAAACATATTTTTACCCATTGGTCTCTGTGTGTGCGTGCCTGTCTGTACAAAAGAACTCAGAAAAATAAAATCGTACAAAAAGGAGACTTGGAACTTAAGCTAGATACTCAACACGAACATTTTCATCAAAATCGGTCAACCGGAAGAAGCAATCTATTCGTCCGATTTTTTAAAAACCGACTCCTACGATTTTGTTTAAATCGCCTCATTTACTACATTTTTGTACTCTACAAGATGGGGGTAAGAGGCATGTCTCCTGAAATTCATGGGGGGAGGGCTGTACTTTCGTGATAAAATGTTTCTTTAGATTGGGCCTTAATATGCATTTACAACAAAATCGTACATAATGAAAGTTACAGAAAATTGGAAAGTCTACAACTTTTATTTCAGAAGTTTTTTCTACAGAACCTAGTTCAGCGTCAATTAGTGAGTTTTTGTGTTTTTAAGTCCTACAGAGGTTGATTTTTTATTTTGCATTATTGAACTCGATTAAAATTAGGTTATATTTTTCATTTTGCATTGTTAATTCATTAGGTTTTATTTTTCATTATTTACATTGACAAGAGAAAGTCGTGTAAGTGTTACACACCAGATTTTTTTCTATTAAAGGACTATAAATTAAAGTGAATATAAAATTTTGCTTTTATGAGTCATAACGAAAACTTAAATGTTCTTTAATATAAAAATATACCCATTAAAGGCAGGTGGAGTGTTAAATTATTTGCACACGATCTGCTAGGTCCAGAACAACAAAGGATAATTCTGTTTCTTATCACATGGTCAATCGATTGAATCATTTAAGAGCAGAAGAGATGGAGGTGTAAAAGACACTTGTCAGAGTTATCGCCTCTGAAAGTAATGAATTTCATTATACAGCCAGAACCTGTGGTGAATGAAGTGAAAGTGTCATTTGCAGGGTGGAAAATATGTGCTTTTCAGAGGCTTGGTATGCAGATAAGCGTACTTTTCAACTCAGTGAAAAAGGCAATGGTAAACCACCTCACGCTTTGTTTTACTAAGTAAAACCTGTAGAGGTTCAAACAAGCCTTTCGGCTGATGACTTAAACAACAACAAATAAAAATGGTAAACTTGAAATAAATATGAGAACATAGTAATCCGTGTAAAACTGAACCACATTCGAGAACTTTTTGCTGTACTCCTGTAGTGATACTCAGAAAAATAATTTGTAAAAAATCGAGTAAAACCGGGAAAAGTAATGAACCTGTTTTATATCTGGTCATGATTAATTATGGAATCGGACGTGCGGATGAAAAAGTTCGTTAGGTTTGTGAAGTTAATATGAAATGACAGTTTGTAATATGGTGAACAAGACAAAGGTTAATCACCTCGTCTCATATTGAAATTCAAGAAAATAACTCAGTTCAAATTAACACGCTCCTTGGGGTTGATAACCGATCATCATAAATATATATTCAAGGGGAAACAGACCATAAATATCTCTGACCACTTTTTGCAAATCCCATACATATGAATAAAAAATAATTTGGAGTCAATGTACTGAGAATTATTTAAATAACACCTTAAACAGACATGTTCCTATTTATAGTAAATATTATGTAGTAGTTTACTGTCAGAAATCGATGAAATAATTTTCTTAACTATAATTAAAAAACATATTTCTTAATAATGATAAACGGCGAACTAAGCCTAAAATTTATAATCAGAAAGTTAACCACTAACAGGTAATGAAACTGGTATATCTGGCCGACACCTATAAAACTGGTTTTTAATAAAGCTATCTAAAAATTTCTTATTTCATTTGAATACAGTCAAGTTTTTTTATTTATTAATTATTTATACAAAAAAATATAATACTTAAAATAAAAAAATTACTAGCCTATATATTATGATAATAGTATAAGGAAAACGTTTTAAAAAAAGACTTAAAAGACGAAGTATTACTTGGTAAATCATTAAAATGTTAATTATGTAACTTTTTAACAGCTGATTGCTAAAACAGTAAAAGGGTTAAGTAAAATAACATAGATTACAACAGCTGAGCTTAACTACGAATACATTTTAATAGCTACTATAATATTAATCGTTAACTGAATACAACCAATGAGCATTTTATAACGTAATTTATAACAATACTAAAGCTTTCATTTAAATTTGTAACTCATATAAACACTTCATATGATCGTACGGTTGAAAGATCGAAACTGGCGTTAATAGCGGATTATGCGAAAAAGGCGCACCAACAGAAAGAAACAAAAAAGCGCATAAATTGGAAGGAAAGGATAGTTAACAAGAAAGTATTTTGATCTGTCAATGGACACAGCCACCTGAAGTAAGTCATCGCATACAGTGATGAATTCAGACACTTTGCTTCATGGAGGAAATCGAAAATCGTGGGGGGGGGTTGACATGTCGTTTAAGTTTTTATTTATTTTGATATTTTTACTTTCTCTTGCCTATATGAATATATAGGAAGGAAAGTATTGTTTTCATGTCGATTTTTCGAAATCGAGTTTTCACCGGATCTATACGTTTTCAGACCCCCTGAACCCAAAAAACATGTTTTTAGCGATTGGTCTGTGTGTGTGTCTGTGTGTGAACAGAATATCTCAAGAACGGAACATCGTACGAACTTGAAACTTGAAACTTAAGTTACATACCACTACCGGACGCGACACGAACATTTTCATCAAAATCGGTCAACCGGAAGTAGTAGTTTATTCGTATAATTTTTCAGTTTTTTGCGATTTTCTCAAAAACTGGTCCTACGATTTTTTTTAAAATCGCCTATTTTACTCAATTTTTTATTCTCTACAAGATAGGGTAGGCGCCATGTTTGCTGAAATTCTCGGTGAGGCTGTTTTCACGTAAAAACGTTGATTTTTTAAGATTACGGCTTTAATATAAATTTTAGCGCAAAAACTTATATAATAAAAGTTGTAGAGAATTTAAAAACCTACAACTTCTGTTTCAAACATTTTTTTTGTATAACGCTTAGTTTAGCGGTAATTTGCGATTTTCTGTTTTTTTTCTCACGAAAACGTGAGAAAAATCGATTTTTTTTAACATTTCGGTCTTAGTATGCATTTTACGACAAAAGTGTATATAATTAAATTTATAGAAAATTAAAAGATCTACAACTTTTGTTTAGAGCATTTTTCTCTACAGAGCCTAGTTTAGCGTGAAAGCGTGATTTTCCGTATTTTTAAGCCAAACTGAGTTTGATTGTCATTTTGCGTCATTCACTCATGATTAAAATAAGGTTATGTTTTTGAGGTTAGTTTTTGTTCATTTCTAATGTTTTAATACTAATGTTAGGTTTATTGTTAATTATTTGCATTGGCAAGAGAAAGTTGTGTGAGTGTTTCACACCAGATTTTTTATTTAAATGTTGAGACTGAAATCCAAACAGTCTGCATTAGCAGCAATTTGCAAAACAGTCGGACGTTAAACAAACAAAAAAAAAAAAACTGAAATCCAAAATTTCTAATTCAAATTTATAGAGCGGCCAATAACCTACGCAGAAATTAAAGGGTGTGTCACCGCCACCCCTTCTAATTAATCATTTACTGTGTTGCTGGCCTTCAATAGTTCTCCCGGCCTTTGTTGGCGCACCGACAAACCTTTCGGCTCCGCACCGACAGAGGCCTTTGTCATCAAGGCCGAGCCAGTAGCTATTTGGAAGGAAATCCCTCTCCCGGGCCACTCCGTGAATTCATTGCCGATCTCATACAAAAAGTACAATTCCCAACCTAATAAAATCTTCACCTGCCCCAAACAGGCTGCCAACGACTCTCCGCCATTTCTGTTTTGGCAGTACTCGTTTAATTCTCTCTGTAATAAGCAGTTTATCAATAATCTTATTAAGGTTTGACTTTTTTATATTTCTCTTTTGTTTCCTGTTACTAATTGTCCGGCCTTGTTGATTGGGTTGGGCGACGATCAGTGAGTGAGTATCAATCAGCCTACTCCTTTTACTTTCTCTTGCCTATATGAATATATAGGACGGAAAGTATTGTTTTCATGTCGATTTTTCGAAATCGAGTTTTCACCGGATCTACACGTTTTCAGACCCCCTGAACCCAAAAAACATGTTTTTAGCGATTGGTCTGTGTGTGTGTGTGTGTGTGTGTGTGTGTGTGTGTGTGTGTGTGTGTGTGTGTGCGTGCGTGCGTGTGTGTGTGTGTGTGTGTATGTGTGAACAGAATATCTCAAGAACGGAACACCGTACGAACTTGAAACTTGAAACTTAAGTTACATACCACTACCGGACCCGACACGAACATTTTCATCAAAATCGGTCAACCGGAAGTAGTAGTTTATTCGTATAATTTTTCACTTTTTTGCGATTTTCTCAAAAACTGGTCCTACGATTTTTTTTAAAAGCGCCTCATTTACTCAATTTTATATTCTCTAAAAGATAAGGTAGGCGCCATGTTTGCTGAAATTCTTGGTGAGGGTGTTTTAACGTAAAAACATTTTCTTTTTAAGATTACGGCTTTAATATTAATTTTAGAGAAAAAATGTATATAATAAAAGTTGTAGAGAATTTGAGAACCTACAACTTTTATTTGAAAAATGTTTTTGTATAACGCTTAGTTTAGCGGTAATTAGCAATTTTCTGTTTTTCTCACGAAAACGTGTGAAAAATCGATTTTTTTAAGATTTCGGCCTTAGTATGCACTTAACAACAAAAGTGTATATAATAAAATTTATAGAAAATTAAGAGATCTACAACTTTTATTTAGAGCATTAGTCTCTACAGAGTCTAGTTTAGCGTGAAAGTGTGATTTTCCGTTTTTTTAAGCCGAATTGAGTTCATTTTCATTTTGCGTCATTCACTCATGATTAAAATAAGGTTATGTTTTTGAGGTTAGTTTATGTTTATTTCTAATATTTTATTAATAATGTTAGGTTTATTATTAATTATTTGCATTGGCAAGAGAATGTGTGTGAGTGTTTCACACCAGATTTTTTTATATAATTATTATATAAATTGAAGTGTCTTCCCGCTTGAAATTTAACTTATTTCGCTGTGCGTTTTTTTCGCAACACCCTTTGAATTATTCCTGGAATATTTCTTACTTTTAGGAAAGTGTATAATAATCCGTTAATAATAATCCTATAATCCCTTCGACCCATAAAATGCGTTAACTGTGCGTTTTTCTCGTGACACCTTAGTAGCGAGTCAAGTTGATGACTACCAACAAATATTATCTATAAGCCATAAATATTATATTTGTCTGTTTCTAAGACAGAAATGCATCGGAACTTATTGTGTGCCATTCAGTGTTTTATTCTTCCTCTGACAGTGTTCTGTTTTGCGATTAATCGATTTCGATGCGAATCGGTTTTCACGACTTGGATGGCTCGCGCTAAGCATTTTGTTACCACATTTAATAGAAGAGCACAGCGTTATTTACCCTAGTTCCATAGATAAATAGAATACTATGCATTACATAAGTAGAAATATATATAGCCTACAGTATGTAATCATGTAAACGTCGGTCAATATAATCAATTTACGTAGACTGACAATATTATAATAGTAATAGGTTAAAGAAATTACGGATAGAATAGTTTCACCTTCGCAAGTATTTAACGGGAAAATACAATTTGATAACGAACGATCATGTAAACGTCGAGATAAAGGAACTTCAAATCTTACCAGTACCTTATTACGTTTTTTGAAATACTGCAGGCTATGAGAACACAATGGAAATCAGGGGAAGAGCCCTGACAGGTTACTTCATTATAAATAAATGAAAGATCAGAGTATTTCAAATCACATCATGTTTTGTGTTATACAGTAAAACCCCACTTATTCGAACCTTTCTCAACCGTAACCCGGCTTAACCGAAACGGATCCGAAATTTTTTAAAATTTTATTTGGTGATTCAATACTGTTTATTTATGTACATTACATTACTTAAATACGTAGTATAAGTTAAGGCACAGAACAGTGTAAAATAAAATAAATGACGAATATAAGGTTTCACTATTTTGAGAAATCGTTTACTTAAGGTAGACGCGCACTTGTCATCAGACGCAATGCAGTCATCAGATAAATCGCCATTTATGATTAATGACACTGTTTCTAATGAGAGTGCGTTCACATATCCATATCGTACGTAACGGACATCGGCAATGCCGACGAGGATTCTGAAAGGGCAGTCAATCCGATTCGTGCGAACGGAGCGCCAACGACCTTGGGAAATTCCGAACTGTGAGGGCACTCAGCTTTCACTTCGTTCAGAGCGGATGTCTAATTTCACTCTGATTTTGAGTACCCAAATTGACCGTTTTCGTGCCCGTTTCTGTTCTTTCCCTTCTTCTGCCAGCAAGCATCATTACTTCTTTTTCACTATACATTTTGTAGGTAGACCTACACTTTACAATGAACACATTTTTCACTGAAATAAATTTTTGAGAAATAAAATCATATCTCGAGGACGAGACGAACTTTCCACTGCGGATGCCACGCGACTAATGACTGGACGGAAGCCGAACTCCGAACCTGTGTGCGCAGTCATGAAAATAAATCCGATCCGCCCGATGTCTGCGTTGTGTCCGATGACGACAAGTGCGCGCCTACCTTAATGCGTACGTTGAGCCGTCGCGTCGTTTATCTGTTCTGACAAAAATATCTATTTTATACCATAAAAGGCTGCCCATAACAGACAGGTGGAGTGTCAAATTATTTACACTCAATCTGTTCGTTGCAGGGCTGAAATAAATAGTTCTGTTTCTTATCACATGGTCAGCCAACTAAATGACTGGACCATTTAAGAACAGAAGAGGTAGAGGTGTAAAAGACACTAATCAGAGTTATCTCCTCTGAAAGTAATGAATTTCATTATACAGCCAGACCTTGTGGTAATGAAGTGAAGGTGTCATTTGCAGAGTGGAGAATATGTCCTTTTCAGAGGGCCTGGCATGCTGATAAGCATACTTTTCCACTCAGTGAGGAAGGCAATGGTAAACCACCTCACTCCTCGTTTTACTAAGTAAAACCTCTACAGGTTCAAACCAGCTTTTTGGCTGATGACCTAAACAACAACCATAAAAGGCTTACTATGTATTTCCAGGAAATCAACCCCAATACTCCCAACATGCGCAATAACTCGTGCTTAACAAACCTACTTAATAAACACGTGCTTTATAAATGTGTTTCTAATAAACCGATAGCATGACAATTGCCGCAAGACAATGGTTTCATCAAAAACCTCAGACGTTTTTAAATAATGTAAATAATTGAAATTAGATACAGAAAGATTAGTTACTGCACAGTATTAAATTTTATTCTCTTGAAATTACTGTATTTTCGTTTAAACATAATAATAAACAGGCGTTAATAAATATTGTATACTATTCACTTTGAATCTCTAGAATGTATACTGCTTTGAATCTCTAGAAGTAGCCTTTGCGTGTTACCTGGAATTTCGCCTTCCCGAAATTGGGTCCGCCCCCTATATTTCGGTTAAGTGGGGTATACCGTAATACTTCTTATTTTACTACCTACTTCTTATTTTGTACTACTTATTTTTTTTGTAATACTTCTTATTTTACTACTTCTTATTTTGTACTACTTCTTATTTTTTGTTGCCAACGGTGAAACAACGGTGATTAAATCAATCGAGTTTGAAAAAAATTGAACAAAACATATCGTCGGACAGAAAAATGTTCATATAAAAATTTTATTTTTAATTTATTTTGTTGGGTTATGTAATATTTTTTTTGGAGTTATTACTGATTCGTCCTCAACGTGTCCAGCAAGTATAGTAAATGAGGAAAATTATATAAAATCTGTCAGCCATTTTTGGAATTAATTTTTTCATTTTAGTATAATAATTTTATTACGAACAAAGCTTACATCAAATTTGAATTAATCTTCTTCAAAGTACTCTCGTTGGTCAGTGATGCACTTATCCCAATTTTGATTCCATAATTAGAAGCATTTCTGGAAGGCTTCTTCCTGAGGGCTGATCTGTTGCGCCCCTCCCAATGTCGGGAATTGTGTCAAAACGTTTTCCTTTCAGCACAGTTTTTATTCTTGGGGAGAGCCAGAAGTTGCATGCGGAAAGTAAGGCGGATGTGGACAGAAAGGAATATCATTTTCGGCTAAAAATTCGCGGATTAGAAGCGAGGTTGACAAAAAGAGGTGAAAGTCTGGAAACAAATTTTGCACTTACTCGTCTCATTTGCTTATCAGTTTAAGTGCTTTCCATGGACTTATACGAGATGTTCAGTTCTTTAGTAAGCGCTCGAATAGTCAATCACTTTTTTAAACGAACCAGTTTTACAACTCTTTGCTCGTTTTTGAGGTCTAAGCACTAGTAAACATTTTTCAGAGTTACCACATTATTGCCATACACTGATTTTAACAAATCATGAGTTTCACTGGCACTTTTTTGAAACTTAAAACAAAACTTATTATTAACGCGTTGTTCAAAATCCATGATACTGGATAGACACGGTTAAACCACACTCTTCCGGCTCTGGAAGGACAAATCACAACTCAAATTGATACTGACTATCTCGAAGAATCAGGTTATCGGACTTATTATTTCAAATGGATGTAGCGCCATCAGTTTGTTTGTGATAAAATTATTCACCGAATTTGTTTTTCACTATCCGATCCATCATTAACAACCACCTGTATTTTTAAATCCTGTTGAGACCGCTACTATAATTGATAATTTTTACTGGACGAAATCAATGAAAGTGCGTCATTGAAGTGCGTCATTGGTTTATAGTCCAACACTTTGCAGTTAAAAAATACATATATTGTTTCAGGACTTAGTTATTGTCATGAACGTAACTTATCGGCAGGTTAAGTAAACGCTGACAATAGCGTATTTTAAGTTAATTTTTTTACTGCGGAAGTGTATCATTCAAACACATAGTAATGTGGGTTCGTTAACCGTTCGCCTTCTCACGCAATTTATAACTACGAGTACACTTTCACCAGTGTGTCGAATAATATAGTATTAAGATTATCATAATCCTAATGTACTTGCAGTCAGCGTGATGCTTGGCCGATTGAAAAGATAATTTACTAAATATTCCCAAAACAAGAGAAACGAAAAAATATTTAAAAGAAATCTGGTGTAAAACATACACACGACTTTACTTGCCAATGTAAACAATGAAAACAATTAAATCTATGTTTAATCACGAGTAAAAAATTTAAATGAAAAGCAACCTAATTCTAATCATCAGTGAATGACGCAAAATGAAAATCAACCTCTTAAAAATACGAAAAATCACTAATTGACGCTTTGTAGAAAAAATGTTTGAAATAAAAGTTGTAGATTTTCTTATTTTCTATAGTAACTTTGATTGCGTACACTTTGGTCGTAAAATGCATGCAAAGGACGTTATCTTTAAAAACCCAATTTTTAACTGAGTTTATTGATTTTTTTTTCTGTTTAACGAAAAAAAAGAGTTTATTGAGGAAAATTCAGAAAATCACCAACTGATGCTTAACTAAGCGTTGTAGAAAACAATGTTTGAAATAAAAGTTGTAGGTTTTTTAATTTCTTCCAACTTTGATGTATACGTTCTTGCCCTAAAATGCATATTAAGGATACAATCTTTTAAAAAATCAATTTTTTACCACGAGAGCAGAGTACCTCCCCAATATTTTCTGTAGACATGGCGTCTATCTTATCTTGTAGAGCACAAAAAATATAGCAAACGAAGCGATTTAAAAAAGAATAGGAGCCGGTTTTGAGAAAATTGCACGATTAATGGTTCATGTCAAGTTCTCTTGTGTTACCTAACTTAAGCCCCAAGTTTCAACTTCATACGCTATTCCACCCTTAAGATATTTCGTAGGGAGCCTGAAAACGTGTTTTTCCAGTGAAAACTCAATTTCGAAAAATTGATATGAAAACAATACTTACCTTCCCTATACATTCACATAAGGCAAGAGAATGTAACAAGGATAAAGTTGGTAATTTTTGTACTACGCCCGTAGAAAGAGTCCAGTAGCGATCCTACGTACAGGCAAATAAGTTACAAATTTAATAAATCATAATGAGAAAGATAAAAGTCTAGAAATCATTAAGTTTGATACATTTTTAATTTGAAAATTCATTTACCAAATAAAGTTCAAAAGAAAGTGGGACTAGTGGGAAAAGTGAAACAATGCAGTGTTTTATTGAAAGAAATGTTGCTGCTGAACTGGACTTTTCTTCAGTAATTGATTTTGATTCAGCTCTGCCAAGTGGCCGGGCCGTGGTGTAAAGATCAACAAAACTGTTTTCTATGCTCAGGGCGCCGGGTTCGTTTTGCAGTTAGGTCCGATATTTTTCATCTGCTTTATCGTTTGAATTATACTTAATATGCATAACAGTCGGACATAACAAATAAATAAAAAATTTGCCAAAAGTAATATAGCGGTTTTGTAAGTATTAGTAAATCAATTCAGAACTTTAAAACTAAACTTATTTTTTACTATTCAAGATTGTTTTTATTCGCTGCTAATATATTTTAAGTTATTGTTGAGCTACATTTAAATAATGTAGCTCAATATCCCCCCCCATTATTCATAGTAAACGGGCAGGTAGTCGGATGACCAGGAAAGATGGATTAGGTGGAAGTACATAGGAGCATCGATTATCCGAATGTCAGTCATCCGAACTACCATCAATGGAAAAAAATACATATTTACTCACGCAGAGGCCTTTTCTGCCCTAAAAACTGCAATGATATTTAGTGCTGCTGAAGTATTGTTACTAAAAATAATGATAGATATTGCTGCTACAAAAAGAAGTTAAGTCTCAGTTCAGCTTTCTTTTTCGTTTGCGCCGTAACACATTTCTGTATCAAGGTCACGCTACCTTTTCACCCTTATTATAACAAATTTCCATTCTATAAGTGTTTCCTTGCCCATAACGGGCAGGTGGAGTGTTATATTAACTGCACTTGATCTGTTGGTTCCAGGGCTACAAAAAATAGTTCTGTTTCTTATCACATATTCAGCGAATTATATGACTGAACTATTTAAGAAAAGAAGAGGTAGAGGTGTAAAAGACACTACTCAGAGTTATCTCCTCTGAGATTAATGAATTCCACTATACAGCCAGACCCTGTGGTGAATGAAGTGAAGGTATCATTTGCAGGGTATAAAGTAGGTACTTTTCGGACGGCCTGGTATGCTGATAAGCATACTCTTTCAACTCAGAGAGGAAGGCAATAGTAAACCACCTCATTCCTCGTTTTTTACTTAGTAAAACCTTTAGAGGTTCAAACCAGCCTATCGGCTGTTGACCTAAATAACAACAAAGTGTTTTCGTAATCGATCACGTTTTTAGTAAAATAAATTGTTGTACGGTGACGGTTAATCGGGATTTTACTGCAGTAGGCCTACTTCTAAAATTTAAATCGTAAAAACTGTACTCAAGAAAAAGAAAAATACAACCGGATTTGATAGGCCTATTCATTTTTGACTAATATGTGAAAATAAAAATTTCTTAAAACATTATGTTTGGAGTGTAGCATTATACGGAAGTGAAACGTGGGTGATAGGGGCTGTAGAACGGAAGAGGATAGAAGCTTTTGAAATGTGGTGTTATAGGAAAATGTTGAAGATTAGGTGGGTGGACAAAATAAGTAATTTAGAGGTTCTTAGGCGAGTGGATGAAAAAAGAAGTATATGGAAGCATCTTATCAAAAGAAGGGATAGGCTAGTGGGGCATATCCTAAGACATCCAGGTATTGGGCTATCAATAATGGAGGGTAATATTGAGGGAGTAAATTGTAGAGGGAGGCAAAGATTAGAATATATAAAGCAAATTACGAAAGATGTAGGGTGTTACAGGTATGTAGATATGAAACGAATTGCGCAAGATAGAACAGCTTGGAGAACTGCATCAAACCAGTCGAGAGACTGATGACAAAAAAAAAAGTGAAAATATATCAAAACAAATAACATGTATATTTTTGTTTTCAGGATGGAGCTAAGAATTTGTAATGCTATCATACTCGCAGTATGTACTCTGACAGTTGTGGAAGCAGCAAATGATAAGGTAAAAGAAGTATTCAGCTGGAACGAAGTAGACTACGCATTTCCAAATGAAACTGCAAGAAAGGCAGCAATAGATTCTGGAGCATTTGTCAAAGAAAATAATTTACCTCTTGGCCTTGAAGTTTATAAAGATAAATTATTCATAACACTTCCTCGTTGGAAAGGTGGAATTCCAGCTACACTTAATTATGTTTCCCTGAAAGGTAAAATCTGCTGAAGTATTACTATTTATAGTTTAATGATTATTTTATTTGTTGTTTTATGATTATTATTAACAATAGATCAACTTAATTAGTTATGTATTCATAAATTTTAATGGGTTTATAAAATTAATAATTAAAATTTAATTTAATAATTCTCACTTGAATATTATTTCTACTAAAAGTTTTAGGAATTAATTGTAAACTGGTTATTTATTAGAAAAGTAGTTATGAATTCCAAGAAAGTAAATGTTTTTGGTAGTTTTTTCCTAGTATCCACGAATCGGTAGGCTACACTTAACAGTCAAGGTCCTGAGTTCTAAAACATGTTCATCAAGAGAGAAAATGAATTTCAAGAGAATGATTTGTAATTATTTTAAAACTTTATTTTAATTTATTTTAGAAACAATTTTTTCAAAAGAAAAGTTTCTATTTTACTTTCTCTTGCCTATATGAATATATAGGAAGAAAAGTATTGTTCTCATGTGTTTTTAGCGATTGGTGTGTGTGTGTGTGTGTGTGTGTGTGTTTGTGTGTTTGTGTGTGTGTGTGTGTGTGTGTGTGTGTGTGTGTGTGTGTGAACAGAATATCTCAAGGACGGAACATTGTACGAACTTGAAACTTGAAACTTAAGTTACATACCACTACCGGACCCGACACGAACATTTTCATCAAAATCGGTCAACCGGAAGTAGTAGTTTATTCGTATAATTTTTCACTTTTTTGCAATTTTCTCAAAAACTGGTACTACGATTTTTTTAAAAATCGCCTGGTTTACTACATTTTTTATGCTCTACAAGATACGATAAGTGCCATGTTTGCTGAAATTCTTGGTGAGGCGTTTTTCATATAAAGAAATTGTTTTTTTAAGATTGCGGCGTTAATATGCATTTTAGCGCAAAAACGTATATAATTACAGTTGTAGGAAATTTAAAAATCTACAACTTTTATTTCTAACATTTTTTTGTATAACGCTTAGTTTAGCGGTAATTAGCAATTTTCTTTTTTTTTCTCACGAAAACGTGTGAAAAATCGATTTTTTAAAGATTTCGGCCTTAGAATGCATTTTACGGCAAAAGTGTATATAATAAAATTTATAGGAAATTAAAAGACCTACAACTTTTATTTAAAGCATTTTTCTCCACAGAGCCTAGTTGAGCGTGAAAGATTGATTTTCCGTATTTTTAGGCCAAACTGAGGTTGATTTTCATTTTGCGTCTTTCACTCATGATTAAAATAAGGTTATGTTTTTGAGGTTAGTTTTTTGTTTATTTCTAATGTTTTATTACTAATGTTAGGTTTATTGTTAATTATTTGCACTGGCAAGAGAAAGTCGTGTGAGTGTTTCACACCAGATTTTTTATTACTGTAGACCGGGATTACATTGGTCAGATTTCTAGTTTAATATTAATAATAATAAAACAGTGTGTTTATTTACCATTAAATTTTACAAAACAAAAAATATTACACAACATATACCGTACAAAAAAAAATTACTGAGTGGTTCATTAACCTACAAAATACAATATTTGTATAAATTTTCTCTTTCTCGTTTCCTTATTTTATTTTCCTTCGCTTTTAGAGCATTTACTAGAATGACCTACCCGGTTGTCAGCCTGGTTTGTAAACCTCTTTACTGCTACCGCAATACAATGAAACAGAATTAATATACATGCAAAATTACATAAATAGTATTTACAAAGTTTTATTACCTAATATAACAAAAATAAAAATAAAACAAAAATATACTTAAAACAACTTTCGTAATGCCTCTTGTTTTACTGATATTATTATACAGCAGGACTCAAAAAGAAATGTAAAAATCTGGTGTGAAACACTCACACAACTTTCTCTTGCCAATGCAAATAATTAACAATAAACCTAACATTAGTAATAAAATATTAGAAATAAACAAAACACTAACCTCAAAAACATAACCTTATTTTAATCATGAGTGAATGACGCAAAATGAAAATCGTACTCAGTTTGGCTTAAAAAAACGGAAAATCACACTTTGACGCCAAACTAGACTCTGTAGAGAAAAATTCTCTAAATAAAAGTTGTAGAACTTTTTATTTCCTATAAAATTTATTATAGACACTTTTGTCGTAAAATGCGTACTAAAGCCGAAATCTTTAAAAAAATCAATTTTTCACGCGTTTTCGTGAGAAAAAACAGAAAATCGCTAATTACCGCTAAACTAAGGGTTATACAAAAAAATGTTTGAAATAAAAGTTGTAGGATTTTAAATTCTCTACAACTTTTATTATATAATGTTTTGCGCTTAAATGCATATTAAAGCCGCAATCTTAAAAAGAAAATGTTTTTACGTGAAAACAGCCTCACCAAGAATTTCAACAAACATGGCGCCTACCCTATCTTGTAGAGAATAAAAAATTGAGTAAACCAGGCGATTTTTAAAAAAATCGTAGTACCAGTTTTTGAGAAAATCGCAAAAAAGTGAAAAATTATACAAATAAACTACTACTTCCGGTTGACCGATTTTGATGAAAATGTTCGTGTCGGGTCCGGTAGTGGTATGTAACTTAAGTTTTAAGTTTCAAGTTCGTACGATGTTCAGTTCTTGAGATATTTTGTATACACACACACACACACACACACACAGACCAATCGCTAAAAACATGTTTTTTGGGTTCAGGGGGTCTGAAAACGTATAGATCCGGTGAAAACTCGATTTCTTAAAATCGACATGAAAACAATACTTTCCTTCCTATATATTCATATAGGCAAGAGAAAGTAAAAATTAATTCTTTCACTACTTGGTACCTATAACGGCTAGCTTCTCTTACATATTTTTCCAGAGTAAACCAGTTTTCTTTATTCAATGTTCCTCCATACTCTGTTCAATGGTTTCCTCCATACTTAATTCTCTTTTCCCAAAGCATTTTATTCTAAATTTTGACAACTTGTAACACTTAGCTATAAAATTGATGACAACATCATCATCCTGAGCACAGGACAGGGAACAAACCCACCTGCTCTCTCCTCTGGCAGGGTTATAATTCACAGTCAACATGGAGGCTCTGGCGTTAAAAATTATGCTCATAGAGCTTCTCCTAAAATTATCCCTCGAGTATCCTTATTCCCCAACATTCCACCTCAGGTCTGTATACAACCAAAGATTGATCTAGCTACCCTTTCCACCCTAACTTTTTCAGTTGCTTCTTTTCTCTCTACTGTTTGAATATAATCTGGCCAATCACCCATATTTTCCAATATAAATCTGCCTCCCATTCCGCACCTCTCACTTAGATCCAACCATGCTTAAAAACAAACCATCTTTCAGTTGATTACTATGTTGGTCAACTGAAGCAATACAATTTTGTAGTTAGTTTTTACTCTTGCTTCAATTACTAATAAGAAAATTGTTTTACAGTACTTATTACGTAAGAGTCATGGGTTTCAACAACTTGCTAAGTTCATTCTTATAAGCATGTTTAAGCAACAATTTTTAATTTTTGAAGTTTAGGCCAATGTTACTCCAACTTTTGAATCACTTTTACTCACTCATATACGTGCGTTCGGAAAGTCGCTGTGCACTGGAATTGTGACTATGGATTTATGAAAATATGTATAAAGAAATGACTAAGCATTTTGGAAAAAAATTTATTCAATACCTTAATTACATTGTTAAACCGTGATTACATTGTTTATAGAAGGTGTTCGAAATGACCTCCATTGGCATCAATACAGCATTGCACTCGTTTCATTTTGTTTGCAAACACCTTTCGCAACTGTATAAAACGTTATGCAACGTGTTTGGTGAACGAATAATTTCAAAGAATTTGTGGCCTGCAAGATCTCCTGATCTGACTCCCCCCGATTTCTTTTTATGGGGTGCGGCGAAACAAACTGTGTATCGGAACAGACCACACACGATTGACGAACTTAAAGCCGCAATAACGGCATACATTCAAGGAATCACTGTTCTTCAGTTGCGAAAGGTGTTTGCAAACAAAATGAAACGAGTGCAATGCTGTATTGATGCCAATGGAGGTCATTTCGAACACCTTCTATAAACAATGTAATCACGGTTTAACAATGTAATTAAGGTATTGAATAAATTTTTTTCCAAAATGCTTAGTCATTTCTTTATACATATTTTCATAAATCCATAGTCACAATTCCAGTGCACAGCGACTTTCCGAACGCACGGTACTATCATCCAAATCACAACAAATTGTAATTGAGGGCCAATTTAATTCCATATAGGCCTATATCATAAACTTGTAAAAATTAAGTTACATTATATTAAAAAAAAAGTGAAGCACTTACTCGACTTTCTCCTGCAAATGTAAATAATGAAAAATAACGTACTGTATGTTTAATTATGAGTAAAGAAATTGTAAAGAAAACATAATCTAATTTTAATCATGAGTGAATGATGCTAATTGAAAATCCAAATAGAAAATTAAAAACCTAAATCTTTTATTTTAAGTTTTTTTCTACAAAGCTTAGTTTAGCATCAATTGATCTTCCGTATTTTTCTCTTCAAAATATCAGTTCAACAGAGGTTTATTTTAATTTACCATCATTCATTCGCAATTAAAATTAGGATGTTTTTTTATTATTTACATTGGCAAGAAAAAGTCATGTGAGTGATTAATACCAGGGGTCCGATGCAACCAGGGGTCAGATGACCAGGGCTCTAACTTATCAAGTTTTAATCGATTGTCATACAACAATTCAAGGAAAAGAGATAATGATTCACCCCAGATTTTTTTATTTTTTGTATACTCTGATGATGGTAGATCTACCGAAACATGTAATTGGGAGAAAGTGAACGAATAAGTGAAAAACAGCAACAAAAGGAGTAAAGGACAGTGAAATACTGATAATACGAGGGTGAATCAAATGCAAACAGGATTTTTTTTTTAAATTCATTTAAACAAAAAATACTTACTATTTATTTGTCCACTTAGTTTCCTGCTTTATAAATGGATTTTTCATTTTTATAATCACTTGTATATTTATGATTACAGATCAAAGTAACAAATCTCCAGCTTTAATACCATATCCAAGTTGGGAAGCAAATGACATTCACAAGAAAGATAACTCAACTGCTATAGTTTCAACATTCCGTGTGAGAGCTGATGAATGTGATCGTCTTTGGGTTATGGATACAGGAACTGCCAATATTCTTGGAGGTGGAGAACAAGTTACAGACCCAAAAATAATTGTTTACGATTTGAAGACTGATGCTTTATTACGAGTTTATAATTTAAAGAAAGAACACCAAAAAGATCGTTCATTCTTTGCCAATGTTGTTGTTGATGTAACTCCTGACAAATGCGACAAAGCATTTGCTTATTTACCAGATCTAGGAAGTAATGCTGTTGTTGTCTACAGTTGGGAATCAAATGACAGTTGGAGAATAACACATCATTATTTCCATCTTGATCCTCTCGCTGGAAGCTATCATATCGCAGGTGTTGATTTCCAATGGGATGATGGTGTGTTTGGACTTGCTTTGTCACCTGTCCAAAAAGATGGATACAGAACAGTTTATTTCCACGCTTTATCCAGCAACCGAGAATTTACAGTATCATCAAAAATCTTACAAAATGAAACACTCGCTTCTAACAGTTATAATGAATTCAAAAGCCTAGGTTCTCGTGGACCTGATTCTCAAGCAACTGCTTCATTTTTGGATGAGAAATCTGGTGTACTTTTCTATACACAAGTAAACAAGAATGGAATAGGTTGTTGGAATTCCGTTAAACATGCAGATGAATATTCTGTGGATACAAACGGATTAGTAGCATCAGATAACGAAACGATGGTGTTTCCAAATGATTTGAAAATCGACAGAGAAAGCAATTTATGGTTCTTGACTGACAGGTTGCCAATTTATATCTACAGACAAATAGATCCAAAACAAACTAATTATAGAATATTTAAGGCACCAGTTTCAGAAGTTATCAAAGGCACAGTCTGTGATAGTGCATAAGTACAACCATTTTTAAATTAAAGAAATGCTTTATAAGAATAAGTGGTTGTTTATTTTATAGAGTAGCCAATATTTTTACTTTTCTTTATTATAGATACAAATAAGTGTATAAATAAATAAAAAACCATAAAACAAAACATACTTGTTCATTTTATTACCTGTTATTATTGAATTACAAAACTAATTAAACAAATAAATAATGCAGAGTGATTTTTTAGTCCTGTTACTCAATTGTTAATGTCTGGTAATATTTTTCTAAAAAAAATAAATTTTGTTTTGTGACACTAAGTTGGTAGCCCTACTCAACCAGTATGGATATGGCAGTGTGAGTTGATTCTCCTTGAGCTGTGTAAAATTTTGTGCCATTTCCGGTCGTGCTACGAACAGAATGTCTTTTATCCTAAAACAATCTCTTGTTTAAATCTGGAGGCTGAAGCTCTAGAACTAATCGTATGTGATACGGATACAATTTCAATTTTTTAGCAGCTTTCTGAGCACTCGAACATGACAAATCAACATGCGAGGAAAGTTTTTGTAAACTTTTCCATGGAGAATTGAGCAATCTTGTTTTCACATTCTCTTAACGTCATCTGTCAAGAGAGTTGGTCGACCACTACGTTTTATGCTGCAAACAATACCTGCCTCTAAAAATCAGTTGGTTAGCCTAGAAATTGACTAGAATAGAGTGGAGGAACACCAAAAAATTTAATTTGAAATGATTCTTTTACACTCGCATACGATTTTGTAGCAAAATATTGTTCAAGAATGAAAACCCGTTGTTCTAGGGTAAAAGACATTCTGTTCGTAACACAACTGGAAACAGCACAAAATTTTACGCAACTCAAGGAGAATCAACTCAAACTGTCGTATCTATACCGGTTGAGTAGGGCTACCAACTTTGTGTCACAAAACAAAATATCCCTTTCTTAGAAAAAAATTACCAGACATTAACAATTGGGTAACAGGACTAAAAAATCACCCGGTATTATCTCTTTAACCTTTTACTCGCAACTCTTCATGCCAAACTAAACTTAAAATATTTAACTTCTCACATTTACTGGGAACAAGCATATTGTTGACATTAATATGAATCACCAGTGAAAGGAAAGTAAATGTGTTGTTAGAAAAGTAGGTAAAATATATTTCTTAAAAGAAAGGTTTGATCTCTCTGATAGAAATAAGTAAAAAGTGAACATAACCTTCAATGCAAAAATCGGATGTGAATTTTTGGATATTTAGTCTGTAAATAATTTTTTAAAATTTTGAAAAAGGAAAGATACAATGGTGGCATTGTAAAGCAGTAGTGTACACCTTACCTGACAACTGCATAATACAGCAATTGTATACAATAGAATAGATTGATAAAACAACTAACTTTGGTGATCAAAACCAACCAAAAACTGTTTATGATAAAATTAAAAAAATTATGTAATTAGGTAATGAATTTGTATTTAGGAAGCTTTAAGCTTCAAATAGAATGTATAGAAGTTGAATGTATATAGGACTAAGTATATAAATTCTTAGAATGTATATAACAAAAGTTGTAGAGTATTTAAAATCCTATAACTTTTATTTCTAACATTTTTTTGTATAACGCTAGTTTAGCGGTAATTAGCGATTTTATGTTTTTTTCTCACAAAAACGTGGAAAAAATTCATTTTTAAAGATTTCACCCTTAGTAGGCATATGCGTTTTATGACAAAAGTGTATAATCAAATTAATAGGAAATTAAAAGATCTACAACTTTCATTTACAGCATTTTTCTCTACATAGCCTAGTTTAGCATGAAAGAGTGATTTTCCATACTAAACTGAGGTTGATTTTCACTTTACGTCTTTCACTCATGATTAAAATAAGATTATGTTTTTTGAGGTTAGATTTTTTTGTTTATTTCTAATGTTTTATTACTAATATTAGGTTATATAATTAATTATTTGCATTGGCAAGAGAAAGTCGTGTGAGTGTTTCACACCAGATTTTAAATAATAAAATAAAGGAAATGCATGATTGATTAAATAAACAAAGTTTAGAAACAATGAATTAGCCGTTACAAAAAATATTGATTTATAAAATGGTGAGGTTATATTGTGATCAAGTACAACAATACACACATCAAGCCAATGAATGTAGGCCCAATCGTACATAGCGAGGCTGCACGCTTATAACAAGAAGCGCTGTACAGCTGCTCTTGCATCTGCATTGTCAGTGCTCAATTTATCTTGCCAGTATTCTACACTTAATATGTTCAATGAATATGTGGGTGTTAATAAAATAAGGAAACCTCATGCTACCCTTTGGGATTCAATAGCTCACTTGTTTTTCCACACACCAAGTCGTAATTTATCATTCATATATTATTGGTTGTGCAAGTAGTCATGGGCGACTAACGACTAATATTAGTCGAAATAGTCGATTATTACAACTATCGAATCATTCGAATGATTTTGAAAATTAGTCGAATGATTTTGAAAATTAGTCGAACATCCTCTCATTCACTCCGTACAAGTGCTGACTACTACTATAATAATATTCGAAGTTAGAGAGCTATTCATCAGTCGAATATTTCTGTCATCCGCGTGAAACATAACACATTCAGTCGCCCACAGAGTAAAGGCTACGCAGTCGCCATAACTCCCTACCACCTACCACCCTAGTCCTCATTCAAAGGGGTCCATCGTCAGCAGCTCGTGACGGTTCCCGCCAAGCAATTGTCTAATATAAAAAATTCTACTGATTTAAAAACTAACGACTATTATGAAATATTCAATGCATTAGCACTTACCTCTACCAGCCTGTCACTGTTGCTATTCATTACATATTAAACGTATTGATTGCTGTCTCCTTTTCTGTAGTATTTCATGAATAATCTTTTTTTAAACACTACTTTTTACCGCTAATTTAAGATACATAATTAAGCACAGAGTAAAGAACCACTAGGAGTACCTACTGTATTAAAAATTACTATTGTTAAATTTTACGTCAATGATATTTTTTTTAAAAATTGATAACTTGAAAATTATTAATTGATTAATTATTATTGATTGATTAAGTGATTGATTATTAACTAATTATTAAGTGATTAATTGATAATTAATAAATAGAACTAAATTTACTTATACGAAAATACATTTTTACTAAGGTCACTGATGAAAAAAACTAACGTTAAAAAAATCGAAATATAAAATTTACGTAAGTTAAACTGTTTTTTTAATAAAGTTGATAGCGAATTTCTAAATATTTTTATTCAAAAAGATGAGTACATCTGCATTTTTTGGTTTCAGCCTGCTTCTTCTCTCTGAAATTATTTGACCAGCTTTTGAAAATACGCGTTCAGACGGTACAGAGGTGCCAGGAATGTGTAAATATTTTGTTGCCAACATGAACAAATGTGGAGATGATGCTTTGTGCTTCATCCAAAATTTTGTACAGCTTTCCTTTCTATCTTCATACGGCTGCTCAAAATATTGTGTGAGGGTTATTACGGAATTGCTTGAAGAATTTATTTTTTTTGAAATTTCCTGGACTCTATTGTCTAAAACATCCCATAAATCATTCGCTAGTAACGGTTCATTAATCCTTTCCTCTTGCTCGTGTTGCTTAGTGGTTGACTGCTGTTCATCTTTTTTTAACAACAAAGATAATTCGTTTGTTAATGAATCCACTGCATCTTTCAGGCTACCATCATTAACAAAAGCGGCTTTCTTAAAGCGTGGGTCTAAGAGTGTTGCAGATGCTATGAATTTATGTTTTTCTACGTTTCCAAGACGAGTGCTTATCCCGTCAAGAAGCAATTTTTTTAATTTTTCTCCTGTATGAGATGTTACAGATTTATGTCTAATAGAATGCTCGATTCCTCTAACTAGTGGGATGATTTTTGAAATGGTTGGATAATTCTCGGCGGATATCTCTATCGTCATAATTTCAAATGGTTTAAGCAAAAACATACATTCACTAATCACGTCCCACTGTTCATTTGCCAATGATGGCGGACTGTTAGGTAATGCCGCTAGTGCAGCCGACAAGGGTTCTTTTAGCTCTACCAATCTTTCAAACATTAAAAGTGTCGAGTTCCACCGGGTTATTACATCCATTTTTAATCTTAATTCATTTTTCCCCATTTGTGACTGAACAAGTCTTAATTTGTCAGCTGCAACAACACTGCGCTTAAAATGAGAAACAATGTTTCTACATGCCTGAATAAGAGCTGGCATTCCGTCACATTTTGCAATAGCATCACTAACTATTAAGTTTAACATATGTGCTACACAGGGAACATACGGAAGACCAATGATTTTTATTGCAGCTTTTATGTTTGAGCCACCGTCACTAATCACCGCTACAATTTTATCCAAAATATTCCATTCGTGGAATATTTCTTTTAAGTTTTTCGCCAAATATTCGCCTGTATGGCTCTCATGTAGTTGTTTTGTACTTAAAACAAAACACATTAATTCTCCCTGTTCTTGGTCAAATATATGGCACGTTACAGTTAAAAATGATACTGAATTTCTAGACGTCCAAACGTCTGTCGTGATAGATACGTAAGTCGTTTTTTCTAAAATATTTTTAATTTTTGTTTTCGTATTTTGTACATATTATGAATGATAGAGGTCATCAGTTTTTTCCTACTAGGTAACGAATAACGGGGCTCGAGTTCTTTTATAAGTCTGATAAATCCTACATTTTCAACTACAGATAGTGTTTGCAAATCTCTGATTATCATTTCCGCGACGAGATTGTCTAGTTTTTAACCTTGTTTAGAGGTAAATCTCTGCACTTGAACTGCAGATAAGACTGCCTTAATTTTTCAGCAGATAAAGAGGTTGACGAGGATAGAGGAGATAGTGCAGTTGAAGTAGTTGCCACGGAAAGATCATCCTCGCTATTAGTGACTTTTGCACGTTTTTCTGACAGTGTATTAGTGGTAGCTGTAAATTCAGTGATTTCAGAATCAGCTGATTTTGATAATGGAACAATGCCTGATTCATAAACACCGATGTGTTTTCTTCTTAAATGTTCTTTTAAATTTGATGTATTATTAGCCCTTTTCAGTTCTTTTTTATACACTTTACAAATTGCTGTAGTAGGAGAATTGCATTCAAAAAAATTCCATACAATCGATCGTTTACTCATCTTGATTGATATTAATTAATTAAATTATTAATGATTAATGATTTTAAAAAACTATCCTAATGAATTTTATAATTTATAGTGATGAAATAACAAAAGAGGGTAAAAAACCTTTAATAATAATTACCTACTTTTATTGGTAGGGTACGTACTTAATTTAATATTGTTAAAAATTAATTATTGATTTGATGTTATATCTAAAGCTAATCGCAAATAATACATAAGTAAAACGAAATTCAGTTTAAAATAATACTACCTACAATATTAAAGAGCTATCCGAACAGGAATATCACAAAAATAACTTACAGTAGGTACCGATTTATTCCTAAAATCCTATACGACGAATAACTATGAACTGACTGACTGAAACACGATTAAATCAGTCTAACTTTTCATAATCAAAAAAATATTGATGTTTTTTTGGGGGATGGGGTGAGTAGTGCAGGTGCCGAAGTATTGCACGTGCACGTCTGAACTGCTAGTGTAGACATAATAATTCTATCATACACCGACTAATAATAGTCGGTCATCTGTGTTGTGCGCTCTTCAATAATATTAGTCGTTTACTTCTAGAAATGCCAAACAAGCGGTTCGACTAATATTAGTCGAATGATTAGTCGATTATGAAAATTAGTCATCGACTTATTAGTCGATGGTCCCATACCTATGTGCAAGCATAGTATAGTTGAATTAAAAGTAAAACAAACTTGGAGCTAGCGAGGGCGAAGGGATCCGAAGCTAACGGTCGGGGGCTCGGTCGCTCTTAGCCAACCAGCGCTGAACAATTTTCATGGCTACCTTTCTTGACAGCGTTGTCATATTTCAGTAGCACTCCGCTTTTGCAATAAAGAATGTACTGTACTTTCTTCATTTGCAAACAAGTTTGTAGTGTATTTTTGGAACTATTTTCACTGTAAAATGCATCTCATATCGAGAGAAAGCAAAGCGAAGAGAGAGGGAGTGGAGGCACGCGAATGTTGCGTAAAGCGCCAGTGCTGGTAACACACTGCACATAGCGGCAACACTGGAGACTGAGCCCCGAGCGCCTCCTCCAGCGTCACTGTCCCAGGTTTGTTTTACTTTTAATTTTACTATAGTAACTTATTGTTTTGTCTTGCTCTGCTTACTTATTAAAATTAGTTATATTTCATAAATATTATTTACATCGTTTGTATTACAGTTTAATAAAAATATGATTTTAAAGCACACTCTTCGATGCAGTAAAATTGCAAAAATCTAATTTTCTGACTGAATAGCTCTGTTGTTGTTTAGGTCATCAGCCGAAAGGCTGGTTTGAACCTGTAGAGGTTTTACTAAGTAAAACGAGGAGTGAGATGGTTTACCATTGCCTTCCTCACTGAATGGAAAAGTACACTTATCAGCATGCCGGGCCCTCTAAAAAGCACATATTTTCCACTCTGCAAATGACACCTTCACTTCATTCACCACAGGGTCTGGCTGTATAATGAAATTCATTACTTTCAGAGGAGATAACTCTGATTAGTGTCTTTTACACCTCTACCTCTTCTGTTCTTAAATGATTCAGTCATTTAATTGGCTGACCATGTGATAAGAAACAAAACTATTTATTTTAGCCCTGCAACGAACAAATTGAATGTAAATAATTTGACACTCCACCTGTCTGTTATGGGCAGACATTGTTTGTATTATAGTTTAAAAATATGATTTTAAAGCACACTCTTCGATGCAGCAAAATTGCAAAAATCTAATTTTCTGATTGAATAGCTCTATGAAAAAAAATTATCTAGTTAATTTTTAATAAAATATTTTGATAGATAATTGTATGGTTACAGGGCTCCTCACCGATTTTAACAATTCGAACTTTGGATTATGGCCCATGTTTAGCAGAACCAACAAAAAAGCTTTTACCTTTTCTTATCATAGCTCCTTCCAAGTATTCCAAATGGAATATTGTAGAAGTACCGTAGCGTTTGTTATTGAATTTGAAATTTTGAGTATTCGGCGATTATTTGCATTAATAATTCAATCATGAAAAGCAGTTGAATATACTTTAATTCATTTATTGGTCTTTATTTCATAAATATTTAAAAACTGGGAATGATTTCAGTAAAAATAAACTATTTCAGTGGTGTACCATTCGCACTACATAACCTAAAAAAATCACTAGCCATCATTTCATGTACATTTCACTGTTAGGGTTATTGTAAATTACACTGTCATTATCACCTTCATCTTTAAAGTCACTATCATATTGAAGATTTTAAATAAAATCGGGAAAAATCTCGGCAAACACCATATTTGTTAACATCGGTAATCATTAAGCATTTTAATTTCATTGTATTCACAGATTACGTATCAAATGGTTGCACCATTGGTTCAAGGAGATAAAAAGACAGGAACGAAATCTAGCGAAAATTGTACTAACTACCTTCGGGAATCGGTGTAATACAGTAGTACTGTATATAGTTTCTAATATGACAAGAGGCCTTTTTTTAGTCGGTTGGTAGTCTGACATCAAACTAATGATGAAGTGGTATGAACGTTTGAGACATTCTCTGATGTGGGATACCGTAAGGCTGAGGACAAAACAATCCTTTCTACTGCAGAAGTAAAATCCAGCAAAAGAGATCAAATAAAAAAAAAAAAAAAAAAAAAAAAAAAAAAAAAAGGTCTGGTGTATAACACCCACACGACTTTCTCTTGCCAGTGTAAATAATGAACAATATAACAAGGTATAATCATGAGTAAACAATGTAAAATTAAAAATACAACCCAATTTTAGTCTGGAGTGAATGACGCAAAATGAAATCAACCTCTGTCGAACTTAAAAATATGGAAAATTGATGCCAAACCAAGTTATGTAGAACAAAATTCTTTAAATTAAAGTTGTAGGTTTCTTATTTCGTACAGCTTTATAATTATATACACTTTTCCCCTGAAATTCATATTAAGTCACAATCATAAAAAAACATTTTTTACAAGATCAAAGCCCCCCCCCCCAACCATTTTAGCAGACATGGCGTGTACCTTATCTTGTAGAAAAATATAGTAAAAACGTAGTTAATGAAGTGGCTTTGTAAGACAATCGTAGGAGCTGTTTTTAAGAAAATCACATGAATAAACTACTAGGTTACTTCCAGTTGACCGATTTTGATGAAACTTTTCGTGTTCCCTATTGGTACTTAACTTAAGTTCCAAGTTTCAACTTCATACGATATTCCTTTCTTGAGATATTTTGTTCACATACAAACCAATTCGTAAAAACATGTTTTTTTTGGGTTCAGGGGACTGGAAAACGTGTATTTCCAGTGAAAATTCGATTTCAAAAAATCAATGTGATAAACAATACTTTCCTGCCTCATATGTTCATATAGGGCAAGAAAAAGTAAAAATACATTAGCACACACCTGCATAATCTGAATTTTTATCAATATTAAATTAAAAATTTCAGTCCCTCATTAACCCTAAAAGTTCAACGAGCCCTCAAATTAAAGCCTCCCTGGTCCCTTACAATTTGTCTTTTCCTTAGGAACTTTGGGTGCTTAGTCACAGATTTCACTCTCAAGTGGGATATTTTGTCACGTGAAAATAATAACCTCAAATGTAATACATAACTTATCAGGTTCATGTAACTGTGTAAAAGATTCATAGCTTTCAATACTTAAAAAAACTTAAGTGTCTGGTGACAGAGTTATGAGATACTCCACCTGGACTGAGATACACACTTTCGATAATGAGTAGATACAACGGACATTTAAGGCTTCAACACTCAGTCAGCTACCACAGATTCTAAATACAGTTGGAGCTCCACATATCAAAATTGTAGGTTCCTTATACAAAATTTGATATACAGAAACTTTGATAAAGAGGAACACTGTTTTTTTCTCATTAAGACTGCTACTTATATTACATGAGATTACTCGACCGTAACATATTGCCTAAAAAACAGTATTATAAGGCTACGCACCAGTGGCGGTCCTAGCAGGGGGGCCGGGTGGGCCCGGGCCCACCCATTTTTAATATGACTTGACTGAAACAATAAAGCAACGAGGATTTTTATTCACAACAAGATGGAAAACAATAATGGTTACGATATTTACGTATCAAATGAGACGAATTAAACCTTATCTACGGGCATCTATGGCAGGGCAAAGACTTTGTAACCTGGCGATTGTATTCATAGAAAGAGAGTTAAGTTTTCCTTTAATGTCGGATCCAGATCCAGTTGTGGACGAGTTTGCAGCTCAAAAAGAAAGACGGCTACAGTTCAGTTTGTTTTAAAGTAAACAATAATCGAGAGTTGACTAGTTTATGTGTTATTATTTCTTCATAATTTTGACCAACATAATGGATTTGGACTTGATTTTTATATTTTCAAACTGTTTTTGTAACTCATGTACTGTATTTAAAGTGTTCAATTTAGTAAATTTCTTATAAAAATTACAAGGTTGTATTTGTTTATTCAATACAAATCCTGAAATAACGATAGAATGTACTCAATTGGTTACCTACATGTATTCAATTTATAAAATCATAGACAAATATATAATATATATGTTTTACATAGGTAAAAATAATGTACATTACATATAAACAGCTACTTTTTAATTTAAAAAATTAACATATAGATATATAAGTGGGCCCACCCAGAAAAAAATTTCTGGGGCCGCCACTGCTACGCACTATACTTAAATGATACTGTATTTTAATTAAAAATAATGAAATAAAAACTGTAATGAAAAACATACATCTGTTGGATATTCTGCTACAATAACGTCTTCATCTACCCTTAAAAATTCATTGAGTGAAATATCGTCTTTGATCGTATCAACCAATTGACCCAACATTCCTCAATTTGCAGTTGTACATTGACTTTTAAGTTTTTTCAGAGAAGCTGGCTTTAAAAAAACAATTTTTTATTGTCGATTCTGCTACATCATTTTGCCACACCTTTACCAATTCTGATATAGACTGCCTGAGGTTAATAACATTTTCTATAGGTTTGTCATTTTCCAACGCAAGAATAAGTTTCTTGAGAACCTGTTTTCTATAATACAATTTTAGAGTTCTAATAAAACTTTGGACTATAGGCTTTAGTTTCGATGTGGTATTTGGAGGGGTAAAACAAGATTCACTTTTTTGAGACAAGACGGATGTGCAGGGCAATCATCCACAAAAAGAACATCTTTTCTCTTCTGCTTAGGCATGTTTTATCTCATAACATTTTTACCCATTTGAAAACTGCTTCGTCCACATCATCGTATTTACATAATTTTGATTGTAGTACATAGTATATGAGTACCACACTACTCTTATATGTTGACCACAGTGGTCAACGTACTGCATTGTCATGTTGCTCTCTCTATCTCTCCCTCTCCCTCGCCCTCTCTCTCTCTGTGTGCGCGTGTGTGTGTGTTTCGGATTGACTAGTGTCAATACTGACAGGTATATGGAGTTCTATTTATATTTTCACTAAAATTAAGTTCAATATGTAGAATTTGTTTTTGATGTACAGAAATATTTTTCCATTAAAATTTCACTGGACTCAGGAAATACTTCGATATGAAAAGAATTTTGATATATAGAAGTTCAATAAATAAAAATCCGACTGTATATATCATGTATTGATCTAAAATATTACTGTATTCATGTATTAATGTAGTTGTAGGGTTTTTTAATTTCCTAAAATGCTACAAATAAATTTACATCAAATATATTCCATGTACTACATACAATATCAATGGATAATAATTATACAGGACAAAAGGTAGCAAATGGGTTTTATTTAAATATGACTTTTTGCAGCAAATAATCAGTTACACAAATCAATAATTTAAATCATAACTTCATGTTAAATATTGTGGTACTTTACCTTCGAAAAGATTTTGTTGCTATCAGTGGTGTTTAGTTGCTTATCCATCCAATTAAATTTCAAAAATTCAGAAGCATATGCAAATGCTTAAATACATTTTTTTTCAAAGAAAATAGCTACAATCACAAAGTGAGAGTAATTTTTGAATAGACTTACTTCTATATAGAAAAGATAATAATGTTTAGGATTACGTGTTTGTATTGTTACTAATTTGTTTAAATTTGTTTTCCGTAATGAAATTTTATAATTTTGAGTCGAGGAAGGAAACAAAATAATAAGAAACACAAATTTTTAACTTACCAATGATTTTTTATTTCAATTCCTGGAAGCTCACAGAGACGCACTGCATTTTTTTACACATAAATAATAACATTTTGAAACATATAATGACACAAAATATTTAATATCGGTGAATACAGAATTTATCATACTATATAATTTTAAAATATTTATTTAAGTTTACACTGATAATAAACATTAAAATCGTTACACAAATCTTTTACAATGAAAGAATTATTATTTAAAGAATGATATACCACAGTCAATAAATATCAACATATAATATCAATACATAATATATAGGACAAAAGGTATTGATTAAATGGGCTTTTTTAAAATATTACTTTTTACAGCAAACACTTATAAATAAACAAAAAAAATTTTAAATCAATTACATAGCCTACATCATGTCCAAATAAGTGATAAAAATAAAAATAAACATAAGTGTCCAAATAATAGATGAACGAGTTCAAAAAAAGTGAAAATGTTGTTAAAATATGTAAAAATAATTGTCAGAAATTGACAGAAATATATTCCATGTTATTTTATTTAAAAAACTTCATGAACATAAATTTTTATTTTAAGAACAAGGTTAATTAAAAACAGAAAAAAAATTCTACAAACAAGCAGAAATAAAACATTGTAATGTTTAATCAAACAGATATCTTATTCTTTTAGTACACTTGTCAGTACAGCAAAGTTTCAAGTTTCATGATGTTAAATTTCAGGGATTATGATATTTTTAATTTTAGTATGAAATTATCATGTTAATTATTAAAAGAAAAAATTATTTTCATAGGAGATTTATCTCAATAGTTTTATAGAACTCAAAACCAAAAACATTTTGTGATTATAAATATTGGAAAAATTTTAAATAATCTTTGTATCTAATATATAATTTATCTAAGTTATAAAAACTTAGTTAATGCAAATAGATTGCTGGGTCAGCAATAACTAACTCATTAAAAGACTGTTGGGAAGGCCCAACTGGAATGTTAGCACAAATAAATATTAAGTACACACCCTTGGTTACCTATTTGAAAAACATGTTTGTTTTTGTTACTCTAGGTGGAGTATTAAATTATTTTCACTCAATCTGATAGTTCTACGGCTACAAAATATAGTTCTTTTTGTATCACGTGGTCAGCCAATTACATGACTGAAGCATTTAAGAACATAAAAGGTAGAGGCGTAAAAGACACAGAGTAATGAATTTTAAAGACACCAGTAATGATCTGGTACGTAGACTTGTGGTGAGGAGGAAAAGAATGCCTTTCACATTATCTTTAAATGTGAGAAACTTTATTGAGATATTCATTCTTTGGACAAATAGAGGACAATCTTCCACAGAAAGACTTGGTGGGTAGTCTTCTAAAATACATAAGCTGTTACCCCCAACCTAAATATTAGTTAATATTTTATGCAGTAAGGAATGTGCGTTTTATGTCTGTTTTGATTTTAAATAAAGCGAAATTTCAATATCTATTATTCATTTTTTCCTGAGTAATTCACATGAATCTTTTCAGAATTAAATTTTCTACAAATTTATTTAAGAAAAAATACACCTTTATTTACCATTTATGAAAGTAATCTTACATTAAACACAAAAATGTGTTATGACTTTGCACCAATTCTTGTGTTTTAGTATGATATCTCTGAAAGAATTGCATTTACAGCTCTGGAACCAATTTTATTCAATTTTCCAGATTAAAAAACATAAGAAATAATCGTATTTGTATCTTTGTATCTACCTTTAACATTTTTATACGGCCTTACTTCACCGAGGGTACAGAGCTCTAGGTGAAATTTTTCGCTAGCCGTAACTCGCTAACTAAGCGTTTTCAGGCATGTGTTTATATGAACTTTTTTTCTTATTTTTAGCTATAGAATGAGATCCCAAGAGATTGCGGTATAGTTTTGAACCACCCTGTATATCCTATATATAAGATGGATGATTTATCCTAAGATGGAGATAAAAAATATTGTATTATAAATGAATTATGTGATCACAAAAGTTATCAAATCGACAAAAAGTCTGAAAAAAGGAAGACTATACGTATATAGGAAGGCCTAGGATTAAATGGATTAAAATCGAAATATGACTAAATATGGCAAAGGAGCAACATAATACCTACTCTAACTATACACAAACAATTTATATCTTTTACAGTAAGCTAAGAAATAATTACGAACCATCATTAAAATTGATTTAATCAATAAAATATAACTTTCTCCCAAGTAATAATTTCAGATTTAGAAACCTCGCTGTATTAATTCAAGCTATGATTACTTAAAGAAAGATTTAATGAATGATTAAAATATTATGATAACTTTACAAATAGGCAAAGAACTTAGGGCCTACATCTGTAACTGATACAGGATATAATATACGCTCATAAAAACTACACATATAATTAAAAAGCTACAAATATAATAAATATTATGATGAAACATTTCATTAATTATTTAATATCAATAAATATTTAATAATAATAATAATAATTAATAACACATCAAAAAGAACACCAATTTTTAGGTATAAAAATAAGAAGGTGTTGAAATATTACATATAATAATTTAACAAATATTTCTGGTGTACACCAGATAAACTTTGCCGCATAAAACTTTACAATAAGTTATATAATCATTTGGTTAAATATATAATAATAAAAGCTAAATATTTTCAAAATATTTTATGTAAATATTATTAATGTGAAGATTACATAAAATTACTATATTTTTTAAAACAACAAATATTTGTCCAGTAAATTTATTTTAAAAGCAATTATAAATTTTATAAAATATTAATTATAAATAATTTTAATTTAATCATATCCATTCATAATAGAAACAAAATTTACAAAGATTTTTTATAATAAATGTATTAACTTATTAGTTAATATTATAATAATTAGATTATTAAAAATTAATGTCAGTAATAAAAGCTTAACTTTCTGTACTTATTCATAATTCGTTGTAGACTTTATTAATTTCTCCATATTCAGACATTACATTTATAATTATATAAATGGTTATTAAGAAAAATAACTTTTTGTGTTGAATTGTAAATTAAAAACTAATGTTCGTCTCGTTGGTTTTAATCAAAACTAAAAAACTTACTGCCCTTTTACCAAAATTTTTATAGTATTAACCCAAATGCATTTTGGCCTCCATGACACTATCGTCAGAGGGAGAAATATGCACTAAAACTAACTTATAGTGATGATATCAATGATTTTAAATTTAAATCTGTAAATAATTATTTAAAATATTATAATTCAATGAAGATAAATGCACGTATAAATCCAGTAACTTATAAGGTGTTGTCAAATATTGAATTTATTATTAACTTAAGTTAGGAAACACTTTGACTATAAAAAAAAATTAAAACTGCGATAACCCGTTACAACTTCAATAGTACATACTGTAATTCCAAATCACTCATCAGGCCAAAAAACTTGATCTTTATATTACTGTTAGACCTATTCAATTTTCAACGTACCATTTGTATTGTATAAATTTCGGACCATCTGAATAGTTCAGAAGACAATCGCAGTTAGTGTTGATCTTAAGTTAATAGTACATCCAATATTTGATGACAGTTTACACTGGATTTACACGTGAATTAATCTTTACTGAATTATAATATTTAAAAAATTATTTACAGATATGCGTTGAAAACCATTGAGATTATAATTTTTTTGTTTTTGATGGCATCCACTCACCCCTTACAGCCATTTCAACCTCCATGAAAGGAAATAACAGGGAAGCGGGGATGACCTACATGATTTGAAGAAGTGCAGCAACAGATAGAAATCCTTGAAAATGCTGTACTTACCTATCGGGACGTAAATCATAGGGGACATCAAAACAAAAACACTTAAATAACTATATACAGGTTAGTAAACTTGTGCAGGAATTGGCAATGATACCACACCTACAGCATAGAAAGATAACTTAGGGAAACTCAAAAGAGAAAGAATATAAACACTAATAACAAGAAAAACCACCAAGCTAACAGACAAGTAAAATAACAATTATCAAAACAAGACTCCTATATGACTTAATAACGCTGGCAGGCTGTCCCTGTAATCATACGACTGTCCCAACTGGATCAACCTAACAAAATATTCCTCTTAAAACATTGATATATTCCTGTTGAATATATCAACCCCGCAAACATCAAGAACATTCATAATGCGAACGCATCTTGCCAGGGGTGATATCAGAGTCTTCACCTTTTAGTCAGTGCAGGTTTAATGTAGGTTAGATCTAGTGTCTATTTCTTACTCTCTAGATTGTCTTATAGAAGCTGAAACATAATACGATAAATATTATATCTTTTTTTTTGCGCCCTGGAGACTCCAGGAGGAGTATAGGACATGTCGTCAGATATAACACCTGAAATACATATTATATCACACAATGTATCACTACTATCAAGAAAGAAATTCTTGTACGCTATAAAAAGTTTCACCGATCAAGTAATTTTTCAGATTTTTTTTAAAGGAATTCAAATCCTCACAACACTTTAAAAATTGGGGTAATTTATTCATGAATTTTCTCCCTGCATAAGTAGGTTTTTGTTCAAACAATTTTGTGGAGTGATTAGCCACATAATAATCATTCCTGTTTCTCGTGTAACTTTGGTGAAAGAGTAGTAAGTTTTTTGATTTGATGTTCAAATGAAAGAAATACTAAATTAAAAATTCTGCAGAAAATGCATTTTATAAAAAAAATCTTTCCGATGTCCCAAATAATTACTTCAGAACTACTTTTTCTCCCAGTTTTACAAAAGTATCATTGGGAATTAATTTCTACGTTATTTTATTTTTTTAATAAATGAATGATAATCTGTTTAACCATACACTTCTACAAACACAATTGTCAATTATTGTGAGGTGGAAACAACTTTGTGAATTAACGGCACCCCACACTGCCCCTTTTGTGGCTAGATAATAATGATATATTATTTTATCAAAAAACATCCTATGTAGGATTATCAACAGCTGTATTATTTAAAATTGAAATTATATTTCTAACCACCAGAATATGGTAACAGAAAACACTTACCATTGTTTATAGCGCTTTCGTGTATCTTGTACACATCTTCAGTTAATTAACATTTTTAAAAAATATATTTCACATCAAAATTTAAAACTTCTAACTCCTACCATAGCAGATAATAAATCACTCATGTTTCTCTCTTCTCTGTTGTTGTTTAGGTCATCAGCCAAAAGGCTAGTTTGAACTATAGAGGTTTTACTAAGTAAAAACGAGGAGTGAGGTGGTTTACCATTGCCTTCCTCACTGAATGGAAAAGTATGCTTATCAGCATGCCGGGCCCTCTGAAAAGCACATATTTTCCACACTGCAAATGACACCTTCACTTCATTCACCACAGGGTCTGGCTGTATAGTGAAATTCATTACTTTCAGAGGAGGTAACTCTGACTAGTGTCTTTAACACCTCTACCTCTTCTGTTTTTAAATGATTCAGTCATTTTATTGGCTGACCATGTGATAAGAAACAGAACTATTTATTTTAGCCCTGCAACGAACAGATTGAGTGTAAATAATTTGACACTCCACCTGTCTGTTATGGGCAGTCTCTCTTCTCTACTACCAAGTAATCCAATATCTTTAACCTCAGAGTGTTACTATTTGGAGAAGGTGGCACCTCCTGAAACACCATCTGCAATGATCCAGATTAGTGTTCCAGTTTGATAAGGAGGTTTTATGATAACCCCATATATTGGGACAAATAAATGAGAAGGATCTGCCATGGTAAGAGTAGGAAGTTTTAAATTTTGATGTGATAAATATATTTTAAAGAATTTTAATTTACTGAAGATGTGTACTAGATACACGAAAGTACGATAATCATTGGTAAGTGTTTTCTGTTACCGTATTCTGGTGGTTAGAAATATATATTTCAACAATAACGATATTGCATAAAACTGTACATTTAATCTGACATTATGGTTCTAAAATTGAACCATTTCACACAGAAATTTTATATTTTCCTGGAGAATAATCTCTTGGACCCTCCAGTTATTAGTGTCAGAACTTTTTCAAGGGACAATAACCAAGGAACCTCCTCCAGAATTGAAAAATATGACAGAAATGCTGTAGTAAGAGCATTTTTGTTTCTCTCTTCTAAACTACTATAGTCTGTCTACTGTAAGAGTACTCCGCGTGAGGCAAGCGCCTATAGGTTGTAAACGAAAGTTTTACTCTATTTGGCGCCTATCTACCTCTCCGCCTGACAATTATCTTGTACTACGTTCCATCATAATCATAAAAATCTACACTCTACATCCAGCTAAAATAAACATAATCCTATAAGCGTTTTCAATTATAGCATTCAGATTACTTGTAATTATTGTAGTTTCATAAAGAGACTCCTTAATTAATTATTTTAACCGTTATACGTAACAAAACAATTTTTTTCTACTTTTTAATGGTTGCCGCTTTTATGTTTCAAAAACTCAACACATTCACTATCATGCATGTTAACAAAACACAGCTTACAAAACTTTTCAACGTCAGTCTACAAAAAAAATCGAAACGAATCTATACAATACCAAAAGATAACTGATGAAACAAAAAATGAGTTAAACACGGGCAAGTGCAAACAGTTGTATTAAACTAGTCACAGTTATTAATTTTTATGATACGAAGTAAACAATCTGAAATGATAAGCAACGAATTACTGGAATTGTAAACTCTCCTGTTATAATTCAAGCGCATTAGTCTTATATTATTACTTGTGACCAAAAATAAAACTGTCTTCATTAAAAACTTACTAATCACAAATAATAATGTAATAATAGTAAATAATGTAACAAAAAAATAACAATGTAAGAATAATAATAGTAAAAGTTTTAGTTATTAATGGTAAACTAATGTTCGATTTATAAAATATTTTCTAACAGATGAATTGAACGTGTTTTTATTATATTTAGCTTAAAGCGAATAATTAGTGTTGTATGGTATTTTGTTTTTGATCATGCTGTGCGTACTTTTAATTAATGTGCATGCCCACTTGTGTTGCTGGTTGCCTACGTTGGAGTACTCTTAGCGTAGACAGACTCTAAGTAATCCAATATCTTTTTCCTCAGAGTGTTACTATTTTGAGGAAGTGGCACCTCAACACCATCTGCGATGATCCTGATTAGTTTTCCAGTTTCATAAGGAGATTTTATGATAACCCTATATATTGGGACAAATAAATGAGGACTACATAATCATTCAAGAAAATACTGATCCAATCATATCATTATATTTGAAAAGAGACTTCATATAGAAGGTAAATGCATTTTCAGCATAAAGTAAATTTAAAAATACCAATAATTTTTTAACAAAACATATTTCATACTGATTTCATTATTTACAAATAAATTTTATCCTTAAATTTGTTATAATTATATTTCTTTGTCTTTTTATCATAATCAACACAGAGTTAAAACAAAGAAATTTCTCTTTATATTTTTGTTATGGTTAATAATTAAAAAATAAGACAAGTTCTACACTTGTAATGAAAGTTAAAAGAATAATTAAAATTACGACTCAGTCATGCTGTTTAAGACTAATTTGTAATGCTGTGACTGGTTCTTCGTACAAGATACAACTTTTATTCAGAATTGTTAAAAATTCAAATAATTCTTTACAATAATGCAAAACTGAAATCCTTATTCAGTAGTTACAATGTAATTATAGTTTTACTGCATGGAATTAATATTTTCTGATGTTTTAGTGTTCAAGTCAAATGAAGCAAAATATTAGAGCGTATATAAACCCATAAATTGTAATTCTTTAGTCACATTATGAGAAATCACTTTGCTGCAAAGAAAGGTGGAAAGATGGAGTGTCTGGAATAACCTGTACGTTTTGAAGACCATAACCTACATTCACATCAAGGTCAACCTGAAATATTGAGGACAAGTGTGCAGATTCATGGTTATAATATACGACATGCGATCAACTACTGTCATCTTATACATAATCTCAGTGTAATTGAAAAAAATACCATGTTATATAGGAGCCAGAATGTGGAACACTCTGCCGGAAGACATCAATAGAACCGACGTTGACATTTAGCTCAGCAACTGAAAATATGGCTTTGCCATATTACAAGCTGGTACAGTTTTTCCACTAGAGGAGATCTCAAGTATATGAGACACAGATTGAGCTAAATTCTATAGACTATACTTACATTATATTAACTTTCATGTGCCACTATTTACAATCTTGAAGTTTGTAAATAAAGATGATTCTGATTTTGATATGACTGTGAATACTTTTCTTGAAAAAGTTCTCATTTGAAGAATTTTTCATGATGGGATTATTATTGTTGCTAAAAATATAAACAGTATTATAATACCTAGTAATAGCACCTATTTTGTTACCAGATCTATTGCAAGCCTCAAAAGGGGTGCATTGAAAAACTATTGCCAATAGTGGTGACTGAGGACACAATGAATAAACTAAAGATTAATAAATAATTGAACGTAAAGGGGTTTCAAATGGACAAAATGACTAAATTTGTGCGGTTGACAAACAGCGGAAAGCAAGATCGGAAAATATGAAGAAGTATTGGCAGAGGAAATTAAGCTTATGGGAGCCAAAGAAGACCATTCAAATAATCAACTAAAGTAATCCAGTGAGGCCAAACAAGCCTAAAAAATAAAAAAAATAAAAGTTATTGTACATGCAACATGTTAAAACATATTTGCTGTTACTTATCAGAAATTATTAATTCCAGCATTTTATAATAAATATTAAATGTTCAAGAGTAAAACTTACCTTATATTCTCATAATAACACTGACAACACAAATAGAAAACTTTCTCCTAACATTAATTAATTTCTTTAGATATATTATGGAATTGTTGTTAATTTGGAAACAAATGAGGATAATTAATAATAAAAATGAAATTGGCCGCCTCCGTAGCGTAGCGGTTAGTGCATTGGCCTGCCCCGTGGAGGTCCCAGGTTCGCTTCCTGGCCAGGGTCTGGAAATTTTCACGTGTCAAATCCCAGAGATAATGTTACATAATCCACTGTAGTCACTAATGACCAAGCAGTTGATGCAACTTTAAATAAATAAATTTGAAAAAAATGAAATTACACATTTCTTTCATTTTAAGTGAAATTTTTAATAATTTTACAACATTTTATACGGCTTGTTAGATTTTAAAAATGGTTTATAGTTTAACTCTTTCTAGGTTACCATAAAAATGATAAAATTTTTATAGTGGGAGGTGTCATCGACACAGTGAAAGGGTAATCACACCCTGGACATTCAATTCTGCAGTACGGTGCTACGAAAATTGCCATATTTTATTTAGTATAGTATGGCAGAATGGTACAATAGTTGTTTTCCCTTACATTGTTTCTTGTCCCAAAACACACACATCTCCTAGATGTCATAGTACAGTAAACCCTCATTACAACATATGAACTGGGGCTTATGATTATTTGTTTGTAACAAATATTTTGAATACAAGCACAGCAGCAGTTTACATAAATGAAACTATGGGAATATATATTTAAATATAAATTTTTGACTGTAGTTATCAAACAGCCACAACACAAAATGAAATTAAATGATTTTTCACTTTTTTTAATGATATAAATTTTAATACCACTGCCATCTGTGTTTGCATAAAACAAACCTAATATAAGCTCCTTCCTTATATTCCTACCAGGGGTGTAGTTCTTTTAGCTTATGAAGCTAGTGTGTTGTCAGGAGGACTTTTGAAAATGTTAAATTAACTTGATTTATAACTCTAGTATTTAATAAAATATTTCAAATTTTTTTTCTAAAAGGTTTGACAGCTTCAAAATCGGTGCCCAACAAATTTTGTTGTTTGAAATGACATGATTCTGAATAAATGTAAAACAACAACCAACCAAAATTTGCTATGAACTATTAAAATTCAATTTTTTTAATGGTGGTTAAAAATTTATTTACAGAGATGAAAGAAATGGAAAGATCTTTTTTGTTGTTTATTATAAGCAATGTACAATCTAATAGGATCCTTTATAATGAGGCTTTACAGAACTATATAACAATATGAGATATAATTACTACAAAAACCACGATTATGATATATATTATTATTTATTTTAGAGAAACATGTAACTCTTCAAACTTAGCACGAGCATTTAAAATTTGGAAAAACTGGAAATTCATGTTATTTCCTAATTAACAACAATGTACATACAACATATCGACTCATTTGTATCCATTCTATTAACAAATTTTAATGTATATAAAATTAAAAATCTATAATTCTTTATAATTTTATACATATAATGTTTTAAGACTATGCATTCATTCTAAATATTAAATTTTAATAAAAATTTTTGTATTTAAATAGAGTGAATAAGTATGTAATTTTAGCCGAACTAGGGTAATTTTACTAATTCTACTAATGCTAATAAATTACCACTTGGTCCAATACTAGTATCACAATTGCTTTATATAATATACAAAAGACCCAATTAATGGTATGCTTTTAGATGACAATATATGAAGTAAAATACGACAAATAAATTTTGTTTCAAGAAAAAATGACGGATTAACTAATATTGTAGTGATTTTGTTAGTTCTCTATCAGAAAATTTAGTAAGAGCCACTTCTTTGCTGATTTTTAGTGATACACATCCACATTCCCTCTTTCCACTAGCTATATCTGAATTGTTTCCTCCAGTAGCACTGATATATAGATTGTTACGACACATACAGTCACATTCTGAAAAGACCACTATATAATATATTTAAAATAAATAATCATTAAATAATTATTTTTTCTCCGAGATAAATTGTAATCGGCCACCTCCGTGGCCCAGTGGTTAGTGCTACGCTGGGAAGTGGAGGTCTCTGGTTCGAATCCTGGCCAGGGTCTGGAAAATTATTACATGTTCAAACCCACTGTTCATTACCCCAACGTAGATGCTAATTATAGTCGATGCGACTTAAAATAAACCAAAAAAAATTTATCATTATTTTGCTCAAAATACTGGGTGGCCTATAAGTCAGTTTCCCCATGAGACGGGACATTTCATTTTGATAAGTTGGTAATAGTGTAATGTTGGTAGCATCGTGTACAACATTCATTAGTTGACTGTAACAGTGGCTAGTGTGAGGTATATCTCCATGTAGTTTATTTTTTTCCTTCGTAACCGTACTTTTAAAATATTTACAATTGAACAAGTTTATATGCTTCAGTTGTGGTGGAAGCATATCATGGTACAATCGAATGGCCTGCGTGTTCGCCAGATTTAACGCCATGTGATTTTTCACTGTGGGGCATCGTAAAGGAACTAGTGTATTCTTCCAACCCACAAAACCTCCTCGAACTAAAAAATTCAATTGAAATTGCATTTGACTATGTAAATGACGATAAAAGTTACTGTTAAAAATTTGTGAATCAGTTTAAGGTCGCTGTATAAAGTGTATAGACATTTTACATTTTCATGGTGGACATTTTGAACACCTGCTATAACATTTTCAAGGCAATTATATATGTAAAGTTCATATTATAAATTTGTTTTTTTCTGTCAATAGGTTTCCTATTCCATTAACCTTTCTTCCGAATTCCGTAAGTATTGGGGAAACTAACATATAGGCTACCCTGTCTATATTAAGTGATGTATTATACAGGGTTATTCTAAATGATGGACCCAATTTTATAAACTCGTATTTATTTAGGCATAAATTCAAAATGAACAATGAATACACAATTAGAAAGGAAATTTCAAAGTTTTTTTTACACACTTATAAAATGTTCAGTGTGTCCCCCTTGTAGTGCACGGTAAACATCTAAACAAAAGCCAAACTCGCCCTACATACGAGAAAGTGTATCTCCTGTTACTGAGTGCACCGCAGTAGTGATACAGTTCCGCAGATTGGCCAGAGTTATTGGTAGAGGTGGGATGTAAACAGCTTCCTTGACATAACCCCATAAGAAATAGTCACGTATGGTGAGATCAGGAGATCTCGATGGCTAGTAGTGTAGAGTTAGGTCTTGATTTCCCCTGCGTCCTATCCAGCGCAAAGGAAGGGACTGATTCCAAAAGTCTCAAACATCAAGGTGCCAATGGGCTGGAGCTCCATCTTGTTGGAAAATGAAGTTCTGTGAATCTTCCATAACTTGGAACAGCCATTGTTCCAGCATGTCCAGTTATGTAATTCCAGTCACAGTTATTTCTGTGAAAAAAATTGGTCCATAAACCTTTGTACAAGATAAGGCCAGAACACATTTATCTTTGGTGAGTCTCTTTCATGTTCCAATGGAATGGCAGCTGGCAGCCCATTGGTGCGAGAACTCTAGCGGCCATTTCTGCAACTACCACTGCCCAATTCAGGGGGCCGATCTGCGGAACCATATCACTGCTGCGGTGCACTCAATAACAGGAGATACGCTTTCTCGTATGTAGGGCGAGTTTGGCTTTCGTTTAGATGTTTGCCGTGCAGCACAAGGGGGACACATTGAATATTTTATAAGTATGTAAAAAAACTTTGAAACTTCCTCTTTTTAATTGTGTATTCATTGTTCATTTTGAATTTACGCTTAAATAAATACGAATTTATAAAATTGGGTCCATCATTTAGAATAACCCTGTATATAACACACGGTTGTGCATGTATGAGTATGTATTAAATTTCATGGACATGCGTTAAGATGTACGAAGTCAGCAACTATAACTGATATGGTGCGATGGGCCAGGAAGGGTAGTGGAAAATATTTAGTCGCCACAAAGACTCTGACGGTTCTGACTATAGTAAACATAACCTATGTTTATGCTTACATATGCATACTTTAATGTTTATGCATATTTTTTACATTTCCTGACAGACACGCAGAGTTAGCGGCAGATTAGTAAATCAAATAAATAATATTTTCATGGTTTCATCTTTTTTGTAGATACTTTTTGTTTCATATTTATCATTATTTTTAAACAATGCATTATTTTACAAAAACTAAGTTGAATATTTCGACAAGTTAAAATAATTGGGAAATAATTTAGTATACAAAGTAAATCAGTCATAAAAATCTAGTTGTTTTGGTTAAAGTATTTTACAGGTTCCATTTTGATTGTTTGTGCAGAAGCATAACCTTTCTATTTCCTATCTTAAAATTTGACACGTTATATGAAAACTCTTACAATTTATTGAAAAGAACCAACAGTCGAATGGCTTTTTAAAAATCGATGATTTATTTGCCGTATACATACTTCATTTTTCACCAAGTACACCACATTACTGGACCCAATATTTTAATATGAAACAGATTTAACAGCAAATTCTAGAAGTTAAATTATGAGTGTATGTGTATGTTTATGTGTGTGTACCACAATCATTTAATACCAATACTCTAGCAGTTTTTCATTATGCCTAAATACTTGTGTTTCCATATATTCAATGGTGATTATCATGACTGAATAACATTCAACATACCTAGTATTATGTTAATGATAACAAGCATAAATGTATTAATAAATAAATAAATGAGAATCAAGTTTACGTATAAAATTTACTTTTAATATAAAACTAGAAATATAAAAAAATCAAAACGAAAAATTAGAAGAATATACATGCCTTGATAGAACACTTGAGGATATTAACTGAAACATTATGACTGCAGAATAAAATCATTTATCCAACATAATTTAAATTAAGAGATACGTAATAAATTTTTTTATAAATTATTCAGGGCTGTGTTGTGTTACGATACAAAGAGGTGGCACTGTAAGGGGAAGGGACATAAGCAGCAAAATCAAAATACAATTTGAACCACTCAAGAATTAAAAATCTTTATACAACACTTTTCTATATTGGTCTATGTTATTCCGATATTGATGTACAGAAGTTACAATATATCGCAAATCTCTGCCTAAAAACTTTTGGTACCTTTTAATTTCTGGTGCCAATACATGTTGACAAGTGCTTGCTGAAAGACTTTTGATCTGACAGTGTGAAACTATTATTTTTGTTTGTAATATACAGAAAAGCTGAGGTGGCAATTATCACAAATATTTTTTCAAAATCATAATCAAAGGTTATTTTAAAGAAAACTAAAATTAAGGGATGGCATTTCAAAGACTTGCATAATACTGAGGAAATCAACCACATGCCTTGAAATTATGTATGTTACTTGAAACATTTACTTGTTTCACTTCACATCCTTAAGTATTTTATTTAATTTACCAATCTTATTTATCTTTTTATCGTACAACATGTATGATGAAGTAAAGAAGACCTAGAAAAGAATAAGGAATAAGTATCAAGGGAAGAAAAATCAATTGTGTGTGATTTGAAGATGACATAGTATTGTTGGGAGATGAACACAAGATATTAAAAGTACATTACAAACCGAGGTAATGAAAGTACAAAACAAAATAGAAACTGAAATAAAACCAAGAATAGGAGTGGCATAAGAAGTGTTTAATAAAAAATACTTACTAATTACTTCCACGTAAGATGGAGTAAACCTGAGGAAATGTTCGATAAAACAAAATGTTTACTCCGAAGATTAAACTTCATAGTGATTTATGTATGTGAAACATGGATATTAAAGGAAAAGAAAGATAAACTCTACAACCTTTTGAAATATGGGTATGGAGATGGTAAAATGATATTTTGGACAATTGAAAATTTTGAACCAAATAATATTTTATAACAATACACACAACTGGTTTTTTTTAGTTAAAAAAAAGAAAATTGTTGGTTGATTTTTCTTATAAGCTGTTGTCTTTTATTTGTGATCATGTTAGACCACTGGTTCAACAAAATTAAACCTTTATTTAAACCTTAATTTATGTGATTATGCCAATATCGGCATTGCTTTGCCAAGTGGTTTGAATGTCCCAGAGTTTTGGATAAGTGATTTTGTACTGCATTTAATGAATTTTCATCAATATTAATTTGTTAACCCTTTGAGTGCCATGCCTTGTAGTGGAAAACTGGTGAAAAATGCCAGGTCAAAAGCAAGCTAATGACACTATTCCCTTTAAAAATTAATTTCATCAAAACTAATATGGATTAATATCCATATTAAGCTAATTAAGCAAAATTAAGCTAATGCTTAATTTTTTACTAAAATTAGCAGAAAACTTTACTCTATAAATAGCACATTTAAAAAAATTTATTCATTGATAATTTTTTTTTATTTACTAAAATATCTTTATTCATTTCCCGAATTTGATGTTCATGTAATATTCTTCATCCAGTAGGTTTCAAACTAAAAATATTTTTACTATCGCCAGTTATTTCATTTTACAGACAATTTTTTTCCGATTAGATTGATGTATAACACGATATTATTTAAAATACTATAATTATATATAAAAACAACGAAGCCGCCATTTGACGCGTGTGTTTACAAAAACGTACACAAACTATAAGCTCTTTGTAAAACAGATGTATCTAATTGATAGCGAAATCTATTGACACAGAATGAAAGTTCATATTTACATTAATAATAAAGCCAAAATTCAATGCAATCTACCTGTTTATACGGAAGTTATAGCCATTTACCCAACAGTTTACTGACATCCGATGTGACCGGATTTGGCTTTTTTCAGAAGACCCTCACATCCAAAAAAATTGGACCCTGGCAATCAAAGGGTTATAAAATGTTTGAGCAATAGTATTCAAAAAACAATATTATTTATAGAAATTACAAACATAATTTCTTGTATAATTCAGATGATAACTACCTGTAGAGACAGTTAAATAATTTACAGACTGATTAAATAAAAAAAAACTATTAACACAAAAAACTGACTGGAATTGGTTTTTTGGTTAATTTCTAACAAAAAACTTTAAAGTAAATTTTTACAAGTAAAATCACTGCATAAACAAATTCACTACCAATACCATTACAAATTGAAATTCAAAATTTGTACAAATAATTTGTTTGATGAATTTTCATTTGAAAACTTTTCAAAATCAATTTTTACGATAAAATTTAATACATGACAAAAAAAGATTAAGTTGTACGGATCATTTGATGAACGAGTATATCGAATGTTCCATCATGACTTAATTTATCACTCAAAAGAAATTATTAAAACAATTAACAAATTTTAAAAAAGATTACCGGTAATAGTTATGTGTATAAATAATGATACATCATACAAGGTTTTTTACATTTGAAATAAAACAATCAGCTGTATAAATAAAACAGAGCAAATGGTTTTGCTTTACTTTTCTTAAAAAAATTCTTTAATATGTATGAATTAAAGCAAAAGTTAAGGTCATGCTTCTCAAGGGCATGAGCTCAGAACAAATCCTTCAAAATTAAAAAAAATAAGCATGCCTACAAATAGAATCAAGTTTAAACTTAGTAAAATTGTATAAGGAAGAGTAAAATGGAATGCTGCGTTACTTTAAACAACATTGGGTGTCTGCAATGGACACTTTATATCTAAATTGGCTTCTAAGCATAGCAACTAAGCAGCTAAGCATAGAAACCTAAGTGATAAACGATCAAAATTTGTTTTACTTACATATTGATATCAGTTCAATATCGTTTTTAAAGTTTTACACAATAAATTTAATAAATTTTTGTTATCATTTCTCACTCGTATTTCTTCTTGATGTTCCTAGTATACTCCTATCGAACTTCATTTCTGTCTCCTGAATTTTACTCCCTGCCTTCCTACCACTTGTTCATGTGCCTGCTGCAAAAGTTAGTACTGACACAAAGTATGCCACAAATTATGTGAGAAATTATGTAATTAGGAGATGATTTGGGGTGGACAGCCTGATTAGGATAGTTGGACAGATAAAACAGTGATGGTTTGATCATTGAGAAAGATAGACATTCTAAAAGGATGTTGTATTAGGAGATGGAGGGAAAAAAACCAAAAGACAGACCAAGATAGCAATGAAAGAGAGGTGATGACTTACTACAACAATGTGTAGTGAATAATCAAGGACATGTACAGTTTAATAGATAATTTTTTTTTGTTTTTTACTCCTAATTTGTGTATGTTGCAATCTGTTCAATTCAGAACAATAAGCAACCCCATGACCCAATGAGATGAGGATGATGTGTATGACATGTAAATGAGGTGTAGTCTTGTACAGACCCAGGCCGATTATTCCTGAGAGAGTATGGTTAATTGAATCCCCACCCATCAAAGTACACCGGTAACCACTGTCTAGTATTCAAATTTGTATAAAAGTAACTACCTTTACTAGGATTTGAACCAGGAACCTTTGTCTCCAAAAATCAGCTGTTGAACAGCTGACTTGCGGTGACGACTTTACCTCTAGACCAAGGTGGGTTAATAGGTAATAAACACATTTATATCATTAAAAAAAAACAAAGAGTTGTTAATAATTCCCATTTCATTTCTGTAAACTCGACAACCTCTGTCCACATTAAGTCAGTTTTAAGAGACTAAAATGTTCCATCATCATTTCTGTCTGAATCTGGATCCTTTTATTAGTTCTGCATTAGCAGTAATTGCTGAACAGTCGGACGTTTGACCAAAAAAAAAAAAAAAATTATTAGTTCACATCTTAGGCTAATCATCGTCAGAATCAATCAGAACAGTTGAAATGTAAAATAAAATTTTTCATGACTGAAGATTGAGAAGTAAAGGTTATCCATACAAAAATATAAAATGTTCTGACTAATATATTTTTCTTCGATCTTATCCACATTAACATTTGCTTTGTTTTACTTAAACAACTCAATATTAAAAAAAATACCAACGCACAAACACACTTAATAAATCAATCTGAAAATGTTATAAACATTCAATATTTCACATCTACATGTTATTTATATTTTAAATACATACACACAGATAATTTAAATTTAATAGAGTATTAGTTTTGGAAGATATTTCAAACATAACCTGATACAATCAATGCAGGTTAATACACACATGCATTCACATATCACAAAAAACTTAATATCGTAAAAATATTTATTAAAAATTTGTGCAGAGTATAAAAAGGAGCAAAAGTATGGTATGTACATCACATGAACAATAATAATAATAATATATTAATAATAATAATACGTTATAATAATAATATTACAGTAAAGCCCCTCTTTTTAGAACTTTTAAACGGTCATTACATCTTGCCGTTACAGAGAAAGATGGAAATTTCTTTTTAATTAACTACATTAACGGAAAACACAAATATCAAAATGGATCTAACATTGAAACAATAATGGACTGATTAACAATGTGGGTTTAAATATCGTATCCTCTTGAAAACCTAGTCACATTAATAATAATAAATAATTAGTAGTAGAGTAAGATAGATACAGTAGAGTCTCACTAATCCAGAATAGATAGGATTGTTCATATCACCAAAAATCAAAAGTCTGGATGAAACGGATTTGCCTAAAATACATGTAATACAAGTTTTAGATCGATAAAACTATAAAAAAAAAATCTGGTGTGAAATACTCACACAACTTTCTCTTGCCAATGCAAATAATTTAAACAATATAACCTAACATTAGTAATAAAACATTAGAAATAAACAAAAAAAAATAACCTTATTTTAATCATGAGTGAAACACGCAAAATGAAAATCGACCTGTTAGGCTTAATAATACGGAAAATCATTCTTTCACGCTAAACTAGGCTCTGTAGAGAAAAACGCTCTAAATAAAAGTTGTAGATCATTTAATTCCCTATAAATTTGATTATATACACTTTTGTCGTAAAATGCATACTAAGGCCGAAATCTTGAAAAAATCGATTTTTCACACGTTTTCGTGAGAAAAAAAAGAAAATCGCTAACTGCTGCTAAACTAAGAGTTACACAAAAAAATGTTTGAAATAAAAGTTGTAGGATTTTAAATTCTCTACATTTTTTATTATATAAATTTTTGTGCTAAAATGCATATTAAAGCTGTAATCTTAAGAAAACAATGTTTTTACATGAAAACAGCCTCACCAAGAATTTCAGCAAACATGGAGCCTACCCTATCTTGTGGAGCATAAAAAATTTTGTAAACTAGACGATTTTAAAAAAAATTGTAGGACCAGTTTTTGAGCAAATCGAAAAAAAGTGAAAATGACACGAATAAACTACTACTTCCAGTTGACCGATTTTGATGAAAATGTTCGTGTTGGGTCCGGTAGTGGTATGTAACTTAAGTTTCAAGTTTGAAGTTCGTACGATGTTCCGTTCTAGAGATATTCTGTTCACACACACACGCAAACAGACGCTAAAAACATGTTTTTAGGGTTCAGGGGGTCTGAAAACGTGTAGATCCGGTGAAAACTCGATTTCAAAAAATCGACATGAAAACATTACTTTCCTTCCTATATATTCATATAGGCAAGAGAAAGTAAAAACCACCTCATACTGGTAGTAAAGTAGTATAGTAAATTCCTATACTTTTCCATGTCAATATAAGGAATATTTTCTCAATTTCTATCAGACATACATCTGTCAAATTTTTATCAGTGATTTATTGTACAATTACTTAACTTATCACGGTTCCAAAGATGAAAACAATTCGCTTATTTTAAAAAAAAAATATTTTAGATCAAGTTACAAAAGATCTTTAAAATTGCATGCTTTACTGTTAATAATTTCAACAGATCTTAAGTATATAAAAAATCCCACAGTGATATCTCGTGTCCTTATTACATAAAACTACCCTGAAAATTTCAGCTCAATAACTTTACCCGTTAATGAGAAAAAGTTTCTTTTGCACAAAAATATAAAAATTTTGGAAATCTGCAAATAACTTTTATACATGACAGTAACATTAGTACATTCCTGTACTACATACTCTACATAAGTACTTTTAACTTTCCGGTACTTTATTGTTTACATCGTACTGACAGTGCTACCACTGTAAAGAGTATGAAATACTGAACAAAACAAAAAAAAACAATCACGAAAATTTATCAACTTGCTCAAAAGTTACATTTTTATAATAACTGTGTTGTCTAGTCACTAAAGTAGTGAAAAAACTGGTGCAAGCTATTTCAAAACAATTTATTTAAAATAAAATTTGACAAAAAATAGCAAGTATTATATATCATTGCATTCAGAAAACCATACGCTATCAAATGGTGCCCAAAAATAAAATTTAATTAAAAAACTTTTTTTTTTTGCTTTCCAGGCCCCTTAATTTATTATTGAATTTTAGTGTGATTACTTGTAACGTTACAAGCAATTACAAGTAAATTACAACATAATTTAATTGCTTGTCAGTTCACAAGCAATCCCACCAAGCAGTCATGCCAAACTCTTCATGTTTTTAACAAAACCAAAGATACAAAGCCTCACCTAAAGTTTTGTTTTTTGGTTTTTTAACGTGCTTCTGTTGTCTAATTTGTCTTGGTTTTAACCATTTTGGCACAAAAATTTTCAATTTCTTTCCGTTTTGTTTCCAGTCAGTAACAGTTTGTTTTTCATTTTCTAAATCACTTGTGATTGTAGTTAGTGATTCCCCTGCATCAGTTCAAAATAAAGCTTGAAGTTTTTGCTCCATTGTCACAGTCACTTTCTTTTGTTTAGTTGCCATTTTCACACACAAACACTCCCACTGAATGTTATGTAAAAACAACTAAACACAGCTGTAATGCACGTATATTCACGATTTTTACAGTAGGAGTATCAACTGTAGGGATTGCTGGCCGCATTGGCGTAGTTGGTAACGTGCTCGCCTCTCATCATGCGGTCTTGGGTTCGAATCCCATTCAGGCACAGCATATTTTCATACAATACAAAATATCATTTCATCCTTCATCGTCTGCATTAGCAGTAATTGCAGAACAGCCGGACGTTAAACCAAAAAAAAAAAAAAAACTGTAGGGATTGAGTCAGTTCTACGAAAATAAATAAACTTGCCGACTTCTTTGTCTGCACTTTCTAGGTACTCAACTGAGGAATTTGAACCCTCTCACAGAATTATTTTTGTACCTCTCACTAAAATTAATAATTCCTGTTTTTGTTTTTTTTTTTAATCCCATTCAGATTAACTGGATTTCTGGACAAGCAGGACTCTACTGTAATTGATACAGGAATTGTGGAGGGACTAGCTAACTTTATTATTACAGAAAAGTTTCTGCAACAAAGGAGGCCATGTATAAGAGAGTTTACTATAATATTAAAGATTAATATAGTAATAGTAATCGCAATAACAATATTTCAGAAATGATTATTTGTGCAAAAATCAGAAAGAGCTGTGATTAACATGATTTATATATACTTTAATAATATTATATTTTATAAGTAGAGAATTTAAATTTATTAACACTAAATAGTACAGATTAAATAGTAAGAATAAATTATGAAAAAAATATTAAGAGTTGTTCAAATAATTAAATGAAAAATAAATATTTGCCAGATATAATGCGTAGTAAAATAGAATTTCAATAAATAGACCAAATTAATTTCATGAACAAAAATTTTGCAAAAATAGAGTCCACGTTTAATTCTGCATGCATAAAACATTCGATACATTGTTGTTTTTAAATGATTGAATACTTCTTAAACAACAGAGAGCAAATATTTATTTAATCTAATACAAAACCATCTGTGATACATAAAAATAACTAAACAAGGCAAAATTTATTACATTCTGTACATATTTTGAGGCAAAACGCTACCTTTTATATAAAATTACCTTAAGATTTACCCTTGAATTTGTCAAATGGACTGTTGGGTGGTTTCAAAGAGAAGAGGAGTCACAGAGTCAAAGATGATGCTCTTATTATCCACATGCACATATTAATATAAAATTTATGTGTTCTATCACATGCTGTTTTTATTTACAATAAGCACTTTTTTATTTTTATTATTAGTCGTAAAGCTCCCGAAGTGGAAGACGCTAAGTAAATCTGGTTTGTTTTTGGGATTTCTTGTCCTTTTTATCCGCCCACCAGTTTTTCATTCTTTGTGAGAATTCAGCTTTTCTCTGTTCACTCCACTTAGTTCCGGTTCTTGGAGCTTTTGTCTCTGGTTTAACCTCACATTTTTTAACTTTTGTTCTAAAATTGTCTCTTATGAGAATTTCTTCTTTGGTGATTTTGGCCAATTCTAAATCTTTTTTAACACTTTGTATCCATTCCCCCCCATTAACAAGTGATGATACATATTTTACTATTCTCTTTGTGAGTCTAGTGTCAGGAAGCCTCATAATGTGGCCATAAAATTGAAGGCGTCTTTTCCTCATGTCTGTCTCTATGTTGGAATATTCTTCAATTTTCGACGTTCTCTGTAATCTGTACCCGTTTTTCGGTCCATCTAGGTCCAAGAATTTTCCTAATTATTTTAGTGATGGATGAATGGTTTCCATGTATGCAGCTCTAATTACACTTGAATTGTCAAACATCAAATAACTGTACGTCTTTTAGAGACAATTTTCAAACAGGATAAAACAATGAGGGCTCATTTACTGCACACTGTAAACTAGAGGTGAGAGATAACATCATAAAAAAAGACTAATATGGGTAACTAATGGAATAATTTTTGTATGTTAACAGACTTCTATTACTATGACTGAAAAGTTGTTAGAACTAATGTTTACTTTACAGAAAAGAGACGTGTTCCAAAATTTAAATGAATTTTTTTTTATTCCTAATTTGTGTACGTTGCGATCTGTTCAATTCAGAACAATAAGCAACCCCATGACCCAATGAGATGAGGATGATGTGTATGACGTGTAACTGAGGTGTAGTCTTGTACAGACCCAGGCTGACCATTCCTGAGAGAGTATGGTTAATTAAACCCCAACCATCAAAGTACACCGGTAACCACTGTCTAGTATTCAAATCCGTATAAAAGTAACTACCTGTACTAGGATTTGAACCAGAAACCTTCGTCTCTGAAAATCAGCTGATTTTGGCGACGAATTTACCTCTAGACCAACCCGGTGGGTTTCTATTACTATGACTGAAAAGTTGTTAGAACTAATGTTTACTTTACAGAAAAGAGACGTGTTCCAAAATTTAAATAAATTTAGCAGTCAATTTTATAATTCAGATTATCACCTTCAAGATTGTGTAGAAGATACTTTTTCTGTTGTTGTTTTATTTCATTTTTTTGATTATGTTAGAGATTATTTCAATCAGTTAGTTATTCCATATGTTGTTATTTAGTATCAGCTGTCATAGTGTTTTTGTATTTGAAGTTCCAAGTTTTCATTATTTTGTTACAATTAATATTTTAATATTTTCATAATTCAATTTGAATATTGTAGAAGAAATTATAAATATTCTATTTATTAATTGATTTTTTTTCTGCGAAATAAAAACTAACAAGTTATCCAGAACAAAGTGTTAGAGAAGTGAAATAAAAACAGTTATTTTGGCTCAAATCTTTTGAAAGTCATTAAAAAAAATACATATTACAAAACAAGCATTAAATAGGCTATGCTTCATACATAAAGGAATTAAGAATAATAAAGAGCTAAGCTTAATTGATTAATTTATTGAATAAATCTTTAATTTTGAGCTACGAGCCAAATAATATTTTTGTAACATTACCAACAAACTGCTGGTTGAAATTTTTACATTTTGTAACAGTATCGCAGTTTTATTGTTGCCTTAATTAAGCATCACCTACTAGCTCTACAGCCCATAGTGGGCTTTGGCTTCCTCCATAATCCTCTTCCATCCTCTCACACCCTTCAAAATCCCATCATTCATAACATAGTCCATCCACCTCTTCCTAGGATGGCCCTTCCTTTATCTCTTATACAATATTTCCTTCCATATCACCTTAATTATCATTGTTAATTCCATTCTCTCAATGTGCCCCAACCAACTTCATCTTTGGGACTTCATGAAATTGACTATGTGCCTTCTATTAAGAGTTGAATTCTTCATTTTCATGTACTCTCTACACAACACCTTCCCTTATCAATCCAAAAATTCTCCTTAATATCTTTCTTTGAAACTTCTCAGCATGTTGGAATCTGTTTCTGATATAGTACACATTTCATACCTAGAAAACTGGGGAAACAAAAGTATTCGACCTACCTTCAAATCTCTGAGTAAACGTTTGTAGTGACCTCTGTGAGGTACAAGTGTAACCAGTATCTTCTCATGAACTCACCAGATGCTGCAGTTATCAACAGAATGTGTTAGTTCGCATGCAGTGTGTCATTTTGTAGAGTGCTTTGCTTATATTCGTTGGATTTTGTTATTGCTGAAAATTATGAAGAAATCAGATCAATGAATTTGAATCAAGTTTTGCTTCAAACTCGAAAAGGTTGTGCAGAAACGATTAAAATGATGCACAAGGCCTTTGGAAACGAGTGTATGGGCAGAACACAAATAAAAGATTGGTTCAAGCAGTTTAAAGATGGCTGCACGCCTATTAAAAGTGACCAGCGTTCTGGCTGACCTTCGACCACAATAACACCGGAAATTTTTGAGCATGTGCAACTTGCAATTAAAGAAGATCGTCGTTTGATTGTACGCAAACTAGAAAGTGATCTTGAAGTTCTGAGAAGATGCATGATGCAGTGAGAAGATTCTTCACCACAATAATGATAATGCGCCAGTACATTCATTGATCATTGTAAAACAGTTTTTGACAAAACACCAAATTCAGGAACTACGCCAGCCTCCGTACAGTCTCGACATAGCCCCCTGCAACTTTTGGCTGTTTCAAAAATTGAAAATTTCACTCAAAAGGTACCGGTATAATGATATAGAGATGATTGAGAAGAATGCGACGAGTGCGCTAAGGCCATTCCAAAAACTGACTTCCAGAACTGTTTCAGACGTTGAAAGATCGACGGAGCATATTGTACAGTCAAACAGAGATAACTCTGACTGATGTAATGAGCTGGATGACAAAGAATTACGTCAGCGTGGAGATTTGAAGGTATGTCGAATAATTTTGAGACACATTGTACACAATTTCATTTTTGTGTTCCTACTTATTAATTTATTCTTTAACAATATAACATTGGCAAAGTAGACTCTATATCAACGTTGAATTTTTTCTCATTTAGAGTAAACTCATTACATTTTGTGGTCTTAATTAATTAAACCTGTTAATAGTAATTTACCAGACTTTTTAAACTGTGATTACAATTCTGCCTTGTATCTAACATAATCCACAAAATTCACCATAGGATTTTTTTATGAATTTCATTACTTTCCATAACATAAAAAGAAAAATAATAAAAACAACACAAATATATCTAGCAAAACTGAAATAAAATTTATTTAAAAAAATTAATGAATACATGAAACACATAAATAAAACCATAAATATACTTTAAAATTTTTTGCAGTTAATCCAAAATAGAAATAAAATATATATTACATCATTTTAATAACTGCAAAAATAATGTATAAAATTTTTGCTTTAAAATTCACATGTTCTAAATTTTTTTATATAAATGTAAATAATGCAGTATATAAAATTAATACATAAAATTTTATTTATTTTCTCAATAATTTTTTGTGATCACAGGCTATATAATAATTAATTTTTAATTTGAGCTTGCTGATAAATATATTAGTTAAGTACGCATCAAAATTTAAACAAGAAAATAGCAATTAATTTTAACTTTCTTTACGATAAATAAACATCCAAACCTTTCAACAACTCACAGATCCTTTTGTTTATGTGTCATACTAGTGTACGATAAGAAATACATACAAATTTAATTACTATAATGTATTTTTTTTACATCAATAAATATCACAAATATTTCGATTCCAGTTATGAATTACACAAATTAAAGAAAAAAAATTTTAAACTATATAATAAGATACTAAAATAAAAACCATAATATTTATATAATTTAAATATATATATTACATTTTTAAAGTACCAAATTACATTAATTCATTTTTACAAAAGTAATTAAAAAGTAATGGAAAGAATAGTAAAACTGATGATGACTCTAACAACAGAATCTAAATGAGGAATAGTATCTTGTAAGAAAAACAATAAATTATTTATTTTTATAACTAGGAATGCTCTATTTTAAAATTTAAGTGAAGTTTGAATCAAATGTTTTAAGAATATTGGAACTAAAAAGTAAGGAAGTCATCAGGCAGTGAGAAACAATATGGAATTGGAAGCACTGCTAAGAAGCGAGGATAATGTATGATTCATTAAAGTTTAAAAAAAATATACTTTTGTTAGATCATCTGGGAGAAATGGTTGCAGGGATAACACAAGGGAAGGTCCTAGACAGATAGATATAAAGACTGTATTAGAGGATGGATTACTTTTTGATTTTATGCCTATTGGTAAATGTTCTCTGTTTTTTCTTGGTACTTAGTAATGTTTTTTTTATCAATATAGTTTGTTATTTAAATTAGCTACTGTCTCCATTTTTTTGCTATTTTAAAATTGTAAATTAATTGATAAAAAACAGTTCAGAAAGCTGACTTGTGAAAGTGAAAATTTTGCGAAGAATAACAGACATTGTGTTGTAAATAGAAAGGGCTGTCCTGATTAAGGTTTCTGTACAGTTTCCCTTGACGATTACTCCAAGTAAATACCTGGTTCTTCCAGAATACTCGTTCTTCTTGCATTCTGTGCAGTAGCATTTGGAATCTCAATTCCATAATTTGATATGTTATTTATAATGTACCAATACATCTTTTGAATATACCAATATATCTTTTAAAAGATGTATTGGTAGACCGAGGAAGAGATGGACGCCGGAACAGGCTAACGCACAGCCTAATCCATGAAGACGACGACGACGATTTATAATGTATGGAATTTTATATGACAATAAATTTTCATTTATTTATTTATCAGAGGTTAGAGGAGCCATGACAGTCAATAGAGATGTATAAACATATTGTTTAGGTGGTTACAGCATGCCTCAGGCTGTAATACCACAGAAAGAGAAGATAAATAATTAACATGACTTGTGTTTAATACAAAGATTGGTAGATTATTTTAAATTGAATTAACATACCACGAGCTTGTCATTTGGTATGGAGGTTTAACTGATACCAAATACATTTCACCATTAAATACCAGTTAATGCCTACTGGTATTATCAATTGGTCAAATGTGCAAATGGTCAACTTTTACCAGCAAATCCTGCTTGCATGAGTCCTTTCCTCGACTTCTAGGTAAAGTGTCATTTGTCATTATGTAGCAGAATGGAAGAGCAAGAAAGACAAAGTTTCAGGACCTTAAAACACGGATAAGGTATGGTAACCCTGATGTAAGGTTCCTTGGTCCTCCAGGTTAGGGGTTAGTACGGCACACGGTTGATAACCTGATACCATAAAACAACAGCTGTTACAGAACCAAAACAAAAGCGTCAGATGATGGACGGGAATTATAATAATAAAAATATCATTAATAGTAACATTAAATATATTAACCATGCAACAACCTGGTACAATGAAAGAGATATCTCATCAAATTTGACTACAACGGGTATTGGAAGAGGAAGCATAGCTCCCTATTATAAAAAAAGAGAGGAAGCAAAGACCCAACAATGGTTGTTGAGCTACAAAATAATTTTTTCTTTTGTTTTATTTTTACTGTTATGTAAATTAAGGCTAACGCAGATGACGAAGGTTGAAAGATGGAATAATGCGAACCGAACCGTGAATCAAATCTAAGGTTGCTGACCACTACACCATCCAGTCGACCAAATTATAATGATAAATATATTGAATTTATTAAATTTCAAAGTTAAATAAATTTAAAAATAAAAAGACAAAATATAAACCGGAATTAAATCAAAGGATCATTAACGAAAAATCCTAGTATAAAATGACAGACACATAAACAAAAAGATCTCAATCTCTTATAAAATTACCTAAAAATATATCAACCATATAAATTTATATTAACATTAACTATTTACTTAAATATCTAAAGATTATTCAACTTACTTTTATTTAAATTTTTATAACAAAAATTTTATAATATCCACCTAAATGGTTTATAATATTTATTAAAAGATTATTCATCGCAAATATTAGAAATAGTGAATTATATTTAAAAATAGAGTAAATATTTGGAAAAACAACAATAAAGTTAAAACAGCCTAAAATAGTAATTTTAATAATAATAATAATAATAATATATTTAAATAATAAACCATAGGGAAAGAAAACATCAGTGCTTAAATTAACCTCCTGAGATCTGAAGTATAGTATACTATAGTATACTATAGTATGCTATACTTAGCAGTTACATGGTGTTTATTGTTGATGATTTGAGTGGAATGTATTGAAAATAAATAACACTTGACTGAAAATAATATAAAGATGTAGATTTCGTTCGAAATTATTTTATCAATTCATTATGTAGTAATAATTGGAAATACCATATTATTCCGAAAACAAGCCGCACCCGAATTTAAGTCGCATCGGAAAAATTACGATCAAAACTAGGAAAAAAAATTTCAAGTACAATACTTGTATGTTTCTGAAAATATTTTATTTTATAAGAAAAAATTATCGTACAAACAACACTTCTTACTACTTAATTAGCATTTAGAACTCAACTAATTTAGTATCCTCTACTATATTCCAAATGTCTATCAGTATACCTTGTAAAAATTAACTTAGCGTAATGTATGAATGCACAGTAGCATAGCTTGATGGCATTGGTAGGCAAGGCATCAGTGTAATAGGAATACAGCGCAAAAAGACTAGTCTAGCCGGAGCTGTCACGTTGAAATCTTTGGTCTGTTAATATATATTGAACAGTGCACATTATGCTTTACTAGTATTTTTCAATACCATTGCAAACAATATTTTTCAATATAATTTGCTAAAATTTACATTTATAATTTTTAATAAAAAATTCAATTTTTGTTAAGGGGGTAGTCAATCCAGAAAATGAAAATGAAAACTACAGGCTATAATTTATCATTAGATATTTTTAATGAAAGAGTAATTTACTAGTAATGATCTACCACTTGACTAGACCAAAAAATTAATTACAGCCCCTAATACAAGGTTGGGGGTGGAAAAGCAGGCTTCTACGGGGAATCTATTATCTCAGGAACCAATAAAGACATCAACATGATTCTTATACTAAAAATACAGAAAATTGCTGTCTATTATTTTGTTGTATGGTCTTGTATTTATTTTTTCTTACAAGAAATTAATTGAAGAAAAACCATATTTTCAAAAACATTTATTTTATGTATTCACAAATTATTTTATAACAAAGTCCCTATAAAGTTTTTTGTAATAACCATTCGACAGATAATAGAGCATGAAATTATGAACATTTGAAAAACAATTCATCCAAATATCTCCAATACAAACCAAAATATTTAATTCCCAAGAATGTATAAACATGCAAAAACACATTTCCGGAAAACTTAAAAGTTAAAGGAATAATTTCACTCGCCTTGCTAGTGAGCTTTATATTAAACAGACATTCTTATTACTTTTTGTCAACGTACAGACAAAGTAAACACATGCTATGATTCAGAAAATTTTAAACTTCAAATTAGTGAAAAAAAATTGTAATTTAAAAAAAAAATCATCTTCTTGAGTTGACTACCCCCTTAAAGGACTAATTTAATCAAATAATGCATTCCAATCTAAATAAAAATAAAATTGAATAGAGAGATATGCTTTGGCTTCTTCACTCATACACTGATTCTCTCTCAGTTAACTTCTCTCCCAATCCAGTACCATCTTACCCTACCTGCGCAGTAACTACGCTAAGATAAAACTGACATATATGGTACCTTTCACCATTTATTTCCTAGGACTCTATCAAGCTACAATCTAGGTATAGCAGCACACTATACCTCAGGTCTCAAAATATACAACCTAAGTAAAACAACCATGTCTCAGGAGGTCAATAATTTATGTAAATGAAAATAATAATAATAAATAATAATAGTAATAACAATAATTATTACAGTTATAAATAAGATAAAATAATGATAATAATAAAATAATAATAATAACAAAAATAATTCATTAACGCTCAAAAATTAAACATACACACAATAAAAGAATAAAACTTTGGTCTATCTATCAAGAAATTGACATAAAGGATTACAGTATTCCAATAATCAAGTAGATAAAATAATTAAATAACATTAAACATTTACAGTCTATGGTAAAATATGGAACATTGAAATAATTAATATAAAATATTTTTTTTTTTTAAGAAACAGTTCCAGATGATCCACCTTTACCAGTTGAAGTTGGTGGAACATCTGAACTGTTTTCTCTTACTGCTGGGAGACTACTTTCTGTCGAGAGAGCCCTGAAAAAAAAAACAAAACATTACATTTTTCAAAACAATATTTTAAAGAAGATTTTTTTTATTATTGTTATTAAGTGTATCTAGTTGACTCCACAAAGGGTGTACAGGACATGTCAAGATAAATCTACACTATGTTGAATTCATCACTTACTGCTTTGTTTATTACCTTTTTACTTTCTCTTGCCCTGTATAAAAATATTAAAGGAAAGGAAAGTATTGATTTTATGTAGATTTTTTGAAAGTGATTTTTCACTTTTTTGCGATTTCTCAAAAACCTTCAACATTATTTTTAAAAACCGGCTTATTTACTATTACATTTTTTTATGCTCTGCAAGCACCATGTCTACTGAAATTCTTGGAGGGCTGTCCTCTAGTGGTAAAAAAATGTTTTTAATGCTTGTGGCCTTAATATGCATTTTAGGGCAAAAGCATAGAAGTTTCATAGAATAGTGATTACTTAAACGGTCTGCTTGAGGTTAGGTGGTTAGCTCCCACCATTACATAGCAATGCAGATATGAACAAGGCCCTTTCTTGCGTAAAATCATTTAAACTGGTGTATTCATAGGTCTGTAAAATTTCACTTTGCTAACTGAAATGGTTTTTGAGGGAACGGGTCATAAGAAGGTTGCATTCTAACATGTGTCTAGGCACCAGTTACAGATTGCCATTAGAACTGATGAGACGTCACATTTGAAACAAGTGCAACATACCCTTTCAAATATTACTTCATATTAAGTGCAAATGGTTGAAATAAAAATACTTAATCATCCTACTCATTATGTAAGAAACAACTGTATCGAATTGAAGCTCCTTGTAATCAGAAGTACGAAGGTAAGTGGTCAGTCGCCGATGAAGGTTTTTGAATGTTCTTTCTATACATTCAATGGGTAATATAAATGGTTCGTATAAAAAGTAATGATTATTTTATTAAACATTATTTTCCTTTGTTTGCACCACTACATATATGATAATGATCAGCCAAAACAAAACAAATTAAATATAAAACTCACCTCAGAGTATTACATTTATTCGAGATCTTTCGTCTCTCTTGGAGACATCATCAGGAATTAATAAACACACTAATCACATATAACAAAAAACATTAAAACAATTATCGTCGAAGACCACGTCAATTATTGCCTATATCATAAGCCATGCCGCGCGCGGTTATTCGGCCGAATGACGGTATAATCATTTGTACCTAGTTTTATTTCTTATCGCGACTAAGTAATATTTCAACTTCGCGACTAAGTAATTATTTCAAATTGTACTTAGTCGCGATAAGAAATAAAACTAGGTACAAATAATTATACCGTCATTCGGCCGAATAACCGCGCGTGGCATGGTTTATGATATAGGCAATAATTGACGTGGTCTTCGACCATAATTGTTTTTATGTTTTTTGTTATATGTGATTAGTGTGTTTATTAATTCCTGATGATGTCTCCGAGAGAGACTAAAGATCTCAAATAAATGTAATACTCTGAGGTGAGTATATTTAATTTGTTTTGTTTTGGCTGTTCATTATCATATATGTAAAAAGTAATGAATCTATTTTTTCTGAAGCGACTATGCGTCGCAGCACATTACTCCTGGTGGGTTTGATGGAGAGGAAGGTCAGCTTCAAACTACACCTAGCGTCAGTCACCTATGAGCTTCCATGTGGTTCATATGGTAGTTTCAGTGGACCCCTATCTATAGGCAACGTCAAAACTTAAAAGTGCAATGTTCTTTCGAACAGGGCTATGTTACTTATTCTGTGCAGGACTCAGAAAATCAGCCATGGAGACACTGGCCATAATTCAGCAAGTGTTTTGGTGTGAAAACCTATCACAAGCTGATTTTTGAGATGGTACAAATGCTTCAAAGAGAGCGTGGAAGATGAACCCCGCACAAGTAGCCCAATCCACATGAGCAGAAACGAGGACTATGTTTTTTTTTTGCGCCCTGGAGACTCCAGGAGGAGTATAGGACATGTCAGTTATAACACCTGAAATACATATAAGAATCACACAATGTATCACTACTATCAAGAAAGAAATTCTTGTACGCTATAAAAAGTTTCACCTATCAAGTAATTTTTCAGATTTTTTTTAAAGGAATTCAAATCCTCACAACATTTAAAAAATTGGGATAATTTATTCATGAATTTTCTCCCTGCATAAGTAGGTTTTTGTTCAAACAATTTTATGAAGTGATTAGCCACTTAATAATCATTCCTGTTTCTCGTGTTATGATTGTGAACATTGAAATTCTGCATAAAATTATTTTGCCTAACATACATAATCATCTCAAAAATGTAGAGGGAACTGTAAGCAATTTAAGCTCCTTAAATAGTGGCCTGCATGAGGTTAGCTGGTTCAACATGTTCAACATGGGCTTGATGTGTTGAACTCAAACCAGCAACAGTGTTTGAATGACCAAATGGGAATTGTGGACTGTGCACATCATTATTACTGATGATTTGCAAACAAGAAACATTGGAAGTTGCATCATGACAATGAAACAAAGCACATCTGCTTCATGGTCAAGAACTACTTGACCCGGAATGGCATTAAAACCCTTTCCCAGCCCCTCCTTTCCTGATGTGGCCCGGGGGAATTTCCTGTTTTCTCAAGTGAAGACAACCTTCAAAGGACATCACAATTAGACCATATTGAGGTTAAAGTGGGTTCAATGCGCTGCTTGAAAGATAATCCAGAAAAAAACTTCCAGGGTGCCTTCCAAGCATGGAAAACTTATTGGCAGAAGTGTGTCGATGCCCAAGGCCCTATTTTAAAGAATTTTAATGGTTTGTAACAATATCTTCAAAAACATTTTTTTCTGAATCTCATTACTTTTTATGAACCTCATACTTTCAACAAATGACAAAGCCATAAAACAAAATATTACTACATTATGTTACCTAGTGTTTTGCCATTCATAAGACCCAGGAGCTGAATGTGATCTTCCATTTCGATGGTATCGGCGAACAGGTGAAGCATCGACAGAAAATGGATTCTGAAAAAACATGTTAAATTTTAAGATAAAAAAATGTTTTTAAAATTAATTTCTGGAAACTTAGAACAACGGAGTGAACTAAGAATATCAACAAAAAATAAAATAAAGATGTTCAACTAGACGAATCAGAATCATTCTGTAATACAAAAACAATAAATAATTTTGTAAAATACAGTTGTTCCGTTCATCAGCCCTGTGATTATTTACTTGCTATTTTCCAAGCTTCTTGTCTCGCATTAAATATTCACATTTATTTAAAAAATCTAGAACTCTTAAATGTATAATATTCCTTCATCCAAAGAAAGAACATTGTATCATAATTTTATCAAACAAGACTGTATTCAAAGAAGAATCATACTTTTCTTAATCACTCTAGTAAAGATGTTTTTTGTATTGAAATCCCACTTATCTGAAGTGTATTAAGTGGACCCAATTTTGGGTATAAAGAATTTCACATTAAATAAGGAGGCATTATGATTTTAATAAAAACAAGAGTGTTATTTTTAACAGCTTTTTAATTAATAGAGATATAAATTATTATTTTTTTTTTGTTTTACGTCTGACTTTTGCAATTTCTGCTAATGCAGATGGTGGATAATGATGATACAGAAAATAAATAATGAAAAAATGCTAGACCTGATCGGGAATTGAACCCGGCACCCTGGCGTAGAAGCCAATTGCACTACCGTAACTACTACGCCAATGGGCCAGCCCATAAATTATTAAGGTACAAAGGAAGTTAAAGACTACAAAATTTAGAGAATTAATTTTTATTATAATGCAACTATCTTAGTAATAAAATATACCCCCATTAGAAGTACATATTGGTATACGAATAGTAAAACTTCTATTAGTAATTTATTACACTGGAGAATCATTTTGACAAAAATTTTTGTAAATATAAACACAACAAAGTTGCTGTGTTTCCAGAAACTATTTTGGGTTTCGATTGAGCGAGATTTGGAAAAGTGAAATTTTATTGTAGTTTCTCCCTCGAGATCCAATCATAGTTATTAAACTTTTCAAAAGAATTTCTAAAATTTTTCAATGTACATAAGTACAATTCAACCGCAAGACTTATCTTGCTCATCACTCTATTAAAAGCATCACACTTATCCTCTATTTAGATAATTATGAGCTGTATCCAATGACAGCTTTCCGTTTGAAAAGATTTACTGCTTCAGTACACTGCTTACCTGAGAAGATTATAAAATAGAAAAAAATATAAATTATCACATGATCAGTGGATTTGTAAAATGCTTGTAAAAATAGTTTAAACATGCAAAGAACAATAGGAAATTTAATTAAAGCGCAAATACTTATGTATTAATCAAGCATGAGTAAGTTAAAAGTAGTAAATATGAAGGTATTACATGTAAGAATTATGGAAAAACAAAAAAAATAGTTTACTCGTTTTTGCAGATCCAAAAATAATGTACATACTGGTATCAGAATAATGACAAAATCTCTTAGGCCAATATGAATATATTATGAGGGTCATCTCTACAGTAAAGATCGTTGGGAAATTTCTCACCTTGAGGTTGGCTAACCTGTGTGGTGGAAGGCCAGTCTCGTAATATACACACTGCATTGTTGTTTGTCAGTTGTCGCGTTGTTGTATCTTTATTTACGTTTGGTAAATAAAAAAGTAAAAAATCAAGATAATGAAAATAGAAAACTATAATTTATTGTAAATCACTACTGAAAAGGGAAAAATTGAGTGTTGTAAAATGATACTTGGGAAGCATCCTGATTGAAGACTGCAGAAATTCAGTCCAAGAGAATTAAACTAGGAAAGAGAAGAGATTAAATAAGAACTAATTTAATTATGAAACAATTCATGGTAGACAACCCGTTACGGAGAGTTGTACAGATAAATCTGTGATGGTTAATCATGGATGAGAGAGAAAGAGAAAGAGAGAGTGAGTGAGAGAGGGAGAGAGAGAGATAGAGGGAGAGAGGGGAGAGAGAGAGAGAGAGGGCGAGGGAGGGAGAGAGAGAGAGAGAGAGAGAGAGAGAGAGAGAGAGAGAGAGAGAGAGAGAGAGAGAGAGAGAGAGAGAGAGAGAGAGAGAGAGAGAGAGAGAGAGGGAGAGAGAGATGGAGAGCAGTTGTGTTGGGGCCGACCTGAGGTAACTAGGAAGAGGAATAAGGAGGATGATCATGATGATGTGCATATTAAGGCTAATGCAGATGGCGAAGGGTGATAGCTGAAATTTAGTACTTAAGCAAAACTTAGTTTATAGAAAAATGGAATTAACCTAAGGAAATGTTTATTAGAATGTTATATTACAGTGTACTGTTTTACAGATGCAAAACATTAAGAGGAAAAGAAAAATGAAGGACAGAGGCTTTTGAAATATGGTTACGGGGATGATTAGAGAGAATCAAATGGAACGACAAAGCGAGGGATGTAAAAGTATTATGATTTTTTTTTGGTTTAACATCCGACTGTTCTGCAATTATTGCTAATGCACATTACGAGGGGAAAAATTCTAATTAACCCTTCATGGACGGAATTAGTTTCATGTCATAGATGCATTTAATTAAGGGTTGGTTAAACAATTATTTTCTAAGAAAAACATGTGTTTTCATGAATAGAAAACTGTTTTTAAAGGCTCAGAATCAATGTAAAATCTTCATTTTTTACTCAATAATAATGGATGTGATGTACGTATGTACCAATGGTAAACTCGCGAATGTGCAAATTCTCAGTTTTACAGGAGAGCAAAAAACAAACTCAATGCTTTCTTCTTTAACACACTTCATGTATTTTCGTAACGTACAAAGGCTGTATCTCCCTTACCGAACAAGATACATATTCGCGAGTTAACTATAACATGCGTTGGATTGTATACATCAACATGCACTAACAAATTCATATTCGCAAAATTTGCACATTCGCGAGTTTACCATTGGAGGGACGATATGTATATAGTCCTGAATGACGTGACTAATGCAGATAAATCTGCAAATATGACTGACTGAAAAAATTATTTGTATGTTGAGTTGCAAAATAAATGGAGACAATTCTACAAGAACAAAGGTTGTTTAAAGAAATATTATCACTAAAAATTGGACGAATGTAACAAATATAAGTAAGGATTAACAAATAAAGGAAGCACAACTGATATGGAACAACAACCTTGTGGCAGCCATGAGAGAAGGCAGTGCTGTCAACCCAGCTTCTGCTGGTGGAAATTTCGATTTCGAAAAATCGACATGAAAACAATACTTTCCTTCCTACATATTCATATAGGCAAGAGAAAGCAAAAATATAAATATAATAAAGGAATTAGAAAAGAAAGAAACAAATGATACTGGAAAAGGAGTTATTATGATAGTGTAAAGAAAAGCATGGATTATTATAGCCAATTAGTTAAAATTAATGATAATTGGTTGACCCAAGAAAAAATATAATTAAATATTAATTAAGTATTACTGTAGTGCAGATATTAACAATATAACAATTAAGTGAAAAACAAAATACAAATCCAAGGTCATTACCGTATTTCATAACTTCAAGCATACCATTACATAACGTTATTACTTACAAATTAATTTACCCCATTTTTAATAGTAAATTAATTTTTAATTAGACGATTAAAGTTAAATTTATAATTTTCATCAACTTTTAATGGAAAATATCATACAATACAAACACTTGAAATATTGATTTGCTTCACTAGAAATTCATAGACGATATTTTTACATATGATGAATGATCAAAAAATACGGTGAATAATTTTATTACAAACAAATTGCTGATACTACATCCATTTGAAGTAATAAGTCTGATAGCCTGATTCTTTGAGATCAGTGTCAAGCTTGAACAAGTTATGACTTGTAGTCAGGTTCCAGAGCCAGAAGAGGGGGTTGTGTTTATTGTGTCTATCGCATATCATGGATTTAAAACAATGTGTTGGCTTTAAGTTTTGTTTTAAGTTGCAAAAAGTGCCAAAGAAGCTCATTAAATTAGTGTGTGACAATATTTTGGTAACTCTGAAGACCGTTTACCAGTGATATGAGCGATTTAAAAGCGGAAATGAGTTGATTAAATACGAGCAACGGTCGGGACATCCTTCGACCTAAAAACAGACGAAAACATGCAAAAAGTTGCAAAACTGGTTTGTTCAAACAGTCGATTGACTACTTGAGAACTTACTGAAGAACTAAACATCATGTATGGGTCCGTTCAAAGCATTTAACCAATTCGCAAATGAGATAAGTGAGTGCAAAATTTGTTCCCCAACTTCGGATGAATTTTGAAAAATTTTACGAAAAAATCTAATTAGTTTACAGAGTTCCTGCATAACAAATTTTTAAATCTTTAATTTATATGCGAAAAAATTGTTTCAAATTATTAGAAGATCAAAATTTTAAAAATTGTGGTTCAGCATTTCTTATTTAATATTATAATTATGTTTTGTTAAATTTTTTTCTAGTTAAAAAGTTGATGAAACTGGAATTCATAAATAATTAATGAACAATTATTATGAAAATCATAAAAATAATCAATTACAATAACACTTAATTTACTAAAAAAACTAACACAATATGACTATATACACTAAAGAAGAGCAATTACATAGAAAGCATATTTTATAAAAATACCCAATATTCATTGAAATTTAAATGAAATCACTAATTTACAAATAAAGAGCCCAAGGGAAAATTACAGACCAATTATTTTTAAAATATAAATTTTAGCACTGTCTGATTATGATGGCAACATGTAAACCCCTTCTATTTCTAATAAGAAAACAAGGAACTATTCATGTTTTCATGGAACTATTCAGAAAACATGGAACTATTCATCAGTTCCAACTTCTCATTCGTCCATTATAATGTGAAAGTCACAGTCAACATTGTACAATGTAATCACCTGGTTATACAACCAACAAAGACGTACCTTCAGTATTGCGTAAGAAAATGCTACTGTAGTCTATTCCATTTAGTTTTGGAACTGATGTAAACAAATGCTCAGTTCTACTATATTCTGCTATTGGTTGTATGTGTAATTGTAGTTACAAAAAATGCTTAGCGCAAGCCATCTCAGCTGCATGAGTCAATTAATTAGCATATAATTTAAACCGTATTTACCCAAAAAATAGAAAATTAATCTAGTAAAAATAAAACACTGAACTGCACACAAGAAACACCAAAGTATTACAGTAATAAAAGCAGACATAAACATAATATTGATAGTTACGAGGGTAGTCCAGAAAGTCTGTCACGTTTTGCGTTGTAGCCGCTAGGGGCGGAGCTATCGCGGCCATTTTGGTGCCGGGGCGTTTCTCCGGTCAGTGGCTATCCAGCCGTGCTAGCGAGAGGTCTGTGTTGCTCTTCGTTGTTTTTCAACAATTTAAAATGTGTGCTGCAATTCAAAATCCCGCCAGTTGTGAAGTACGGTCGGTAATACGGTTTTTGTTGGCTAAAAACAATAAACCAATTGAGATTTATTGCCAAATCTGTGAAGTTCATGGGAACGATGTTTACACTGAAAGTGGAGTACGGCGTTTGTGCATTCAGTTCAAAAATGGCCGAACTAATGTTCACGAGGAACAATGAAGTGGCGGCCAAGCCTCGTGACTGATGACATTGTGAATAAAGTCAATGAGAAGATTAGAGAAGACCGTCGATTCACCATAAGAGAGCTATCACTTTTTTTCCCACAAATTTCAAAAAGTTTATTGCACAAAATTGTTACAGAAAAATTAGGTAAGATGATTAGCTTTGACGAGGACGCCGGCATTTCAAAATTAGTTCACCGCTATGATAAGTGTCTTAATTTGTTTGGTGATTATGTAGAAAAATAGCATTTTAGTTGCACTTTCAAATGTATATAATAAATTTTTTTCTTGTACTTAGTTTTCTTTATATCAAAACGTGAAAGACTTTCTGGACTGCCTTTGTATTAACATGATTGACTACTGGCGCCACACCATGCGATACAGGCGCCAGTTACATGGGTTGCATTCTTTCATTAGTATGCTCATACGATCTGTTTACTTCAGTTCCAAATTTAATTAAACCTATGGACTAAAATAGTAATAAAATTATTCATAACTCTAAATATTTAAAACAAAATAATAGATCAAGCAGAAATAAAGACATTGAGGTTTGATATACCTTGAAATATCAAAAACAGTCGAGTAAGTTCTTTTATATTAAAAAGGTTTTTCAAAATAACAAAAAAAGTAAAATATTACTCTGATGGTTCTTTCCTTGTGGATTACACATGTTAACAGACCATTAAAAAAAAAATTCTAGTCAAAAATTATTGAAAACATATTTGCCAAGAACTTTTTGGGACACAAAAGATTTTAATCACAAATTACATGCCAATTCTAAACATATATCATCCAGAATTTTAAAAAAACCTAGTTTGAATATTCTCCAACAGTTTTTTTGTTAAAAAAATTGTACTGACAGAGCCATTTACACTTATTTTATGTATGTATTAGCTCTAAATTTTTTTAGAAATTTATTTACTCAATATTTTTGCTTCAAAGATGAAATTTTAAAATTACAGTACAACCTATCACATCTGGACCCTCTTATATCCGGATGTATCTCCTAACTAATTTTTCAATTTTGGTTAGTGAAATGGTTAGGGGTGGAAAAGTGAAATTTGCAACAGGAATGTTGTTAGTCAGATTGCAGAGCTTTCAAAAAGCCTGTCTGGATGTGAAGAAATCAATGAAAATGAAGTCAAAAAGTTGTTAAGAATGTCAGTGAAATTACAGACAGTGACATCATAGAAATGGTGTGTAATAGCGATAAGAAAATCTCTGAACCCAAAGAGGATGTCAACAAGCCTATAATGAATCACTCTGAGGCAAACAAGACCATCGAGTCTCTTATTAGTTTATTTTCAATATCAAGATGAAACAAGTGAAACTGAAGTGATGCCATCAAGAAGGTTTAGAGATATGGTTTTTAAAAAAAAATGTGTGCAAGGTGTATGAAGCAGACGAAAATCACAAACTTCAAGTATAGTATGTACTGATGTAGGCGTACTGTAACTTAAAATTGTTAACCAATTTTAGTTTTTGTATTTTAAAGAGTACAGTGTACAAATATAAATGCTAAACCAACAGAAATGTCTTAAATAATATTCAACAACAAACATGATAATTTTTTTGGCTCTCTAATAACTGGATTTTTCCATAACCGGATCGGCCACCCGCCATATTAGTCCGGATGTGACAGGTTGTGATACATGAAAAAAGGGAACTTTCAGGGTTTTGTTAAAAAAACGAGACTTTATAAGTTTGGGGTCAGTGGTAGTCCAAAAACAATTCTTTAATAGCTATATGTTCATATAATATGAAATATGTACAAGACAACAATATTTCTAAAACATTTCATTAATTACAATACGACTTCAGACTTAAAATCAGCCCTTTTACAAAAGCAATGTGATTCACAAAATCATATTCTATTCATTCCTTATTTTAGATCAACTAAAGTTGAATAATATCTTTGTCTTTAGCAACTATAGTAGGTCATCAAATAGTGAATTTTAGTGTGCTAAAATTTCAAGATACAAGCCATGAATTGAACCTGGGATCTTCAGATTTGTAGTCAGTTGTACTACCATTATGCCTTGGAGATGGCTTGCTAATATTTTGTACACTAGAATCACAAATAAACTCGCTTTATACAAATTGTTTACGTCGATGGCACCATAGGTTAATCTTTTAATTAAATAAACAATTGAACTTTCATATTTTAAATTAATATCTTAAAATTTTGGCGGGGATAAGACTTGAGATATGGCGAGTCATAGGAGATTGATACATAGGAAATGGACTGCAATGCGATACTATTTAGGTCAACTACAAAGAAGGTTTATCTCCTCCTAATGAATCAAGACAAGAGCTAATTTTAAGTCAAATATACCATACAATTACGTACAAAAAAACAGACAACAAAACAATAAGCCAATCACTTCTAAAAACATATAATACAGATTGCCCTGAGCTAAGCTATACTTGTAATGCAGAAAACAACTTGGAGAAATGTTTAGAATACGATAGATGATCAAAGATGTAATAAACTAAATCTGGAGTGCCAGGATAGCGAATTTTGTTGGCTATATTAATAACAATAATAATAAAAAAAATTTGGTGTGAAACACACACAACTTTCTCTTGCCAATGCAAATAATAAACAATAATCCTAATATTAGTAATAAAACATTAGAAATAAAACAAAAAACTAACCTCAGAAAACATTAACTTATTTTAATCATAAGTGAAAGACGCAAAATGAAAATGAACCTCAGTTTCGCTTAAAAATACGGAAAATCACTCTTTCACACAATTTTGTTTTTTTTTTTTTTTTTTTTTTTTTTGGGTTAAACGTCCGACTGTTTTGCAAATTGCTGCTAATGCAGACGGTGAAGGACGAAATGAATTTTTTTGTAACGTATGAAAAAATGCCATGCCCGAGTGGGATTCGAACCCAAGACCGCGTGATGAGAGGCGAGCACGTTACCAACATCGCCAACGCGGCCGGCCTCTTTCACACTAAACTAGGCTCTGTAGAGAAACATACTCTCACTAAAAGTTGTAGATCTTTTAATTTCCTATAAATTTGATTACATACACTTTTGTCGTAAAATGCATACTAAGGCCAAAATTTAAAAAAAAAATCGATTTTTCACACGTTTTCATGAGAAAAAATCAGAAAATCGCTAATTACCGCTAAAGTAAGCGTTATACAAAAAAATGTTTGAAATAAGTTGTAGAATTTTAAATTCTCTACAACTTTTATTATATACATTTTTACGCTAAACTGCATATTAAAGCCGTAATCTTAAAAAAACAAAGTTTTTACATGAAAACACCCTCTCTTAGAATTTCAGCCAAGATGGTGCCTACCCTATCTTGTAGAGCTAAAAAATTTAGTAAACCAGGCGATTTTAAAAAAATCATAGGGCCAGTTTTTGAGAAAATCGCAGAAAAGTGAAAAATTACACGAATAAACTACTACTTCCGGTTGACCGATTTTGATGAAAATGTTTGTGTCCGGTTCGGTAGTGGTATGTAACTTAAGTTTCAAGTTTCAAGTTCGTACGATGTTCCGTTCTTGGGATATTCTGTTTACACACGCGCACGCGCGCGCGCGCACACACACACACACCAATTGCTAAAAACATGTTTTTTGGGTTTAGGGGGTCTGAAAACGTGTAGATTTGGTGAAAACTCGATTTCGAAAAATTGACATGAAAACAATACTTTCCTTCCTATATATTTATATAGGCAAGAGAAAGTAAAAATAAATACATTTTATTTCCCATTAAATAGATTATATAAACAAAACAAGAGAAACATATTACATAATAAAATTACAATTTACACAAATTGATAATTACGATTTGGGAGAAATCAACCTACCCAACACACAGCCATGTTCTAGGGTAGACTTGATGAATGCTTTCTGTTAGGACAGAAGTCATTTTTTATGGCTCAAAAATATAGTAAGAGAAAAAATTAAGGATCAGTAGGAGATATCCAGTGGATCTCATCTCAATTTTGGCTAAGTAACCACAGACTGACTACCTTTTTACTTTCTCTTGCCTATATGAATATATAGGAAGGAAGTATTGTTTTCATGTCGATTTTTCAAAATCGAGTTTTCACCAAATCTACACGTTTTCAGACCCCCTGAACCCAAAAAACATGTTTTTAGCGATTGGTCTGTGTTTGTGTCTGTGAGTGTGTGTGTGGACAGAATATCTCAAGAACAGAACATCGTACGAACTTGAAACTTAAGTTACGAACCACTACCAGACCCAACACGAACATTTTCATCAAAATCGGTCAACCGGAAGTAGTAGTTTATTCGTGTAATTTTTCAATTTTTTGTGATTTTCTCAAAAACTGGTCCTACGATTTTTTTTAAAATCGCCTGGTTTATTCAATTTGTTATTCTCTACAGGATAGGGTAGGCGCTATATTTGCTGAAATTTTTGGTGAGGTTGTTTTCACGTAAAGAAATTGTTTTTTTAAGATTACGGCTTTAATATGAATTTTAGCGCAAAAATTTATATAATAAAAGTTGTACAGAATTTAAAAACTTTTATTGCAAACTTTTTTTGTATAACGCTTAGTTTAGCGGTAATTAGTGATTTTCTGTTTTTTTCTCACGAAAACGTGTGAAAAATCGATTTTTTTTAAGATTTCGGCCTTAGAATGAATTTTATGACAAAAAATATATAATCAAATTTATAGGAAATTAAACGATCTACAACTTTTATTTACAGTGTTTTTCTCTACAGAGTCTAGTTTAGCGTGAAAGAGTGATTTTCCGTATTTTTAGGCCGAACTGAGTTCGATTTTCATTTTGCGTCTTTCACTCATGATTAAAATAAGGTTATGTTTTTGAGGTTAGTTTTTTGTTTATTTCTAATGTTTTATTACTAATGTTAGGTTATATTGTTTAAATTATTTGCATTGGCAAAAGAAAGTTGTATGAGTGTTTCACACCAGATTTTTTTGGGTACTGTAGCGATGAATTATTGATGGTAATGTGTGACAAACTTCGCTTACAGTATCTACTCAGATAATTTAATTTGAAAAATCCTTATGGCATAAATTACAATTAAGGTACACTACATACAATAACCGATAATACCGTACTTCCCAGAAAATTTGTTCTACAGGGAAATGAACATTGGAAAATGTAATGTAAACATTAATCTTACTACAAGGGTGTAATATTACTTCTATAACTCCAAATGTTTGGAAACGGAATAAAAATGTCTATTAACGATTTTAATAGCTAATAACTAAGTATTAAAAAATAAAGACATGACATATTATTAAATTTCGATAATGCGTGGTACTTACATAAGAAAAAATTTTGCAGCTATCGTTCAGACAACAATATATATGAATTTTTTTTGTAAGTAATGCACAATATAAAAATTAAATAACATGTCTTTATTTATTAATAATTTACTTACTAGCTATTAAAATCTTTTATAGACTCATTTCTATTCTGTTTCCAAATGACTGGATTAATAAAAGTACGATTACACCCTTATAATAAAATTAATGTTGACAGTATACTGTCCGATGTTAATTTCCATTCAAGTCAAATTTTCTAGGAAGCATGGCATATTTTATTTATTGAGTTATGATGCCTACATAAGCCTTGGGCTTGTGCGTGCGTAGGTAATGATATGTGGTGATTTACAGATGAAAAATGCCAGATCTGACCGGGAATCGAACCCGGGACCCCGGCATAGTAGCCAGTTGCGCTGACCATTACACCACGGGCCGGCCGACAACATACAACTGTATATATAACAACTGTATTTGACACAGTTCCCAATCCTGGCATTCCAGACTTATCAATAGTTTTAATCATAATTTAAGTACATGAGATATGTATTGCACAATAATAATAATTATTATTTATATAAATTTCAATCACATAAACATTTAACTATAATTAAATAGATTTATGAATAAAACTATTTAATATTGATAACGATGAAAATACATGAGATAAACTTAGGAATGATAATACTTGTGAATGAAATCAACAAAAATTACGAAACATTTGAGTTTTTCTATGAAACTGTGTAATTAGTATATTAAAAAAAATTGTAATAAATTATAAAATTAACCAAAAAAAAAAAAAAAAAATGAAAATAAAGTATGAATACGTTGAATACTAAATGTTTTGAAATATATTCAATTATTTTCATGAAGTGAAATTATATTTTGGAAAAAATATATACGTGAATAATGCAAATTATGAACACTACAAAATGATGTTTGAAAATCAGCGTTGATTATGAAATTGAATTACTAAATATTACAGAAACTATAGTTAAAGACTTTTAGATACATGCTGTGTATACAGTGTTGTGTGATGTACCATGAGTGTGTATTACATGCATCGTCCAAAATATTTTCCCCACGAATTAAAAATATATTTGAATCCAAAGAAGCAAAAATACTGGAAAAAATTACAACCAGGATTGTATAGAAATCACGCAGCTATACTTGCAGTGTTCGACGAATTCCTGATTGAAATTTTTTTAAACGATAACGTAACTATGATAAATATCATATCAATGCAAGCTTGAACATAACAGCTGACGTTGCTATTTTTATAGTAGCAATGTGTAATACGATTGCTCTAATGGAGATTAAGCGAGAAGAATATCAACTTACTGTTATAACTTTCCTGAACATGAGAATACCAATGACAGTGATTCAGAAAATAGCGAATGAATGGATACGTAGAATATAAAAATGTACATACGAATAATAATTGTAAGATAAGTAATAGTGATGTGTAAAAATAGAGACCATCAAGTGTCTCATTTATATAGTCTGTCTATGCTAAGAGTACTCCGACGTAGGCAACCAGCAATACAAGTGAGCATGCGCACTAATTAAAAATACGCACACCATGATCAAAAACAAAATACCATACAACACTAATTATTCGCTCTAAGTTTAATACTATATTAAAACACGTTCAATCTATTTGTTAGAAAATGTTTTATAAATCAAACATTAGTTTACCATTAATAACTGAAACTTTTACTATTGATACTCTTACATTGTTATTTTTCTTTACATTATTTACTATTATTACATTATTATTTATGATTAGTACGTTTTTAATAAAGACTTAGTTTTATTTTATTTTTGGTCACAAGTAATATAAGACTAATGCGCTTGAATTATAAAAGGAGAGCAAACAATTCCTGTGATTCATTGTTTATCATTTCGGATTGTTTATTTCGTATCATCAAAATTAATGTGTGTGAATAGTTTAATACAACTGTTTGCACTTGCCCGTGTTTAACTCATTTTTAGTTTCATCAGTTATGTTTTGGTATTGTATCGGTTCAATTTGATTTTCTTCATAGACTGAAGTTGAAAAGTTTTGTAAGCTTCGTTATGTTAACATACGTTATAGTGAATGTGTTGAGTTTTTGAAACATAAAAGCGGTAAACATTAAATAGTAGACAAAAATTGTTTTGTTAAATGTAATGGTTAAAATAATTAATTACGGAGTCTCTTTATGAAACTACAATAATTACAAGTAATCAGAACGGTATAATTGAAAACACTTACAGGATAATTTTTATTTTAGCTGGATGTAGATACGCGCCAACTAGTGTAAAACTTTCGTTTACAACCTATAGGCGCTTGCCTCGCGCGGAGTACTCTTACAGTAGATAGACTATAGATAATGAAAAAGGAGCACATCAAAGGGAAAAGCTACGTACAAACTATGGATAAAATATGTAAGAAGTAAATCTCATTGATATTTTAATAGATTTAATTGCTTTTCAAATCAATGATCAACAAAATTTATCACATAACATTTTCACTAACTCAGCTGTGATATTGTTAATTTTTTTAACTTACGGTTTTGGTGGATGCATCATCATAGAGTTCAAAAATATATAAAGCGAAATTAAATTTTTTTAAATTTATGTACTTTGATAATGGTATGATGGTGGAGCCTCCAAAACAAGCAAGTCAAAAAATAAAACCCTACAAAAAACTAATAATATCGCAGCTGTAAAAGGTTAATAAATGTTGGAATATTTTTACAATAGGATTAATTACCAGCTGAAGGATGCATTAAAATGATCTATTTATAAATTAAAAATAAAAATAACAAAAGATGGTTGTAGTAGTACTGACAGGGGAAAGCATCAATGAATCAATCAGTAAAAAGCTGAGTTTCTTGTACATACGACTGATAATTAATGAGCCAGCAACGATGATCGACCAGAGTTGGAATATGGCCAATTACCAGGAAAAATGACAAATTGATAGCCCCGCAATTGCAGTCAAGCTTGCATTTTTATGATTTCTATTATAATAAATTTGGCTGGTCATTAAAAAAAGTTAAATAAAATTTTAATTATATTCAATCAAATACATTCACCCAGAAAATACTTTTTCAAGTCATAAACAAGTATCGAAATAACATGTCAGGAAAGCGAACTTGAAGAGGAAAAAATTACGGCACTTTGCTGAACGCCAGCAAAAATGTGCCAACGAACCTAAATATAATACAATATTAAAATAAAGCATTAAAATTTTGATAATTTTGACTGTTAGGTTAATAATTCGGCATACAGTAATCTGCAAGTTAATATTAAAAATTCATAAGGGTCATATGTTTTTGAGTAGGCTGGGAAACATACTCTTAATGTTTATACATATTCTTGACACTACTTTCTCTCCGACAGATAGAGGGGATGGCAAACCAGTACATATTACCTAAATTAATTTTTTTGTTCATCCAGATTTTTGTTTATCCAGATTAGGCCTAGTTCCATCAAGACTGGTTGAATGAGAAATTACTGTATTGAACATCAACTCAACAAAAAGTTTAAATTTAAAAAAAAAAGGCAACTCACTGAAATCAGCTGCAAAAACCAGTAACCTTTTTAAAAAAAATTAATTTGTAAATTTATTTAAATTGTACATCACAATAAGACTTTAAATAAAGGATAAAAACAATTTACCATATCAAATCAATATTTAATCAAATTAACGGTAACTTTATTTAGGGGGTACGTTGGGGTGAATGTATTTAATAAACAAAACTTAAAATTATTATTTTTTTTTTAAGAGAAGCCTTAATCCCACTACTGTTAAATTTAAAACTACACCCTTATTAAAAAAAACTACTATAAGTTCATAAACGAGTATAGAAATATTATTTTTATAAATCTGAGTTATTTGTAAAGTACCGAGTGATATAAATTTTGCTTCGTAGTAGTCTCTCAGCAGTTTCAAGACACCATGTCATTGGATCAATTTCTTTCTCTGAAATCATTCATTTGGAGCATTATAATGATCAAATGTTTATCATTTGTCAGTAAAATAAAAGTCATCTATGTAAAATAAACAGTTAATTAAAATGTTTTAATAAAATTATCAAGTAAACAGAGTAAAATACTACCCAAATATTACGTTTTTAATAAATTAAGTTGGCATAGGAGATGCAGCATATGAATTAGTTTAAGACTATAAACGTAAGAATACTTTACAGTTTTCAATGACATCTAATTTTTCTTTCACCTATTATTCTACTTTCCAAAATTTACAAAAGTTTTGGTGGATCCACCACAATCAGAGTATGTAAAACTCAAAAATTGAAACTTATTAAAAGATTTTAAAGATGCTAAATTTTCAGTCACTTGAATAAAATTGTGGTATAATGGTTACTGGCCCTATAACTGGTGAACGAACTATGTACAAAACCGATGCTACACAGGAGTTAAAGCACACGTAGCGCTTGGACCAATAAAAAGTGAAACAGCATTCACCAAAAAAAGGCTTATTGTATTATGGCGTTAACTCACTGACCAATGAAAAAAAAACAGGTTTTGATACTGTAATGTTGCATAGGTGTCAATTCTGAAGGTTACAGTCGCATATGCACGTTTAAATTATAGTTCATAAAAAAGCGTTTGCGGAAATATACTGGTGTACGGACCATAATAAAAAGCTTGCATTCTGTGTAACATGATTTATTTAGACAGACTGGGGTGAGCTCTAACTGATCCCACCAAACGATAGATAAAAGTCATTTCTTATTGGCTATTCAAAATCATCTGATTTACCAGCCGAAACATGATATTTCTTATTTAAAATTATCCATTAATAAATAAAGTCCTTAATACTGTGACTGACATTTTTATACAAGTGACTGAAAATATAGCACCTTCTGAAAATGTTTTAATAAATTTAGTTTCAATTTCTGCATTTTATGTACTTTGATGATGGTGGAATCACCAAAATATGTTAAGTGTGAGAAAGTAGGACAGGTAAAATAAAAATTCAAGCAACAATAAAAGGTTAATGAAAACTTATAGTATTCTTACATTTCGATTAATTAAAAACTGCACAATGCATTCAAAAGATTTATTCGTACATTTACGATTACAATATTTCATTTTTTTAATGTAATTATAACTGAACAATTAAAGAGCTCAGAGGATTGTGTTATGTAACAAAAAGAAATATCTTGAGAAAATGCAATCAAAGTTCTAAGATATTTTTGCGAATTGTCTTGATTTCTTCTATTTTTGTATGTATGAGGAACGTTCAATAATTCACGAGATAAGTGAAAAGATGAAGACGAATTAACTGGTACATACGGTTTGGGTGTCAGTATTGATATTATAGATGAAAGAGATAATTTTAATTGGGTTGAGATTGACAATTTGCAGGCTTCCATTTCGCAATTTAAATTTATACAAAGCTGAAGAAATTTGTGGTTTTACGTTTAAATCATCGAAATTAAAAAAAAATACTTTTCCAGTTTTCATAAAAGAATAACGAGCTATTTTATACAATTAAGTATAAGAAATCAAACTCTTCAGCGATTAAGCAAGAATATTTCACTAGAAACAATTATCATACAGTTCAAGCTATGTTAATCACTTTTGTTTTTTGAACAGACCAAATCATGATCATAAAATTAGAAAACAAAGAGATTCTTCTGCTTATTTTTTTTGAAACCAGCATTATGATATTTTATCTCCTTTCAACTCTTTTTAACTGCATCAGAGATAGTCTTCTATAGTTTCCTCCGAAGCAGATGCTTCTTTTGATTGTTTGACTTGCTTAGAAATCACTTAACTCATTAATTATTTTTCTATAGATTTTTCTATCAAAACAATCAGAATCTTTTATACAAGGATATTATTATTGACTTTTTTTTTGAAAATTTCATGTAAGCTGTTGATGTTATAATTCATATCAAAGATATTTTTATTTAATCTTTCTTCATTCATTATGATCATGATTTCATAAAACTTTTAACTGTCTTTTGTGCACTGAAGTCTCTATTGTATCGATAATACAGTAAATTTCCTAATTTGACTTTAAGTAATATTCCTCGTTTTCAATCCTTTTAGACCATAGATTGTTCTCAGAATTCTTCTTTCTATTTAAAAATTTTTCTCCATTTCACAACCTTTGAATTAATTGATTTTGAACTCATAGAGAATAACAGGTTTCGGAACCAACACATTATATAAGTACTACTAAATTGTTAGGTTTCATAAAATTATTTCTTGTTAGTAACACTTAAAAAATAATTTCTTCAGACTACATAACAACCATGCTAATCCAAACTAACTGGGAACAGAACTGATTCAGATTTTGTAGAGTTTGGAGCACCCGAAAAAATAGGCAAATTAAAAAAATAATCTGGAAATGGCTAAATTTAATATAGTGCATACATTATGGGAATGGTGTTGGTGAACAATGTACAGTAATCCCTTGGTATCCGTGGGTTTAGCATCCGTGGGTTTCGGTTATCTGCGGACTTTGTCCGTGGGCCTAAAACCTTAAAATACATATGTTTTCTCACCTTGTGTACACCGTACTCGGGTTAGGTTCCAAAGGTAAAGTCCTGAAGTCATTTTAAGTGTTTAATAGTTTTAGGAACATTTTACCATTATTATAATCTATGAATATTTAATAAATACAGTACTGTACGCATAAAAAATTTAAGTTGCTTCAAAATAGTTAGTTATGGCTCTTTGCCTCTTCTTCTTCTTTTCAAACTCCTTGTGGACTTCTTCATATGATATCATCAGCTCTTGAGTCCTCTTTTGAATTGAAGGGCTCTTTCCATGATGGGATCTGTCTCCAACACGTGATCAGTACGTACGAAGAAGTTAGACTGACACATGGACGAAAACGTACGTAGAAATTACAGTATGGTGCCTGGGCGTACGTATGGCGGTGGGGGTGGGGTTATACTGACGGGGCTCGGTACCCGGTGACGCGCTTACTACGTACAGTATGCGGAAATCTAGCTTGGCTCATAGCGGCCGTCGCCACACTAGTGGGCGACTCAACATGATACGGATGCCAAAACATTTATTCAAACACATGTTTTCAAAATTGTATGACTTCAATTTTTTCTTTCATTCATGTAAGGTATCATTATCCGTGGTTCGTAAAACCGCGGTAACCCTCCGGAACGTAAGCCCTGCGGATAACGAGGGATTACTGTATAAGCATTGCACTACATAGAACAGCACAAATATGCTACCCAGACAAATATATTTATGAGGATCTTGCGAAATATTGCATGATCATTAAGGTTTTTGGAATTATGACAGCAAACAATTTAGAGATTTATATTGCCCGGAGTAGTGAAAATATATATATATAATCTTGTAATTGTTAGTGAACTAGAAAGAATGTTTAACTAATTAGCAATATATTGTAGATCTTGTACTTAGAACTTGTTTATGTTCATTTTCTATTCTTAAATACACAGTTTATCGGTTTTTAAATTGAATTTTCATGTTTAGAAGCCTGTTAAAAATAATTTTTTATTGTAAAATTACTTAGTTTTTGTTTTAAAATATGTTTTATACTTTAAAAGTACATTAAGATATTTATTTTAAATCAGTTCATACAATCTAAAATTTTGGACTAGTGGTGTTCAGATTAACAGGGTTGTTGTGCATTGCGAAAAATTGGTTACAATGCTTTTTCAAAGCAGGTGAATATTACAATTTTATCTGTGAGTCATTTAACATAGTATAGGTAAGGAAAGAAACTCATGTAAGTGTTCTGAATTCTAAACATTATAACTATAGTTTCAAAAATTGTAAGTTTTATTGAAACAAGTTTACCGTGATATCAATATAATGTAGAAATGAAATATATGTGTGTATGTAACAAATGTACCAAAAACACAGTAGTAATATGCAAAACATTTAACATCAAACTACAAAATATCATAAAGAAAACTGTCAATAGTTTTCACATGTTGATATTTATTTCAAAACATATAAGGCAAAACGTACATAGATTTTTCTGAAAAACTTGCTTTGATTTTAAGCAAGTTACATAAACCAATTAATAAAAAAAATAAATAAAATAAAAAATAATGGATGAATAATAACAAAAAAATAAAATCAAAACTCACCTGAAATGAATGTTTTTTTAACATAGTTTTGATTAGTATTAATGTATCTAATTTTGGAATTGAGGTGACAACCTTTGCGACATCTTCTTCTGTAACTTCAACGAGCTGGCAATTTTCTGCTTCAGAAGGTAAAGGGCTAGTGTTATTTGCAGTCACCCAGGGGTGCTCCTGTTAAAAGTAAAAGTTAATATTACCTAATATGGTAAGAAATTTTAATATACAGTATAAACTCATTTATCCAAGGTGACTTGACACAAGAATCCCTTGGATAGCTAAAAACAAACTTGGGTAATGTGAAACCATTAAAACTTGTTATACGAGGGGGGACCCAAAAATAACAAGACTTTCTTAATAGATTTCTTATTTATCACTATTTTTACACAAAAATTTGATTGCCTTCAAAGTATTCACCATTAGATAATATGCACTTGTTCGTCTTTCTTTTCCACTGTTCAAAAAAATTTTTAAACTCACTGATTGGGATGTCCTTTAAGCACTCCAGTGATTTTTGTTTTACTTCTTCCACAGTCCCAAAACGTTTCCCTTTCATGTCCCTTTCAGTCTAGGGAACACAAAGAAGTCACACGGAGCCAGGTCGGGTGAACAATTAGCGTCATTTTATTCTTACTCAGAAACTGGTTCACAGACAACAAGGTGTGAGGAGAAGTGTGACACAAGTTTGGCTGCAGCTCTTCTCATGTTCAAATCCTTTGAATTAAAACGCCACAACATTTTAGTCATGTCAGGCAGTTTATCAATTGTTTGGCGACGATCTTTACAGACAAGAGAGTTAATTTTTGCAACGTTTTCATCGGTCCTTGAGGTTAAGGGGCACCCAGAATGAAGTTGGGCTTCAACAGACATTTACCCCTTTTGTAACACGAAAACCAGTCGTAGACCCGAGCTTTACTCAATGCATCTTCCTTGTAAGCTATTTGAAGCATTGCAAGAGTTTCCTTAGTCTTTCCAACAGGAAAAAAAATTTTACCACCACATGTTGCTCTTAGGCATCCGCCTTTTCACATTTTTGCCAAAAGGGGAAATCTTGTTTCACTTAAAAATTCAATACAGACTAATGGGTGGACTCACAATGACGAAGCTTTGCATACTGACTCAGGAAGAGTTTCCCTACAAGAGCCCACCATCGAGAACTCTTTCCCTCACCAGTGCTCTCCTCTACAGCCTGAGTCTCATTACTTTTTGGTCCTGGCTATAAACAATTGCATTAGCAATACTTTACCACATTTAGTTCTTTTCTTTATAGGTGTACAATTTATAAAATTGTTTGGTGCCAATACTGACTTACATAATTGAAATGAAGTTCAATAAAAGAATGTTAAGAAGAAGAAAAAGAGGTAGAATGAGAAATGATGTAATAAGGGAACGAATGGGATGGACTGCCCAAAGACTTAAAATGAATACTTGGCTCAAGTTTAATACAGGGCTACAATACCCTAGGAATACAGGGCTACAATTGTTTTGGTCATATCACTAGGACAGAGGATGGTAAACTGCCTAAAAGAATGCTACACTTGGAGATTTCGAGAAAAATACAAAGGAGCAGACCAAGAGTGAAGTGGATAGGATCATTTATGGATGAACAATAATTTTTTCTGCATCTATGTCATTTTTTGTAACGGGTGATTCAAAAAGAGCGCCGGTTTTTAAACGGCTGCTAAATTTTTGTTTATCGGTTGGCCACATTGTTAGACCTCATTTCTATTTCGGAGAACATTCCGATTGACGATTCAGTTGTAGTTTCTCTTGTTCGCCGTGTAGTACTCTCGCAGTCTGTGTCTAACCATGGAGAAGTTTACTATTGCACAAACGAGTGTTAATCGTCAAAACATTTTACCAGAGTGGAGAGAGTTATGCGGCTACTGTCAGGCAACTTCGCGGTATTCTAGGACGTAATGAAGCACCGAATGAATCAACAGTTCGCAGGCTCATGAAAAAGTTTTTTGAGACGGGTTCAACAGTCGACCTTAAAAGTTCTGGACGTCGTCGTTCTGGCCGAACTGAGCAGAACGTTGCGTTGGTTCGTGACAGTGTGGCTGTTAGCCCAGCAAAATCAATACGTCGCCGTTCTCAACAATTGGGTTTACGATGTTCTTCTGTACGGAGAATTCTTCGATACGATCTCCAATATCACCCGTATAAAATTCAGTTGCTGCACGAGAAACAATGTTGTTGCTCCATGAACGGTTCCAGGATCGCATCATTTCTCGTAATTCCGACCATCAATGGCCACCAAGGTCGTGTGACTTGACGCCTTGTGACTTTCATCTTTGGGGTCATCTGAAGTCATTGGTGTATGCCAATAAACCCCGAAACATCAATGACTTGAAGGAGGAAATTCGACGAGTTATCGGGCAAATGGAAGTCGAAACTTGTCGTGCAGTAATATCCAATTTCATGGACAGAGTTGATGCGTGCCAGCGCAGTAGAGGAGGACACATGCATGACATCATTTTTCATACATGAAATCGGAAGGTAAGATGAACTTGTTGATGTATTTATTTTCAGTTTTTCAATAAAATAAATCTCTTAATTTGATATATCAAAACCGGCGCTCTTTTTGAATCACCCTATAGATGTACAATTAATAATAAAATTGTGTTGTACCAATACTAAATTATGTAGGATAAACAAGCACAAGTGGAAGTAAGGCAGAGATCACAATATAAGCGACAGAAATGGAGTTCAAGAGGAGTTTGACAAGAAGGGATTGAATGAGAAATGATGTAATTAGGAAACAATTTGGGATGGTCAGCCTGCCAAGGAGAGTAGGAGAGAAAAATCTACAATGATTAAGTCATGTCAGTAGGATGGAAAAATACAAAGGGGCAGACCAACAGTAAAATGAATGGGTTCACTTATGAAAATTTGGAAAACGATGCAAAGTTCTATAAAAAATCTGGTGTGAAACACTCACACAACTTTCTCTTGCCAATGCAAATAATTAACAATAAACCTAACATTAGTATTAAAACATTAGAAATGAACAAAAACTAACCTCAAAAACATAACCTTATTTTAATCATGAGTAAATGACGCAAAATGACAATCGAACTCAGTTTGGCTTAAAAATACGGAAAATCACGCTTTCACGCTAAACTAGGCTCTGTAGAGAAAAATGCTCTAAACAAAAGTTGTAGATCTTTTAATTTTCTATAAATTTAATTATATACACTTTTGTCGTAAAATGCATACTAAGACCGAAATGTTAAAAAAATCGATTTTTCTCACGTTTTCGTGAGAAAAAAAACAGAAAATCGCAAATTACCGCTAAACTAAGCGTTATACAAAAAAATGTTTGAAACAGAAGTTGTAGGTTTTTAAATTCTCTACAACTTTTATTATATAAGTTTCTGCGCTAAAATTTATATTAAAGCCGTAATCTTAAAAAAACAACGTTTTTACGTGAAAACAGCCTCACCGAGAATTCCAGCAAACATGGCGCCTACCCTATCTTGTAGAGAATAAAAAATTGAGTAAAATAGGCGATTTTAAAAAAAATCGTAGGACCAGTTTTTGAGAAAATCGCAAAAAACTGAAAAATTATACGAATAAACTACTACTTCCGGTTGACCGATTTTGATGAAAATGTTCGTGTCGCGTCCGGTAGTGGTATGTAACTTAAGTTTCAAGTTTCAAGTTCGTACGATGTTCCGTTCTTGAGATATTCTGTTCACACACAGACACACACACACACAGACCAATCGCTAAAAACATGTTTTTTGGGTTCAGGGGGTCTGAAAACGTATAGATCCGGTGAAAACTCGATTTCGAAAAATCGACATGAAAACAATACTTTCCTTCCTATATATTCATATAGGCAAGAGAAAGTAAAAAATCTATAAACCTTTAGATGATTAATATTCTATAGATTTCGTTCAGAACAGTTTTTAATTCAGTATTAAAAAACTATTGGTATTTTGAACCATGTAAAATTGAATAAAACTCTAAGCTTTCTGTTTACACAATTTATTGGCTGTCTGTTTGAGGTTAGTGTTGTGCATTATAATTTTGAAGTTTGTGTGTTCATAATTGATTTTTTTTTTGTGCATTCATGTTCTACATTTATGTTTTGTTTTTAGTTTTATTTGCTTCATCATGTAATTATTAAAATGGGTGGATCAAGTTCTTAACTCACTGAAGAAGAAAAAGAGGCAAGTTTTGAAAAGAGTTCTCCAGAAAAAAATCATATTTTATGAATAGTTCATCCAAAATATGTAGGCTAGTGTAGTTTACTTATGTTGATGTTTCTTTTTTATTTCGTTCATAATGATCTAGAAATCTCCTAGAATATGCGTATTATGTTGGATACTTGGTGACAATTTTCTAAATCATAGTGAAAGTTTTTTATTTTTTAGTTCCTGTTAAAAATTTAATATTTAGTTTTTAAAAAAAATACTGTAAAGATAAGAGAATCACATTTTTAAAGATATCCTGAAAATCTGCAAATTTTTTGAGATGTGTGAATTTTTTCATTGCTAAATCTTAAAAAATGCATATTTGGCGGTGGTTCAAAAAAGTGCTTGTGTTTTTTTTAAAGCTGGCCTGTGCATTTTAGCATGCAATAAAATTAAGCCTTAATTATCAAAGGGTTAAAACAACTTGTAAAAAGATATTTAAACAATTATGGAAGTTTTAACTGCTACAATCAGATTTACCATTTTTACAAATAAAGACAACTGGACCAGACATCTTTGATGGCCATCTACCTTGATGGCTTCTTCAGCTTCAACCAAAGAGGAATAAGATTAATCAAGAATTTCAGAATAAATATACCATAAAAATAATACTAAATAAATTAAAAATCCTAACAAATAAATAAATAAATATATAATACATTTTTTTATTAAATAATTTCTTACCTTGATCTCTTGTAACGTAATTCGTTTAGATGGATCTTTTTGGAGCATTTTAAAAATGAGATCACTAAGTGAGGCACTAATCTTTGGCTCAGCTGGTAAGCATACTGGCTGATTTTTAATTTGAGCATAAAGAGCTGGTACAGAATCAGCTGTAAATGGCAATTTACCAAATACGAATGAATACAATGTTACACCCAAAGACCAAATGTCAGCCGCCTAAAACAAACAAGCGAAAATTCCGTAAAATATTGAATTATTAACTAAAGTTTATTACACTTATCTTTGGAATTGTTATAACAAATGCTCTGCTCTGTAATTGTAGTTACAAAAAATGCTTAGCAAGGGCCACCCAGTGGCGAGAGCAAATTCACATCTAATTGAAATTGTATTTAACAAGTAGGTACAAACTTCGCAGGTAAGGTCAGAAAGTAGGCTACATATAAATTTTACAATATCACACATTTTCATAGTAATTGAATGCAAATTATAATTATTGATGTTATAATGAGAAAATGCTTTAATTATATATTATTCTATATTGTAAACTTTCAGGACGCAGAATGGTTTTTCTTTTATGGCACCTGAGTTTTACAAAATTATTTTTTCATTTTCTCCAATGAATCTTCCAAAAATAGAACAAAATTATATTGAATCTGAATAAAAAATTACAAAACCAACAATTTTACAGTGAAAAAACCTTCAGATAAAAATTAAATCCTGGTTTAAATCAGTGTCTAATGGAATTGAATGTTTTTATATCACAATATTGTAGTTTCATACAGAATAAATTTTATTATTATTTATTTATTAATTTTATTTAGTAAAATATAATACAATTATTGTTATACTAACCTATTTAAAATATTTTTAACTAAATATACTTATATGCAAAAACTCTTCTTCACGAAGAGTTCTGTCCGCGCATAGGAGTAAACAAAAAAATTATTTAGACAAATTTATAATATATACAGATAACTACTATAAAAAATACTATTATAAAATCTAAAAAGGGTACAAGAAATACATTAAACATTTTTTGTTAAAAGCATTAAAATAAATGATAAATACCATTAAATTTATATAAAAAATAATAATAATAATAAAATTTTTAAACATTACCTTAGATTATGTAAAGTTGTATTAATAGAGAAAAAACTTCTTTTTTCAATAACTAAAACTACTTTATAATAATTTTAGGGAATACATGTGGATATATTTACTTATGAGAATTAATTCAATTAATGAGCACAGAAACAAACAAAAAAACTACTGCAATGAGGAAAGCAAAAAATAATCAGAGAACAGTTATTTTAAAACTAGGAAAAGTTTCTCAGTTCTTGCTTGTTTATTACAAGTAGAACAATCTAAAAATAAATATATATAAAACATTAGACATGAATACCTTTCCGCTAAAGTTGCCACAAGTAGAAACTGACTCAGGAGCTGTAAATGCAGGTGTACCAGCAGTGTTATTCAGACAAGCATCTTTTCCATCAAACTCATTGCACACGCCTAAATCAGCAATCTGGACGTGACCATCTTCTCCAAGAAGAATGTTTGATGGTTTTATATCTCTGTGTATTATCCTTTGAAAATGCACTGGAAAAATTAAGAGAAATATTAAAACAAAGTGCAACATACTACCCAGGTCATTCCGTAAATTATTCCTCTTGCATGCTTGCTAATTAAGTACGACCGCGCACTATCTATCGGGTACGTATTGATCTGTTTTAATCTGCATATCGATCGCCCTATCGGCAATTTCCTAAATCCTCCCTACCACCTAATCTTCTTACCGATCCAGCACCCTTTTCCTTCCGCCTTTGTTCACTCTGTACATAACTCTCATCATGCATGCATCCATCATGCTAGGCTTTTGTACCCCATGCTTTGTCTGCCAGGGACAATTTGGGGAGGCTTTAGTAAGGTGCTTCCTTAACCCTTCTGATAAGGCGTGTTTTTTGTTGCATAGTGAATGTTCAAATGTCAAAACACGCTCCCAAATAAATTCATTTATCTAAGGCCATTACCGATAGAATTTTGTGAAAATATTACAGCATTTTATACAACACGTACAGTTATTTTTATTATAAAAACATAAAAATTGTTTGCGTTTTTCGCTAGCTACAGTGAGCAAAACACTTTTGTGCATAAAAATTTGTAGTTACTTTATATTTTTGGCTGTAACGTGCTAAAATTTAATTTTATCAATTGTACAGTAATTAATTTGTAGAAGATATTTTCAAGAATAAAACCATGTTTTACAGTATTAGTTTGAGTAACATTAGCCCTAATAATTGCAGTTTGAAATTTACAAAATTTTTCCGCAATATCGTAATTTTTTATAAAGATTGTCGGAAAAAAATATTTTTATTCAAGTTATTTACTAATTTTTGAAGTGAAGTCAACAAAAAAAAACACTGAAGACTACGGCACCACGAAAAAATGTTTGAATGAATGAACGCAGAGCAGAGAAGAGTTGTACTTACATAGAATGGAACGCGCAAAGTGGGAACAGGATCTGTGATATTTGAACAGTGTTGAATTGTCGAATTCCTGCCATTCCCCACCCTCTTGTTCACAATACATATGTGAATAGTATTGACATTAAACACGAATACAATTACAAAGACACATACAAAATTATGTAGTGGTGGTAAAAGGACAGAGTTTGTAATAGGCCATGAAAAAGGTCGAGAGAGGTTTGATAAGAAAGATAATATTTACTCTTAGAATCTCCCCATACCATGCCAACAGTTGCACGTAGGAAGAAAAGGTTTAATTTCATAGCTTCTACGCACCATTCTGATTTAGTACGTAGTTTTACCAACCTTATAGATGAAATATTCTTTAAGTTACATGGTCTTGGAAGATAGGACGACTTTAAAAGTAACTTAGCAACTTACAACCATCGTTTCAACCTTGCTATCAATACAATTGCATTGAGTTTTATATGAAATTATAGAGCCATTCAAGGCATGTAATTTGATACATGAATCGAACAAATTGTTTCATAAATATGTTTGCTATAGGCTTTTTAAAGCTGGTAACTACCAGGGCAACTGAAATTGCCTCCCGTATCAGAAGGGTAAATTGTGTGATACTTATTAACTTTAATGTTGCTAATTGTTGTTGTGTGATGATTAATAGGTTAACTAAGTTTGATTTTATTACCTAGTAACCTACAACTGTTCGTATCATGCCAACAAGTTGATAACATCGTATACTATGCTCCAGGATTCATTTTCGTTTAATTGCAATATTCAAGTAAGCTTCAATTTATGTAAGTACTTTGTAAGTTGTTTGCAGAAGTGAAACGCCCCTTATGTCTATTTTCCATTTCCTTTGTTTGTTACACCCTCAACCGATTTTCCTTTAAATTAACGCCTGGTCGTAGGCATCTGACCCCTTTTAACTGTCCTGGTCCTTGTAATACCTATAATTTACTGAAAATTTACAAACGTTGGGCTGCAATTCAGGATAAGCTCGTGATTACCCTAACAGCAACAGAAAGAATCCCAACGATAAATTCTATCAAACTATAGGAACCATTGTCAAATGACGAGCCAAATTTTTTGGACACATGGTTAGAATGGACGAGTTGAACAAAAAAATATTAAAAAACGAGTTTTTAAATCAATACCTGGGATCCTCCAAAAACAGCAAGTTGAGAATGAAAAATTAGGAATATCACAGAACAAGTGTCTTGATTGTGATGCATTCAAGGAACAAATTTTCTGTTTGAAAGTAAAGTACAGTACACAGAAGTAGTTAAGCCCAAGAAAATAATTTTCTCTCAAAACGAAAGAGAAAGAAGATGCCAAATGATAAGGTAACTAATTCACTACCTCTTAAAAAATACAGTTTAAATTATTTGGATGTCTCTCCCTAGAGCAAAAATGAGGCAGAAAAGGTATTCTAGATGTACTAGAAAGTTGACGCTCACCTTCTCTATGTCTATAAAAATTGGGTAGGTGTATAAAAAATACTAGTATAAAAATGGTTTTTATCTGGACCAGATTTACATTCAGAACATGCTTCCTGAAAATCTTTATTTTTCGACTTAACAAATCTAGTTCCTAGTAAAACTATTCTATTAAAAATTTTGCTGAACATAAATAAGTAATCAATCAATAAACTGATTATGTTCATTTAGGTAAGACAATAAATTTCAGTCAATGAGTTCATGATTTTTAAGCTCACAAAATTTTGTGATAAACCATTAAACTACGAATTAGTCTCGACATCACTACTCCATATTCTATCTAATTGAAAAAAAAACTCACAATATTCTAATCCCAGAATTACATCCCTAAAGTAAGACCAAGCTTGCTCTTCTGACAGTGGTTTATCAGTCGGTACATGCATGACTTCTCCTCTCTCAAGAAGCTCAAAAACTGTAAACAGAAGAATAAATAATGTAATACTCTTTAACAAAATACAAGTTAATGTCACAAATTAACAAAAATAAAACATACCAAAAAATCTAGTATAGATACTTGAGTTACGAGAATGATTTTTGCATATGGAAGGGCTGTGAGGAAGGGAAGTGAAAATTTGACAAAAGTCTGACTGTTCTGCAATTACTGCTAATGCAGATGGTGAAGGATGAATGATTTTGGTAACTTATGAAAATATGCCGTGCCTGAATGGGATTCGAACCCAAGATCGCATGATAAGAGGCAAGCACGTTACCAACTATGCCAATGCGGCTGACATTGGCATAAAAGACACTAGTCAGAGTGATCTCTTCTGAAAGTAATGAATTTTATCATTATACAGCCAGACCCTATGGTGAATGAAGTGAAGGCGTCATCTGGAGGATGGAGAATAGATGCTTTTTAGAGGGTCTGGCATGCTGATAAGCATACTTTTCCACTCAGTGATGAAGCCAGTGGTAAACCACCTCACTCCTCGTTTTACTTAGTAAAGCCACTAGAGGTTCAAACTAGCTTTTCGGCTGATGACCTAAACAACACAACAAATTTTCTTTGATACTTTAAGTTTCTCAAACTTCAAAAAGTTATTTGCATTAGTTAAACAAACATTTTCGTCATTATTAACTGAGAGTTAATAACTCAACTACTAGAACAATGCTATTAACTCCAGTCACAAAACAAAATTTCCCTTTCTTAGAAAAAAATTACCAGACATTAACAATTGGGTAAATAGTCCAATCAACCTGTGTCGTAAAATATCCGATAGAGGAAACAAATAGTATAAAGCTAATTTTTTTTCCATCGATTACTATGGTTTAGATAAGTGTATTGCCAAAAGTCCCCACCCCTACCCCTTGCTTCCCCCCCAAAGTTACAAATTGCAAGGGTTTCGAAAATAGATATTCTTTATACCTCGAAGCTGTTTCAAAAATGTCATTAAAATCCAAATTTAACATGGTGTCTCTTTCTCCAACATCTGATGCTACTGAGCAACACTCATTTCGAACTTATTACCAGATTCAAAAATGGATTGGAGATAAGAGTATGGCTGCTACGAATTGGGGTTGGACTCTAACAAACAACATGTTGTACTCGGTTTCACTCAAAAATCACCGGCACCTGAAGAAGTAATCAACTTAGTTTCCTGCAACTGCAAAGTGTCTTGCAAAAGCAAATGCAGCTGCTTTAAGGCATCACTGGATTGTCGGAAATATGTGGGACTTGTGGAGGATCCACTGCAGTAATGCCATGGTCGTTGAAGTCAAGGATGCTGAGGAACATCTCATGGATGTTTAAGCCATCATATACGTACATAATCTTTTGGACAATAAATAGCCTTTAGGCCAAATCATATTATTAAACTCAAATTAAAAATGGTTTTGTATGTACTTCTTAAATGTAGTCTAAAAAACAGAAACTTTTTATATTACATAAATTTTTGCTATTACATAAATACATACTAAGACACTTGTGAAATAAGTTTTAATTTAAAAAAAAGTGTCCTAGTGGCGCTTAAATTACACGAAAAATTATAACTGCAACATAGCAACCGTCTGCCTTGACCTTCTATCACTGAATGCCACCACAACTGAGCACTCTACATTGCAGCGGCTGGTTTTGCCAAATTACTACAATAAAGTAATTACTGTTATTATTACTGTTATATATTATTTTATAGCTCTTAAAAAGGACTAAAGGTTTTGTTTGAAACATTTCTGTGTAAAATGTAGGTGTAAACCAAAAAGTAAAATTACGTAATAAAATATATATTGTTTTATCAGCTTCTTTATGAATAACTAACGAACAGCTAGATACAATAAAAATTATAGTACATTAATTATTGTAGGAAATATTATAAGAAAGACAACAAAAAAAAAGTATTACAATACCTTGTTTATTTTTTGAGATAAACACGATTTACAAAACCCTTGTGATTTTTAACTTTGGGGGGTCGCTGTGGGGGGGAGCAAGGGGGTAGGGGTGGGGACTTTTGGCGATACAATTATTTAAACTAAAGTAATCGATAGAAAAAAAATTAGCTTTAAACTATTTTTTTCCTCTAAAAAACACAGATTTACTGGACTAATAACAGGACTAAAAAAAATCACTCTGCATAATTTAGGGGTTACTTCTACTCTATGCATTAATTCACATTTCACATATCTTACATAAGTACTTTGTTAGTATCAGCTATTTGTTTTAGTTGCTTTATTAATAATTACCGTGTTATTCCGAAAACAAGCCGCACCCGACTTTAAGCTGCTTCGGAAAAAATAAGATCAAAACTAGGAAAACAAATTTCAAGTACTTGTATGTTTTTGAAAATATTATATTTTATAAGAAAAAATTACCGTACAAACAAATACACTTACCACTTAATTAGCATTTAGAAATTTTTGTTATTTTTTGTTCAATGCTGAACACAAGATTCATTTACACTATAGGTATTTTCTTCCGGCTTATTTGGTGGATGTCTTTTCCGCGTAGTTAATTACGAATAATTTGAAATTAGTATCGTAAGTCCTGCGCTGAATTTTGGGTATTTTTATAGACGAAGTACTCTTTAACCTATACAACATCACTCATGGCGATATATAAAATGCAAAAAACTACAAAAAGCAAATGATCAGATAAAAAAACAAAATTAAGTACAAAAAAACTGCTACCAAACTTCATACTGTAATACCAAACTGACCAAAATTACTGTACACGTACTACGTAAGAAGTGTGCGTATAATGAGTGCATTTGTCTTTCTCTTCATAGGCTACATACTTACGTTTAATAAGAAACCATTAATATTATTAAAGCGCAAATGCAAGCCGCAGGTCAAATTATGGAACCGATTTTTGGGAAAAAACTGCGGCTTGTATTCGGAACAATATGGTATTTAAAATTTTCTTAATAGAGTGATTCAATAAGATGGAAACAATTTCAATAAGCTGTATTTCCTGAACTACATGTTATATTTTAATTCTGTAAATTACATTTGAAAGAGAAAGTTTTAAATTTTAATTTACATACATGAAAGTTTATAGATGTTCAATGTGTCCTCCTCCGGCTGCACGTACAACATCTAGACGGTAACTGAACTCATCCCAAACTCTCTGACGCATGTCTTGGGTCACTGAGTTGACTGCAGCTGTGATACGATTCCTTAGTTCATTCAAATTGGTGAGAAGAGGTGGTATGTAAACTGCACTTTTCACGAACCCCCACAAGAAAAAGTCACAGGGTGTGAGATCTGGAGACCTCGGTGGCCAAAACTGAAGTGCAGAGTCGTCATTCGCCATGCGACCTATCCATCGTTGACATATGGATTCATTTAGGAAACGCCGAACATTGCGATGCCAATGGGGTGGAGCTCCGTCCTGCTGGAAAATGTAATCTCCTGAATCTTCATTCATTTGAGGAAATCCACCCCATTGGCATCGCAATGTTTGGCGTTTCCTAAATGAACCCATACGTCAACGATGGATAAGTCGCATGGCGAATGGCGACTCTACACTTCAGTTTTGGCCACCGAGGTCTCCAGATCTCACACCCTGTGACTTTTTCTTGTGGGGGTTCGTGAAAAGTGCAGTTTACATGCCACCTCTTCCCACCAATTTGAATGAACTAAGGAATCGTATCACAGCTGCAGTCAACTCAGTGACCCAAGACATGCGTCAGAGAGTTTGGGATGAGTTGTTATCGTCTAGATGTTGTACGTGCAGCCGGAGGAGGACCCATTGAACATCTATAAACTTTCATGTACGTAAATTAAAATTTAAAACTTTCTCTTTCAAATGTAATTTACAGAATTAAAATATAACATGTAGTTCAGGAAATACAGCTTATTGAAATTGTTTCCATCTTATTGAATCACTCGTACTAATGATAAATGAAAATGGCTAATGCCAATAAAAAAAACTTACCTAAATAGAGATGATCTTCTAAGGGGTCATCAAGCACTTCAACTAATTTTACTATATTTGGGTGGTCCAGTTTCTTTAGAACAGCTATCTCCCTATAAACGCGATCTAGAGGATTTGTAGTCGTAACCTTCCTGTTTGGGGCTGCTCGACCTAAAACCACAAAAATGAAAATTTATTTAACAAAATGAAATAATTATTAATTAACTACCAACAAAACTTGTTACAAATAAAATATAATTACTCTAAAAACCTAATTTTAGTGATTTTTTCAACAAAAATTCAAAATATAAAAGCTTTTGCAAAATGGTGATCATATTTAGAGGTTACTTGTATATTAATTTACAACTTTCTAATGTTAACGCAACGATTTTTTCTGTTTTCCACACTGGTAAAGAATTATATTAAAAAAAAGTTCAAATTTGATATCCAGAATTATTAAAAAGTAACACCTTTTGCAGAAAAATTGGTTTTTTGATCAATTTTATGGTATCTGATTAAAAAGATAGAAACACAAAAATTCATGATAATTGGTCCAATGGAATTTTAAAAATAAGGGTTATAACATCTTTGACAATTTATACATATTCATTAGATTTCTAATTTTTGTTTTTTTTTAGAATAAACCATTACAGCAATAATCACAACAGTTAAACAATGGTTTGGTACATACAACAATAGCTAATATTAATTTAATATCTTTTCATCCTGTTATACCTGACATACTTTTCTCAAAATTCTACCATAAACCAGAAATGA
>JAQMRL010000007.1:61764837-61787337 GCA_035578175.1 Catonia carolina
AAAGTTTTGAAAGTCACGTAATAAAAATAGAAGACGATTACTGGAAAAAAGATGGAATTACGTCCGATATCATTGATAGTTTAGTAATTGAAGTAGGAAGTGATAGTGAAGACAGTAGTGACGAACAAAGTGACAATAGTGATGAATCGTGTGATGACGCTGGCGTCGGCTCAGTAACTGATTCGGAATTGGCTCAACCACTTGACTGAGGTAAAAAAAATCATAATTTGCTACTAATTATTTAGGCCTATAAATTAATGTTATGAAATATATATTTTTTAATTTCCTTATTTTCTATGCTACGTATTACATATTTTAATTCCTGAGGACTGCCTGACTCTTAACTGTAAATAATTACTAAATATTAATAAATACAATGAAAGAAAAGTAAAAGAGTTACTATATTATAGAATAAATTGAAATAATAAAACAAAAGGTTACTTTATAATGACATGAACATTAGGCCTATGATAAATGTTTTTTTTATGAATAGTATAATCTTTCACTGCATGCCGTAACAGAAATTCCTCACATGGATCACGAGCTGACGCGCTTATAGTACGTACTGTGTTAAAAACATTGACTCACGCGATGAAAATAATAAAAGTTCATCTTATTGTAGGTTATATTATACTTATGATATTGAAACAAATTACGTTTACGATTAAAACTGTTTACGTTTACATCAGAAATTTATATTATGTAACAGAATTGTTATTACATTTGTAATTGAATATATATGTAATTATTTATAGTGTAATGTACAGCATTTTGTTTGTAAAATAATAAAATGTTAAGAAAAGTTAAAATTAAATTTAACATAATTTTTTTATTCTTTCAAAATCTATATTTATCCATTTCATCGCCATAGGCCTACTGGCTGTCATCCATTTATAAACATTATAAATAGGTACTACAGTATTATGTACTGTACAGGGTGATTCAAAACTATACGACAATCTCTTGGGGTCTCATTCTATAGCTAAAAATAAGAAAAAAGTTCATGTAAACGTATGCCTGAAAACGCTTAGTTAGCGAGTTACGGCTAGCGAAAAATTTCACCTAGAACTCTGTACCCTCGGTGAAGTAAGGCCGTATAAAAATGTTAAACGTAGTTACAAAGATACAAATACGATAGTTTCTTATATTTTTTAATCTGAAAAATTGAATAAAATTGGTTCCAGAGCTGTAAATGCAATACTTTCAGAGATATCTTACATAAAACACAAGAATTTGTGCAAAGAAATAACACATTTTTGTGTTTAACGTAAGATTACTTCCACAAATGGTAAATAAAGGTGTATTTTAAAGGTGTATAGATATTGAAATTTCGCTATATTTTAAATCAAAACAGACGCACATAAAACGCACATTCTTAACTGCATAAAATATTAGGTTGGGAGTAACAGCTGATCATTATCAGCTGTTACTCCCAACCTACATATTAGTTAATATTTTTATGCAGTTAAGAATATGCGTTTTATGTGCGTCTGTTTCAATTTAAAACAAAGCGAAATTTCCATATCTATTATTCATTTTTTCCTGAGTAATTCACATGAATCTTTTCAGAATTAAAATTTCTACAAATTTACTTAAGAAAAAATACACCTTTATTTACCATTTATGGAAGTAATCTTACGTTAAACACAAAAATGTGTTATTTCTTTGCACCAATTCTTGTGTTTTAAGTAAGATATTTTTGAAAGTATTGCATTTACAGCTCTGGAACCAATTTTATTCAATTTTTACTTTCTCTTGCCTATATGAATATATAGGAAGGAAGGTATTGTTTTCATGTCGATTTTTCGAAATCGAGTTTTCACCGGATCTATACGTTTTCAGACCCCCTGAACCCAAAAAACATGTTTTTAGCGATTGGTCTGTGTGTGTATCTGTGTGCGTGTCTTTGTGTGTGTGTGTGTGTGTGTCTGTGTGTGAACAGAATATCTCAAGAACGGAACATCGTACGAACTTGAAACTTGAAACTTCAGTTACATACCACTACCGGACGCGACACGAACATTTTCATCAAAATCGGTCAACCGGAAGTAGTAGTTTATTCGTGTAATTTTTCAGTTTTTTGCGATTTTCTCAAAAACTGGTCCTACGATTTTTTTTAAAATCGCCTATTTTACTCAATTTTTTATTCTCTACAAGATAGGGTAGGCGCCATGTTTGCTGAAATTCTCAGTGAGGCTGTTTTCACGTAAAAACGTTGTTTTTTTAAGATTACGGCTTTAATATAAATTTTAGCGCAAAAACTTATATAATAAAAGTTGTAGAGAATTTAAAAACCTACAACTTCTGGTTCAAACATTTTTTTGTATAACGCTTAGTTTAGCGGTAATTTGCGATTTTCTGTTTTTTTTCTCACGAAAACGTGAGAAAAATCGATTTTTTTAACATTTCGGTCTTAGTATGCATTTTACGACAAAAGTGTATATAATTAAATTTATAGAAAATTAAAAGATCTACAACTTTTGTTTAGAGCATTTTTCTCTACAGAGCCTAGTTTAGCGTGAAAGCGTGATTTTCCGTATTTTTAAGCCAAACTGAGTTCGATTGTCATTTTGCGTCATTCACTCATGATTAAAATAAGGTTATGTTTTTGAGGTTAGTTTTTGTTCATTTCTAATGTTTTAATACTAATGTTAGGTTTATTGTTAATTATTTGCATTGGCAAGAGAAAGTTGTGTGAGTGTTTCACACCAGATTTTTCAGATTAAAAAACATAAGAAACAATCGTATTTGTATCTGTGTAACTACCTTTAACATTTTTATACGGTCTTACTACACCGAGGGTATAGAGTTCTAAGTGAAATTTTTCGCTAGCCGTAACTCGCAAACTAAACGTTTTCAGGTATATGTTTATATGAACTTTTTTTCTTATTTTTACTTTCTCTTGCCTATATGAATATATAGGAAGGAAAGTATTGTTTTCATGTCGATTTTTCGAAATCGAGTTTTCACCGGATCTATACGTTTTCAGACCCCCTGAACCCAAAAAACATGTTTTTAGCGATTGGTCTGTGTGTCTCTCTCTCTCTCTCTCTCTGTGTCTGTGTGTGTGTGTGTGTGTGTGTGTGTGTGTGTGTGTGTGTGTGTCTGTGTGTAAACAGAATATCTCAAGAACGGAACATCGTACGAACTTGAAACTTAAAACTTGAGTTACATACCACTACCGGACCCGACACGAACATTTTCATCAAAATCGGTCAACCGGAAGTAGTAGTTTATTCGTATAATTTTTCACTTTTTTGCGATTTTCTCAAAAACTGGTCCTACGATTTTTTTAAAAATCGCCTGGTTTACTACATTTTTTATGCTCTACAAGATAGAGTAGGCGCCATGTTTGCTGAAATTCTGCGTGAGGCTGTTTTTACGTAAAAACATTTTCTTTTTAAGATTGCGGCTTTAATATGCATTTTAGCGCAAAACGTTATATAACAAAAGTTGTAGAGAATTTAAAATTCTACAACTTTTATTTCAAACATTTTTTTGTATAACGCTTAGTTTAGCGGTAATAAGCAATTTTCTGTTTTTTCTCACGAAAACGTGAGAAAAATTGATTTTTTTAACATTTCGGCCTTAGTATGAGGGCCTTAGTATGAGTTTGAGGTTAGTTTTTTGTTTATTTCTTATGTTTTATTACTAATGTTAGGTTTATTGTTAATTATTTTTACTGGCAAGAGAAAGTTGTGTGAGTGTTTCACACCAGATTTTTAGCTATGGCATTTAGCTATGGCTATGGATTTTTAGCATTTTACGACAAAAGTGTATACAGGGTGATTCATGAAGTTCTCCCCCCACTTCTACAGCACATTGTACTAGTAAAAATAATGAAAAAATGTTATATAAACATAGGTCCGAAAACGCTTCGTTAGCGAGTTACAGCTAGCGAAAGATTTCGCCTGAATTCCTGGGCAAAGAGTAAAATAAAGCCATACTGAACTTTTGGAAAGGTTAATTAAGTAAGAAATGTCGTGGATTCTTATGTAATTTTACCTGATAAAGCTAATAAAATAGGTTTCAGAACTGTACCTGTAGTAGTTTTTGAGGGATTCACGGTTAAATGCAAAAAATTGGGGCACGAAACAATGTTTTTTTAAGTTTCATGTACAATAACTTTGTTAAATTGGTAATAAATACATAAAATCAACAAACATTAATTGTAGAGAATTTAATTCTGAGAAAATTGATATAATCAAAGTCTAAAATAAAACAGAAATAAGTATCAAAAAATCGATTTTATTCAGTATAATACATTACTATCTGTAAAGAAATACCGTACGGTATTTAGTTAAAATAAAACAAAAACAAAATGTTTGTTCCTTAATGATGAGATAAATTGAGAAAACAAGATGAACTGTTAAATAAATTTGTTTGTAAATAAAAATATCATGTTTTATTACGTTGTATTTTTTTTTTAAATAAAAATTTACATTAAATGTTCGAAAATAAATGAAGCAAACATTTTCCAATTATTGTTTACTAATAATCGAAATGCAGTTTTTTGTTTTATTAATTTCTAAGTTGGTAACGCACGAATAACAGCTGATCAACAATGGTATTCTGTACTGTTACGTTAGAACTGTGTATTAGTGGTGTTTTGCAAGCTACAGCAGGAGATCGGGTTCTGTGAATCGTGTTATTAAATGCAATTTTTTTGTGAGTTATAATTCGATTGTTTATTCAGCGAAAAAATGCCTTACTTATTTACATCAGAGGAATACGCTGATATGGTTTTTATTTTGGGTTACTGTAATGGTAATGCTAGAGCTGCTGTAGTAGAATATGAACTACGTTACCCTAATAGGAGGATTCCAGATACCAAAACAATTTCAGGAACTTTTCGTACTCTTCGGGAAACAGGATCACTACCAAGTACTAGAACCAATTATGAACGAGCTGTCCAACTTGATGATGATATTGTTATTAATGCTGTTCATCGCAGTCCAGGTGTAAGTACACGACGTATTTCTAGGCGGATAGGAGTTTCGCAGTCAACGGTGTGGAGGTCACTAAATCGAAACAAATTTTATCCGTTTCATAAACAAAAGGTTCAACATCTACAGCCAGGGGATGGTCCGCTTCGCTTGGAGTTTTGCAACTTTTTGAATATTAATAATCAACTCTACAAGCGTATTTTGTTTACGGATGAGGCACAATTCACTCGGGATGGTGTCAATAACTTGCACAATGAACACTCATGGGCAGAAGAAAATCCACATGAGGTAGTGGAACAGAACTTTCAACACCGATTTAGCGTCAATGTCTGGTGTGGCCTTTTGCACAATCGGCTGATTGGACCTTTCATATTACCTGGACGCCTAAATGCTGAGTTGTATTTGCATTTCCTTCAAGAAGAGTTGCCGCAGCTGTTAGAGAATGTTCCTTTACGTCTCAGACAAAATTTGTACTTCCAGCATGACGGAGCACCTCCCCACTTTTCACGTGCCGTTTCTGCTTATTTAAATCATCAATTTCCTGGACACTGGATTGGTCGTGGAGGGCCTCACCCTTGGCCACCAAGATCCCCAGATCTATCTCCATTGGATTATTGCATCTGGGGATGGATGAAAGACATTGTATACAAGACAAAAGTGAATTCTCGTGATGAATTAATTGCCCGTATTATGGATTCGGCTGTGCAGATACAGGAAAGCCCTGAAAAATTAAGAAACGCAACAAAAGCAATACACAAACGTGCTGCAAAATGTATTGATAATGATGGCCTCATTTTCGAACATCTATTATAAAAAGGTGCGTACGGTTGGCCCAACCTGATTAATTTTGCTTAAAACTAGTAATGTATTATACTGAATAAAATCGATTTTTTGATACTTATTTCTGTTTTATTTTAGACTTTGATTATATCAATTTTCTCAGAATTAAATTCTCTACAATTAATGTTTGTTGATTTTATGTATTTATTACCAATTTAACAAAGTTATTGTACATGAAACTTAAAAAAACATTGTTTCGTGCCCCAATTTTTTGCATTTAACCGTGAATCCCTCAAAAACTACTACAGGTACAGTTCTGAAACCTATTTTATTAGCTTTATCAGGTAAAATTACATAAGAAACCACGACATTTCTTACTTAATTAACCTTTCCAAAAGTTCAGTATGGCTTTATTTTACTCTTTGCCCAGGAATTCAGGCGAAATCTTTCGCTAGCTGTAACTCGCTAACGAAGCGTTTTCGGACCTATGTTTATATAACATTTTTTCATTATTTTTACTAGTACAATGTGCTGTAGAAGTGGGGGGAGAACTTCATGAATCACCCTGTATAATTAAATTTATAGAAAATTAAAAGATCTACAACTTTTATTTAGAGCATTTTTCTCTACAGAGCCTAGTTTAGAGAGAAAGAGTGATTTTCCGTATTTCTAAGCCAAAATGAGGTTGATTTTCATTTTGCGTCTTTCACTCACGATTAAAATTAGGTTATATTTTTTGAGGTTAGTTTTTTGTTTATTTCTTATGTTTTATTACTAATGTTAGGTTTATTGTTAATTATTTTTACTGGCAAGAGAAAGTTGTGTGAGTGTTTCACACCAGATTTTTAGCTATGGAATGAGATCCCGAAAGATTGCCGCGTGTAGTTTTGTGTACATACACTCTGTGTATGTATATATACCTGTAAACTCTTTTTCACATTCACATTCACGTTGACTTCCAATTATTTATTGTTGCGATACCAATTGTCGTGTGAAGTAGTGATGTTGCGCATGTAATAATTTAATGAGTAATGTTTGTTAGTATTTATTGGTTCAGTGCTGAATTTCTTTAACAATACGTGTTTATTGTTATTATTAATAAAATGGAAAAATCTGGTGTGAAACACTCACACAACTTTCTCTTGCCAATGCAAATAATTAACAATAAACCTAACATTATTAATAAAATATTAGAAATAAACAAAAAACTAACCTCAAAAACATAACCTTATTTTAATCATGAGTGAATGATGCAAAATGAAAATCAACCTCAGTTTGGCTTAGAAATACGGAAAATCACTCTTTCTCTCTAAACTAGGCTCTGTACAGAAAAATGCTTTAAATAAAAGTTGTAGATCTTTTAATTTTTTATAAAATAAATTATATACACTTTTGTCGTAAAATGCGTACTAAGGCCGAAATCTTAAAAAAATCAATTTTTCACACATTTTCGTGAGAAAAAAAACAGAAAATCGCAAATTACCGCTAAACTAAGAGTTATACAAAAACTTGTTTGAAATAAAAGTTGTAGAATTCTCAATTCTCTACAACTTTTATTATATAAAGTTTTGCGCTAAAATGCATATTAAAGCTGTAATCTTAAAAAAACAACGTTTTTACGTGAAAACAGCCTCACCAAGAATTTCAGCAAACATGACGCCTACCCTATCTTGTAGAGAATAAAAAATTGAGTAAACCAGGCGATTTTAAAAAAAATCGTAGGACCAGTTTTTGAGAAAATCGCAAAAAAGTGAAAAATTACACGAATAAACTACCACTTCCGGTTGACCGATTTTGATGAAAATGTTCGTGTCGAGTCCGGTAGTGGTACGTAACGTAAGTTTCAAGTTTCAAGTTCGTACGATGTTCCGTTCTTGAGATATTCTGTTCACACACCTACACACACACACACGCACGCACGCACGCACACACACACACACACACACACACACACACACACACACGTACACAGACACACACAGACACACACAGACCAATCGCTAAAAACATGTTTTTTGGGTTCAGGGGGTCTGAAAACGTATAGATCCGGTGAAAACTCGATTTCTTAAAATCGACATGAAAACAATACTTTCCTTCCTATATATTCATATAGGCAAGAGAAAGTAACAAGTACGACACAGGAAAATGTTTAGTTTAAATTACAATTACAACTAAAACTTATAAGTTATTAACTAAATACTGCGTATGTTTGTAGGACAGATAGTAACGGAGAGCGTATTGCTCTGTACAACCAATGTTAAATTGGAATCCCCTATCTTTCCCACAGTCTCAAATGACTGTTGGATATAGTATAGAAAGTATAGTGCATCTCTGGAGAACCAAGGTATAGTGAAGTAAAGGCCAAGCCAATTGCTGTGAGCGCTGGACTACGCATGCGCATACATAACTTCGACCCCGCGTACCCCTCCGACCTACTGTAAGATATACAGTCAGAGTGTTGTTGAAAATTGATAACACCAATTGTATTTTGTAGGCATGCTGTTCCATTGTTGATAATATACGCTGCACTATTGCAGTACATACAAAATGCACGTTTTGCCCAGCGCTCTCCTTACGAAAATCAGGCTATATCATTTAATTTGCCGATAAAACTGTATGATGTACTACAATAGAACACATAATTTCAGTTTCCACAATGCAAATCACTTGGTATGTAAAAGAGCTGTCCCATCAATTTATCAATGATATTTCCATTTTCGTATGATACCCAGTGAAACCTCCTGGAGGGATGGATTAACCTTTTATGTTGATACAACCAAGTGTGTATCATTACCCATTAAAGGATAAACAAAAGCACGCCAACTCATCCAGAATAATTAGTGCAGATAGGATTATCTTTGATAGGGGATGAAAGAACAGTCGGTGGTTAGAGTGAAGAAGAGATAGGAGGTTGGGAATGGTTTTGTTCTATGACAAAGTTAAATGTTCCGTCGTAATTATCTTGAGCGCGTCACGACCTGCTAATTGATACTTGTTACATCCCATTCTGTCATCTGTTCGCCCACACAGCATAACCTACACAACTTTTATGCTGCCATTATACACATTTTATAAATAATTAAAAGCCCTTATTATGACTTATTATGGTGTAAATGTCACAGAATTAGTAGAGTACGATGTGATAAAAAGCTTTCAACGAGGAAAAACAAAAGTGTTTCTTTATGCGCCAAAATTAGATAATTCATTTTACGCTACTGCAAATATTTACACAATCCTGAATGAGTTTACCTTTGATAAACAATCATTAATTAATGCAAATATACAACCACTTAATAAATTCTCAGAATATCTTAAGACTTAATTCCATATAAATCTGTGGAAACAACGACACAATTCGTACATGAAAAAAAGTAAACTAGAGTGTGTAACACATCATTGTGAGCTTCAATCAGCTCCACCTCACCAATCCGCGTCTTCCAGCGTTGTCGCGTTTACAGATAAGTAAAAGTAATGTAAGGTTTTGCCCATAACAGGTAGGTGGAAAGTTAAATTATTTGCACTCGGTCTGCTAGTTCCAGGGCTACATAAAATAGTTCTGTTTCTTATCACATGGTCAGCCATTTATATAAATGAAGCATTTAAAAGAGAAAGATGAGCATTTAAAAATGTAGGTCATGTGGTACATCGTTTTATAGGTATTTTTAAAAGGAACAAATTCTTACTTTCTCTTGCCAATATATAAATATATAGGAAGGAAAATATTGTTTTAATGTCGATTTTTTTCAAACCGAGTTTTCACCGGATATACAAGTTTTCAGACCCCCTAACCAAAAAAAACATGTTTTTAGCGATTGGTCTGTCTGTATGAAAAAAATATCTCAAGAACGGAACATCGTACAAAGTTGGAACTTGAAACTTAAGTTAGATATTACTAGAGGATTCGTCACAAACATTTTCATCAAAATCGATCAACCGGAAGTAGTAGTTCATTCGTGTTATTTTCACTATTTTGCTTTTTTCTCAAAAACGACACGTACGTTTTTTTTAAAAATCGCCTCATTTACTAAAAGTTTTATTCTCTACAAGATAGGGTAGGCGCCATGTATGCTGAAATTCTTGGGGAGGCTGTTCTCTCCTAGAAAAAAAGGTTTTGTTAAGATTACAGTCTTAATATGCATTTTAGGGTAAAAGTGTAATAATAAAAGTTATGGACAATTTAAAAATCTACAACTTTTATTTTAAACATTTCTTTGTATAACACTTATTTTAGCGGTAATTTTTTATTTTCTGTTTTTCATGAAACTCTGTGAAAACATGGATTTCTTAAGATTTCGGCCTTAAGACAAAAGTATTTACGACAAAAGTGTAAAATCAAATTTATAGGAAATTAAAAGATCTAAAACTTTTATTTAAAGAATTTTTCTCTACAGAGCCTAGTTTAATGTCAAAAAGTGATTTTCCGTCTTATTAAACGAAACTAACGTTAATTGTCATTTTGCATAATTCACTCCTCATTAAAATTATTAGGCTCTGTATTTTTTGTTTATATCTAATGTTTTATTACTAATGTCAGGGTACATTGTTCATTATTTACATGGGGCAAGAGAAAGTCGTGTGAGTGTTTCACACCAGATTTTATATTTAACATTATTTTCTTTCTAGCTATTACCGTTATTTAGGAATAATGAAAAATATACATTTTTTTCTCATTTTTCCGGGAAAGATGGTAAAATAGATTTAAATCAAATAATGTATAGACAAATTTTTAAATATTTTATAGAAAATATAATTATTTTTACGAAACAGAAAAGCAATTCCGACTTCGGGGAATGGTATAATAAAGTAGCTGTTTCTTAAATAAAGACAGCATTATTTAAAAAACTAATAGCTTTGTTACAACCAAGGAAAAAATATACCGAATTATTTTTCTATAATAAAGAACTAAGTAAAATAATATTTTTACTTTCTCTTGTCTATATGAATATATAGGAAGGAAAGTATTGTTTTCATGTCGATTTTTCGAAATGGAGTTTTCACCGGATCTACACGTTTTCAGACCCCCTGAACCCAAAAAACATGTTTTAAGCGATCGGTCTGTGTGTGTGTCTGTGTGTGTGTGTGTGTGTGTGTGTGTGTATGTGTGTGTAACAGAATATCTCAAGAACGGAACATCGTACGAACTTGAAACTTGAAACTTAAGTTACATACCACTACCGAACCCGACACGAACATTTTCATCAAAATCGGTCCACCGGAAGTAGTAGTTTATTCGTATAATTTTTCACTTTTTTGCGATTTTCTCAAAAACTGGACCTACGATTTTTTTAAAATCGCCTTATTTGCTTAATTTTTTATGCTCTACAAGACAGGGTAGGCGCCATGTTTGCTGAAATTCTTGGTCAGGCTGTTTTCACGTAAAACAATTATTTTTGTAAGATTGCGGCTTTATTATGCATTTTAGCGCAAATATATATATATATAATTAAAGTTGTAGAGAATTTAAAATTCTACGACTTTTATTTCAAACGTTTTTTTTGTGAAACCCTTAGTTTAGCGGTAATTAGCAATTTTCGGTTTTTTTCTCACGAAAACGTGTAAAAAATCTATTTTTTTAAGATTTCGGCCTTAGTATGCATTTTACGACAAAAGTGTTAATGATAAAATTTATAGGAAATGAAGAGATCTGCAACTTTTATTTTTAGCATTTTTCTCTACAGAGCCTAGTTTAGCGTGAAAGAGTGATTTTCCGTATTTTTAAGCCAAACTGAGGCCGATTGTCGTTTTGCGTCTTTCATATACGATTAAAATTAGGTTATGTTTATTAAAGTTAGTTTTTTGTTCATTTCTAATGTTTTATTACTAATGTTAGGTTATATTGTTTTAATTATTTGCATTGGGAAGAGAAAGTTGTGTGAGTGTTTCACATCAATTTTTTTAATTTTAGACATGTGTTTAATAAGCTGATTACAAAATTTTATTTATTATATTACATTTCTCAAACTGCAATTCCAGATCTGTGATCGTTTTATCGTTTATTAAACGTGAGTTGCAAGTAATCCAATCGAGGTTTATAAACCTTACAGCCAGTCCTTACAGTGCCAGGCCTTACAGTGCTGGCCTTACAGTGCCAGGCCTTACAGTGCTGGCCTTACAGTGCTGGCCTTACAGTGCCAGGCCTTACAGTGCTGGCCTTACAGTGCTGGCCTTACAGTGCCAGGCCTTACAGTGCTGGCCTTACAGTGCCAGGGTCCTAATATTAGGACGTCAAAAGTTCAACCAAATAATGCCGGCGTCCTTTTATAAGTACGTTTTTAATTTTCGCTCGATTTTTATAAACAACGTATTCAAATAATCAGTAAGATATGTAGACTGAAAAAATACTGTAGATTCTGTTATGAGTGTAGGTAGCCTAATTGGTTAATATTGATTAAAAAACCTTCATGTTGAATAGATGATTTTTTCTAATATATTAACGAATTTGTACATAATGGTGACTTCGTACTTAATTAAATTATGTTTGAAGTGATGTAAGTGAAGTTGGAAAACATAGTTTTTAGTGTGATTTTTTTAAATTAAGAAAGAAAATTTCAGCAAAAAAAGTGTCCAAGTAGAGACTTTTATTTTTTTAAATTGTAAGAAATACACTGTAAGGGTAAATGCATTATGAATCCATTATGGAAAAAAAATCATTAAAATATCTTGAAAAGTAGCCAAGTTATGGATACATATAATAAAAAATGCAATAAATCGCACAAAGATAGGCTGGAATTTTTAAGAAGTACCAAGTGAAAAATACGTGGTATTTTCGATAGGAACTAACAATATTTTCCTGGTACTGTAAGAGTTAATTTATTAGTTTGTTTTCATTTGTACTGTCGCACTTTATTTTTGTTACGTTGCTACTAATTTACTTCATCTTTTGGTTGCAAAAAAGTAATGATTAATGAATTACATTACACACATCTATGTGCGTACACATATGCGACTGAATATACCAACAATTCTTAAATCGGTGGATAGAATAAATCACGCGTATGTAGGGTAAACACATAATACAATACACGAGAATTGGGATCAGAAATCAAATGACCTGGAAATTAGATCATGAATCGCATACCTACGAAATTGCTTTACACAGGGGTATTTAAAGACACAACACTTAATTAAACTGTTCAACACCCTACAACATACATTAAATTCCTTTAAAGTTGGGAAGGACCTCGACTAATTGTCTTTATACCATTGCCCCATCCACTCTATTAGTAAACCAGAAATTGCGTCCGCAGTTCCCTCAGGAGTGCTAACGGCTGTGGTGTGCCTACTAAAGATAAGGAAGTTCCTAAAGACATCAATATTATAAAATTACCTAAAATGTTTTCATCATCCTTATAATAGAATTCCACCGGGCCGATTTTTAACGTAATTAATACCATTTTAAACAATTTCTAAAGCAAATTGTAAAAAAAATTGTCAACAGAAGAAGCGAGAACTTTATAAATTTTAATAATTCAATATAATGAATTCGGAAATTTTAAAATAGATTTATAACCTAGAAAACTTAAGAGTTTACCGATTTTTTAATACTATAACTTAAATGAGGAAGGCAATGGTAAACCACCTCACTCCTTGTTTTACTTAGGAAAACCTCTACAGGTTCAAACCAGCCTTTCGGCTGATGACCTAAACAAACAAACCCAACATAACTTAAAAATCTGGCGTGAAACACTCACATGACTCTCTTTTACCAATGTAAAAAATGCACAATATTACCTATGTTTAATCATACGTAAATAATGTAAAATAAAAAATCTGGGGTGAAACACTCACACAACTTTCTCTCGCCAATGCAAATAATGAACAATATAACCTAACATTAGAAATAAACAAAAAACTTACCTCAAACAACATAACCTTATTTTAATCATGAAAGACGCAAAAGGAAAATCGACCCCAGTTCAGCTTACAAATACAGAAAATCACTTTTTGACACTAAACTAGGCTCTGTAGAGAAAAATGCGCTAAATTAAAGTTGTAGATCTTTTAATTTCCTATAAATTTGATAATATACACTTTTGTCGTAAAATGCATACCAAGGGTGAAATCTTAAAAAAATCTATATTTTTACAAGTTTTTCGTGAGGAAAAAACAGAAAATCGCTAATTATTGCTAAACTAAGCGTTATAAAAAAAAATGTTTAAACTAAAAGTTGTAGGATTTAAAATTCTCTACAACTTTTATTATGTACATTTTTGCGCTAAAATGCATATCAAAGCAGCAATCTTAAAAAACCAATTTCTTTACGAGAAAACAGCCTCCTCAAGAATTTTAGCAGACATGGCGCCTACCTTATCATGTAGAACATAAAAAATGTAGTAAATGAGGCGATTTAAAAAAAATCGTAGGAGCCGTTTTTGAGAAAAACGCAAAAAAGTAAAAAATGACATGAATAAACTACTACTTCCGGTTGACCGGTTTTGATGAAAATGTTCGGGTTGGGTCCTCTAGTGGTAACTAACTTAATTTCAAATTTTACGTTCGTACGATATTCCGTTCTTGAGATATTTTGTTCACACACACAGACCAATCGCTAAATACATGTTTTTTTGGGTTTACGGGGTCTAAAAACGTGTAGATCCGGTGAAAACTCGATTTCGAAAAATCGACATGAAAACAATACGCTTCCCTTCCCATATATTCATATAGGCAAGAGAAAGTAACAAAATATAGCTACTAATATTAATCATGAACGAATGACGGAAAATGAAAATCAACATCTGTAGGACTTACGAAAATCACTAATTGAAGTTAAACTAGGTTCCGTAGAAAAAAATCTGAAAACTTGAAAATTAAAAAGATTCTTTGTTCTTTTTACAAAACTTGAGTTAATTTGAAAAAGGAAGTAAATCCAGCAGGTTTATCTGTTGAAAAATTGTATTGGATGAATTTTTTACGATTTATCATAGGCAGATTACGGAAATAAATCTCTCTTATAATTATAGTAAAATAGTTTAATGAAATAATTAACAGAAAGCGAAAAAATTAGTACTTTAGTTTCTTGAAAACTGTCTGAACTATATTTATCCCTTTTTTGAAATTGCTGATTCAAAATTATTTTAGAGTATTATGTAGCCCTATGTATCAATAAATTTTCATCCAATCAAGATTTAACAATGAAGACCTTAGCGGATGAAGGTGTTGTAACAAAATTATGGCTTTGAGGAAAATGCGATAAAAATTCTAAGGCTCCCAACTTTTTGTAAGCTTGTTGTGATTTTATTTTGGCACCTTCTTAATGTCCCTTCACAAAAAATTATTATTTTTTGTCATCAGTCTCTCGACTGGTTTGATGCAGTTCTCCAAGCTGTTCTATCTTGCACAAGTCGTTTTATATCGACATATCTGTAACACCCTACATCATTTGTGATTTGCTTTATAAACTCTAACCTTTGCCTCCCCCTACAATTCACTCCCTCAATATTACATTCTATTATTGATAGACCAATACCTGAATGTCTTAATAACCCTATAATCCCCTGACCAAAAGTCTTGATCATCGTCCTAACGTACCTCACTAATGCCTACAATATCTAACTTCAACCTATCCATTTCCCTTTTTAAATTTTCTAACCTACCAGTTTGTTTTAAACTCCTAACATTCCATGTTCCTACTCGAAGAATTTCAGAAACTTTTATTTTTTTGATGAAGTCCTCTCTGACAGTCCTCACCCGGAGATCCGGATGGAGGACTAGTTTAACTCCGGAATATTTTACCAGAGAGGACGCCATCATAATTTTTTTTCATTTTTTGAAGTTCTCGAAATTCTTGATGTTCTCGAAGCTCTTGAAGACCTGCATATACTAAGTAAGCCTAACCAGTATCATACACGAAGGAGTTTCCTCACAAAAAATTATATACGTATGAATTTAAAAATTCTTAAAACTTTACTTTTAAACATTATTTTTTTATATCAGTTTTTTTATAATTTTTCTTTGTTTACGACCTCTTTATACAAAAAAATCTGTTTCCTTAGAGAATGGATGTCTATTTCAGTAATAAAATATGAAATTTTTCATCAGAGAATCTTTTAAAAAAATTCTTAGTAACAGCTTTTATTGATGATGTTTAATGTTTGTTTCTACTAGAATTAACTGTTACTCTAAAAATGATAATGTATTCTATTCTAGAAGAACAAGATGATCTTTACCCCTTTATTCAATACAAAGCACAACATGATATGGTACATGCCCCTTGATCCTGTAGTGTTTCCTTAAACTGTTGAAATAGAACATTCTATGCCACTTAAGTAACTAAAAATGCATGTAGTATTCATCAATCATGAAAACTACGTTTTAAAGAAAGTCACATAGCACTTTCATCCAGTCGGCCCTTCAGTTGTAGCCTACTCCCTAGTTCAGCAAAAATTCGCACATTTGTAACTTTAATTAAAATTAAAAAATTTAAAAAACGCTTTAATTTAACAATTACTTAAAAAAAGTAACTAAAAAGAAAAAAATAAAAAAAATTTACAAAAAAAATTACAAAAAAAATCACAGAAAAAAGATTATAAAACAAATAAAAAAAAATTAAAAAAAAATTTTAAGAAACGCTATTATTTAACAATGATTCAAATAAAAAATGAACTAAAAAGAAAAAATAAAAAAAAATTACAAAAAAAATTACAGACATTACTGTTACAAATAAAAGCGTGGCGCATTTTTATTGTAAAATATTCGTTGTACGAGGGCCATCCGGAAAGTGGTACCCGTTTCCGCCGCATGAGGTGCTGACGAGGCGAGCAGCCGCCGGTCAAGGTCAGATCGCTTCAGTGGCTTGTCTGCCTTCTCTGTTGTAAGTTCCGCGACGCTAGCATTGCCTGTCTTGTTTCTGTGACCGTTCATAATGTTTAAAAAAATTGAGAACGCCGCCAGTTGTGAAGTGAGGGCTGTAATAAAATTTCTCAATGCAAGAAACGTTCGACCTTGTGATATTCATCGCCAATTAAAGGAAGTGTATGGAGACGATGTGATGGATGAGTCATCTGTTCGGCGCTGGTGTCGTAATTTTAACTTGGGGAGGGGGAACACACACGACGATGAGCGTTCAGGGAGACCATCTGTCATTACAGATCAACTGCTGAGGTCAGTAGACGAATTCGTGAGGCACGATCGGCGCGTTACAATTGATGACATCTGTGAACATTTCCCTAATGTTTCTCGCACAATTCTTCATGAAATTGTCAAAGACCATCTGCATTATTCAAAAATTTGCGCAAGGTGGGTCCCTCGCATGCTTACAGATGAGCACAAAACCAAGCGTATGGCTGCTGCATTAACATTTTTGGAACGTTATTCTGATGAAGCAGACGCGTTCTTGAATCGCATAGTTACTGGTGATGAAACGTGGGTTTGTTATGCTTCACCTGAGAGTAAACGACAGTCAATGGAGTGGCATCATCCTCATTCACCAAAGAAACCAAAAAAATTCAAGACTGTTCTGTCCACCAGGAAACTTATGGCAACCATTTTCTGGGATCGACGTGGTATACTGCTTATTGATTTTATGGCCCGTGGAGACACTATTAACGCTAATGCGTATTGTGAAACATTAAAGAAATTACGGCGGGCAATACAAAATCGACGGAGAGGTCTATTGTCTGATGGCGTCATTCTCCTCCATGACAATGCCAGGCCTCATGCAGCGGGGATAACACAACAACTTCTGCAGCAATTCAATTGGGAAATTTTCGACCATCCACCGTATAGCCCGGACTTGGCCCCTTCAGATTTTCATCTCTTTACAAAACTTAAAGAGTTTTTGGCGGGAAAAAGATTTGACAGCGATGAAGAACTTAAAGAAGGTGTGACTACGTATTTCGATCGGCTGGCGGCGGAGGAATATGATGCTGGAATACAAAAACTCGTCACACGTTATGACAAATGCTTAAATTTGCTTGGAGATTATGTGGAGAAGTAGTTTAAGGTATGCTCTTTTCAATAAAAATGTTTACATTTGTTAATATTTACTTCTGTGTCTTTATTTCACAAACGGGTACTACTTTCCGGATGGCCCTCGTATAAAAAAATGCGCCACGCTTTTATTTGTAACAGTAATGTCTGTAATTTTTTTTGTAATTTTTTTTTATTTTTTCTTTTTAGTTCATTTTTTATTTGAATCATTGTTAAATAATAGCGTTTCTTAAAAATTTTTTTTTTATTTTTTTTTATTTGTTTTATAATCTTTTTTCTGTGATTTTTTTTGTAATTTTTTTTGTAAATTTTTTTTATTTTTTTCTTTTTAGTTACTTTTTTTAAGTAATTGTTAAATTAAAGCGTTTTTTAAATTTTTTAAATTTTTGTTGAAAAAAAATTTTTCAAAATTTTTTGAAATTTTTTTGTAATTTTTTTTTACAAACACCTATTGTCATCGAAGATAAACAAGTGTGCAAAGTTTGATTCATATTGATACGGTAGAAGTATTAAAATTTTAAGTTGCAAGATTTGATGGATCCAAGAGTAAGTTATTTTGTAATAATAAAAGCGTTTAAAAAAAATTTTTTTGTAAATTTTTTTTTATGACAGCGTATTGTCATCGAAGATAAACAAGTGTGCAAAGTTTCATTCATATTGATACAGTAGAAGTATTAGAATTTTTATTTGCAAGATTTGATGGATCCAAGAGTAAGTTAAAAAAAAAATTTTTTTTTTGTAAATTTTTTTTTATGACAGCGTATTGTCATCGAAGATAAACAAGTGTGCAAAGTTTGATTCATATTGATACGGTAGAAGTATTAAAATTTTAAGTTGCAAGATTTGATGCTTCCAAGAGTAAGTTAAATAAAAGCGTTTAAAGAAAAAAAAATCTAGTGTGAAATACTCACACGACTTTCTCTTGACAATGTATAATAAAATATATAACATGTTTAATCATGAGTAAACAATTTAAAATGAAATATTATAACATAATTTTAATCATGAGTGTATGACGCAAAACGAAAATCAATTTCTAGAACTTAAAAATACGGAAAACCACAAATTGACGCTAATATGGTGCGATGTATAAAACAATGGTTGTAATAAAAGTTAAGGTTTTAAATTTTCTAAAAGGTTAATAGTATACACTTTTGTCGTAAATGCATACTAAGGCCATGATATTAAAAAAAACATATTTTTCTACAAGAGCACAACCTTCCCAAGAATTTCAGCAGATATGGAGCTATGCTTTCTTGTAGAGCATAAAAATGTAGTAAATGAGGCTGCTTAAAAAAATCGTAGGAACCGTTTTTTTTTGAGAATATTGCAATTGGTACAAAAATGCACGAATAAACTACTACTTGCGGCAGCCCGATTTTTATAAAAATGCTCGTGTCCGGTCCCCTAGTGGTACCTAATTTACACACACACACACACACATACCAATGGCTAAAGACATGTTTTTTTTTTGGTTCAGGGAACCAGTAAACTTGTAATTTTGATAAGAACTCGACATGAAAACATAACTTTACTTACCTGTGTACCATAAAGGGCAAGAGGAAGTAAAAAAAATTATTATGAACATTGTAATCTGTAGTAGAACTAAATACCGGGAGGCCCATATGTCGGTTTCCGCATGAGATGGGACATTTCATTTTGATTAATTTTTTGGGGGAAATGTTAACTCCGAAAATTACTTACAAATGCTGCAGGAAGTAGGCTAGTATTTCCGGAACTTGAAAACAATCCTGTTTACGATATCCAATCGCTCATCTGGCCACAGCTAGCGCCTCAGCACGTTTCGTTATCAAAGTTCGTGAGTTTTTAAATTCCAAAGTTGATAAATGGATTGGTCGTCGTGTTACAATCGAATGGCGTGAGCGCTCGCCACACTTAGAGCCATGTGATTTTTCACTGTGAGGCATTGTAAAGGAACTAGTATATTCTTACAAGCCACAAAACCTGCACGAAATAAAAAGTTCGATTGAAATTGCATTTGACTATGTAAATGACGATAAAATGTTACAGTTGAAAATTTGTGAATTAGTTTTAAGTCGCGGTATAAAGCGTATAGAGAATCATGGTGGACATTTCGAACACCTGCTATAGAATTTTCAAGGTAATATATAGCCTACGTACAGTTCATGTAATAATTTTTTTTGTCTTTAGGTTTCTTATCCATTAACCTTTCTTCCGATTTCCGTAAATATTGGGGAACCGACATATGGGCCACTCTGTGTAATATTTCGTTGCGATGCCTTTGCTGAGAAGTTAGGGCGTTTTGCCGCCCACTCATGTATTATTCAATATTTCACACTTTTTATTTTCTCTTGCCTAAATGAATATATAGGAAGGAAAGTATTTTTTTCATGTCGATTTTAAGAAATCGAGTTTTCACCGGATCTACACGTTTTCAGACCCCCTAAACCCAAACAACATGTTTTTAGCGATTGGTCTGTGTGTGTCTGTGTATGTGTGTGTATACAAAATATCTCAAGAACGGAACATCGTACGAACTTGAAACTTGAAACTTAAGTTACATACCACTACCGGACCCGACACGAACATTTTCATCAAAATCGGTCAACCGGAAGTAGTAGTTTATTCGTATAATTTTTTACTTTTTTGCGATTTTCTCAAAAACTTGTCCAACGATATTTTTTTAAATCTCCTGGTTTACTTAATTTTTTTATTCTCTATAAGATAGAGTAGGCGTCATGTTTGCTGAAAATCTGGGTAAGGCTGTTTTCACGTAAAAACATAGATTTTTTTTTTAAATTACGGCTTTAATATGCAATTTAGCGCAAAAATTGATATAATAAAAGTTGTAGAGAATTTAAAATTCTACAACTTTAATTTCAAACATTTTTTTGTATAGCGCTTAGTTTAGCGGTAATTAGCGAATTTCTGTTTTTTTCTCACCAAAACGTGTGAAAAATCAATGTTTTAAATATTTCGGCCTTGGTATGCATTTTACGACAAAAGTGCATATAATCAAATTTATAGAAAATTTAAATATCTACAACTTTTATTTAAAGAAGTTTTCTCTACAAAGCCTAGTTTAGCGTGAAAGAGTGATTTTCCATATTTTTAAGCAAAACTGAGGTTGATTTTCATTGTGCGTCTTTTACTCATGATTAAAATTAGATTATGTTATTAAAGTTAGTTTTTTGTTTATTTCTAATGTTTTATTAATAATGTTAGGTTTATTGTAAGTCATTTGCATTGGCAAGAGAAATTTGTGTGAGTGTTTCACACCAGATTTTTTTTCAATGTACTGAAACGTAAAAAGTACAACATAAATCAAGTACTTAGTTTACAACTGTCAGGATATATTGAATACTAGCAGTTTTGATAACAAAGAACGACTTGGATTTTATTACAGGACAATAGCACTACATACATACAAACATACATGCAGACACAAAAACACATGCACAGCTTCTCTATACAGAAGCGTAGTTGAAAGAGAAGTAAACGAGGACTCACAACTCAATTTGTTCAAATAACACTTCAACTAGTTTGCCCGTTTAACTTTCCTGTTTATTTTATAAATAAGTTATTCCGAATCAAACAATTGCTGCGGATAATTTATATTTAAATTATTCGTTGAGTTATTGAATGTTATTTCAAACCATTTAAAATATTAAATTGTCTTCGCTTGTACAAATTTACACCATTAGCGTTAGTCATAAAAATCTCGTGTGAAACACTCACACAACTTTCTCTTGCCAATGCAAATAATTAACTATAAACCTAACATTATTAATAAAATATTAGAAATAAACAAAAAACTAACCTCAAAAACATAACCTTATTTTAATCATGAGTGAATGACGCAAAATGAATATCGAACTAAGTTTGGCTTAAAAAAACGGAAAATCACACTTTTACGCTAAACTAGGCTCTGTAGAGAAAAATTCTCAAAATAAAAGTTGTAGATCTCTTAATTTTCTATAAATTTGATTATATACACTTTTGTCGTAAAATGCGTATTAAAGCCGAAATATTAAAAAAATCGATTTTTCACACGTCTTCGTAAGAAAAAAACGGAAAATTGCTAATTACGGCTAAACTAAGCGTTATACAAAAAAATGTTTCAAATAAAAGTTGTAGGATTTTAAATTGTCTACAACTTTTATTATATACATTTTTGCGCTTAAATGCATATTAAAGCCGTAATGTTAAAAAAAAAGTTTTTACATGAAAACAACCTTAGCAAGAATTTCAGCCAAGATGGCGCCTACCCTATCTTGTAGAGCATAAAACGTTTAGTAAACCAGGCGATTTTTAAAAAAATCGTAGTACCAGTTTTTGAGAAAATCGCAAAAAAGTGAAAAATGACACGAATAAACTACTACTTCTGGTTGACCGATTTTGATGAAAATGTTCGTGTCGGGTTCGGTAGTGGTATGTAACTTAAGTTTCAAGTTCGTACGATGTTCCGTTCTTGAGATATTTTGTGTACACACACACAGACCAATCGCTAAAAACATGTTGTTTGGGTTCAGGGGGTCTTAAAACGTATAGACTTGATTTCTTAAAATCGACATGAAAAAAATACTTTCTTTCCTATATATTCATATAGGCAAGCGAAAGTAAAAATAAAATTACTTACAAACTGAATAAAAACATATTATGAGTAATTTATCCATAAAAATCTAGAGTAAAACACTCACACGACTTTCTCTTGCCAATGCAAATAATGACCAATATAATCTAAAATTAGTAATAAAACATTAAAATTAATCAAAAAACTAACCTCAAAGCACATAACCTTATTTTAATCATGAGTGAAAGACACAAAAGGAAAATCCACCTCAGTTTGGCTTAAAACTACGGA
>JAQMRL010000007.1:61791936-61871060 GCA_035578175.1 Catonia carolina
CACATATCAGAGTGCGTGTTTTCCTAAACGAACAAAATTCTAAAATATAAAGAAAAGAAAAAAAATATAGTAGAAAAAACTCGGCTTGAACATGAAAAGAAAAATCACAAGGCGGTAAATGTTGCTTTTAAAAAACGAAAGAAATATTTTAAGGATGTATTCTATCAAGATTAGTACAAACACAGGTCTTTTCACGACAAATTACATCATCACTTTCAAAAAGAGACGAAAGAAAAACTTACGCATCGTTTTTCAGTAACAAGTATCTTGATTTATACACTTAAACACTAACTCAAATTTACGTGCGAATTCAGTCCTATTTTAATATTTTCATGTCGATTTTTCGAAACCGAGTTTTTCACCGGATCTATACGTTTTCAGACCCCCTGAACCCAAAAAACATGTTTTTAGCGATTGGTCTGTGTGTGTGTGTGTGTGTGTGTGTGTGTGTGTGTGTGTGTGTGTGTGTGTGTGTGCAAAATATCTCAAGAACGGAACATCGTACGAACTTGAAACTTAAGTTACATACCCTTACCGAACCCGACACGAAAATTTTCATCAAAATCGGTCAACCCGGAAGTAGTAGTTTATTCGTATAATTTTTCACTTTTTTGCGATTTTCTCAAAAACTGGTCCTACGAATTTGTTTAAAAAATCGCCTGGTTTACTCAATTTTTTGTTCTCTACAAGATAGGGTAGGCGCCATGTTTGCTGAAATCTTGGTAAGGGTGTTTTTACGTAAAGAAATTGTTTTTTTTAAGATTATGGGCTTTAATATGTATTAAAGCGCAAAAATTTATATAATAAAGAGTTATTAAGAAACAAAAATTCTACAACTTTTATTTCAAATATTTTTTTGTATAACGCTTAGTTTAGCGGTAATTAGCGATTTTCTGTTTTTTTCACGAAAACGTGTGAAAAATTGATTTTTTTAAGATTTCGGCCTTAGTATTCATTTTATGACAAAAGTGTTTATAATCAAATTTATAGAAAATTAAAAGATCTACAACTTTTATTTAGAGCAATTTTTTCTACAGAGAGTAGTTAAGTGTGAAAGAGTGATTTTCTGTATTTTTAAGGCAAACTGAGATCGATTTTTATTTTGCGTCTGTCATATATGATTAAAATTAGGTTATGTTTTTTGAGGTTGGTTTTTTGTTTATTTCTAATGTTTTATTACTAATGTTAGGTTTATTGTTAATTATTTGCACTGGCAAGAGAAAGTTGTGTGAGTGTTTCACACCAGATTTTCTTTTGAAATAAATTTACACAAAGAATTTTAACATGACAAATAATACTTGAGATTAATATAAATGTTACGACGAACAGCACTATCTTTCTACCAACTCTTCAAGCAACACTATATTTTACTCAATCGGATCTTTCTATATTTACGATAAAGTAACATTTGCCCATAACAGACAGGTGGAGTGTCAAATTATTTGCACTCAATCTGTTAGTTGCAGGGCTAAAATAATAGTTCTGTTTCTTATCACATGGGTCAGCCAATTAAATGACTGAATCATTTAAGAACAGAAGAGGTAGAGGTGTAAAAGACACTAATCAGAGTTATCTTCTCTGAAAGTAATGGATTTCATTATACAGCCAGACCCTGTGGTGAATGAAGTGAAAGTGTCATTTGTAGAGTGGAAAATATGTGCTTTTCAGAAAGCCCGGCATGCTGATAAGCGTACTTTTCCATTCAGTTGAGGAAGGCATGGTAAACCACCTCACTCTTCCATTTACTTAGTAAAAACCTCTACAGGTTCAAACCAGCCTACAGGCTGAGACCTAAACAACAACAAAGTAACAATATAATTTATTTCCCAAAAAAATTACACTTTCAGAATTTCCATTTATAGTCTTTTCCATTTATAGACTTTTTTAACCAATCTTTTTGATCTCTCTTTCCATTAGCATATTCAGTGCGGAGCACAGTATAAAAATAACTAAACACTCGATTATCCACGAGAGGTTTCAGAAAATTACAATTTACAAAAGTATGGTCTAATACTCATGAAAAATAAAATGATAACATTGTTTTTTTTAAATCAAATGAAGAAAACAAACTTTTAAAAACCTTAGAATATACCTTTACGCTACCTGGGATTTACCTTTTCTACTCCCTCGAATCAAGCAAAAAAATATAAAATAAAAACTTTTAAATTAAAATCAATTTTTTCCTTAAGAGTTAGATTAATCCTTTATTTTAACCTCTTTTTTCTAATTAACTCTTGTAAAGCTGATTTCCTCTCGAAATCAGTGTTTTTGTTTTCCGAGTTTCAACAGATGGAACCCTACGAATGAGTCAGTGTCTTGTGTTTTTGATATGACTAATTTAGGGAGATCACTAGGGAGGAGAAGATGAGATGTGAATGAAAATGAAATTCCTGACTGGTTAAACTGGTGACATCAAAGAACCAACAATTCAGAATTTGAGTGATGTATAAATCATTAATAGAACAAAAGGAGTGGCTGAAGACGAGGGATGAGACGAGATGAGATAGTATTGTGACAGATCGAAGAAAGGGATGCTTCGCGAAGGTTCTAGTACTCATTCATAAAAATAGTAAAGAGAAAATAATAGAGTGAAAAAGGAATAATAGCATAAGTGACAATAGGATAATAATGACAATAAAAGTATGCCTATTCATAAAATTATTTAATAGGATGCGCTATTGTATATGATAAAAGGTCGGGTTATAGTTGTACAGCTATTTATGAAGTTTTTTATGCGGTTGTTTACGTTTTCTATTTACTATAGTTGACTGTGTTTACAATAGATTTTTTCTAGCACTCATTCATAAAGGGTTTTTTGTACTCTATTGTTGTTTCAAAGATTCGGTGTTTTCAAGTAGGTTCTTTTGATTCACTATAAAAGAGACCCCCGAGCGCGGTCACAGTCAGTATTTCGTTTGATCTTTGACGAGTGGGTTACGGTGCGTATTACAGGTAACGTATCCGAGCATTGTAGTGATTCACGATTGTTATACTGCCTTTGTTTGTATAAGTATTGAGTAAAGTCTTTGTGTAAGTGTATTAAGTTCAGTTTTTGTGTATTCAGTTCCATTTTATATGTGTAGTCTATAAAATTGGTTGTAAGTAGTGCTAAGTAAATTATTAAGTATTTATTGTTTATTGTTATTTTAAGTAAATTAATAAGTTATTTATTGTATTATTTTATTATAATTAGTCTATTATTTATTTTTTAAATCGTTTAGTGTAATAAATATTTGTAATTGTAAACTTTAGTGTATTTATTATTTAATAACCTAGATCCCGAAACGGACCTTAGCGATAAGTGTCACAATATTCTTTTTATGAAAGAAGCGACTGAAAATGAGGAATACAGTGAAGAAGTTAACTGTAGATTTGTATGAAAGATTGTTTTAAGTAATTACAATTGTAACTGGTAGATAATTTATAAAGGCAGTGAAATCAGTGAAATCCTAAAATGTTAATGGAGGGATTATCTAATCGTGAGCCCCTTCTCTCAGGCGTTTATTGGCTCCTTAAATTCAGTTTAATTTCCGAACACACATTAAGGAATAACGACGCAAAATTAACGAGTTGTAAAACATTGAGTAATAGGATAACAACAACGAGCAAGAACGGGCTTTTATGTAGACGTAAGCCTAATATTTTTTAAATTTTCAACCGTTGTCAATTACAGACTATCATAAAATAGCTACAGTTATGTATAAACTATTAATTACTAATATAAATAACTTGTGAAGGCCGATATTAATTCCGGCGATTTAAAACTTTTAGAACCAACTAAAATTTTTCCGCTTGTGGAAATCCCACTAGCGGAAATCAGTTTAAATTGCGAGCCTCCACGTGGTTCGGCGGGATAGCTCAGAAATTCCAGGTTCTGGGACTCTGAGTGAACTAAAAAGGGAATTGCATCACAAATTCATAATCATCAAATTCATACCTCGCAAATCACCTCTATACTTAAATCGCTATAGTTGTAAACTTGGGATCTGATTCCCACGAGCTATTTCACGATGGTCAGAAAAGTTAGAAGCAAAGAATGAGGGGCCCTACTGGGAGAAGAGAAAACAACGTAAGACTAAATAAATGTTAAACTTAACTTAAAGTGATCCAGTGTGGTCTTAAAAGTAAATAAAAAAAAAAAAAAAAAAACTTGGAATCACTCAACAAGACCTGCTAACAAAATCAGCTAAGCGCATACTAGTCAAGACTAATATGGTAACATTCGAACCAAAAACCCAGAAGTGTACAACAGGGGTGTTTACCGATGAAGACCGGAAAACAGAAATCGGAACGCTTTAAGAAAATGTTGACCAAACGAAAGGAAGCCACGCTCACGAGAGCGCGCATTTCAAAGAAACCCAACAATGGAAACAGACCTAAACTTGAACTAGAGTGATCCTAGAGAGGTCTAGGAATAGAGAGGATAGGATATCCTAGATACTCTAGGCTAGAGAGGTCTCAAAAAGTTTAAAAAAAACTATTCCTGTAGCATAATGGCGATGCTACGCCGGCGTCTCGGGTTCTATTCCCGGTCAGGACTGGCATTTTTTTCATCTATCATTCTTCTCACCGTCAATAGCAGCAATTAAAAAATAATCAGATGTAAAACAAAACAAAAAAAAATCTGTTGTGAAACACTCACACAACTTTCTCTTGCCAGTGAAAATAAATTAACAATAAACCTAACATTAGTAATAAAACATAAGAAATAAACAAAAAACTAACCTCAAAAAATATAACCTAATTTTAATCATGAGTGAAAGACGCAAAATGAAAATCAACCTCATTTTGGCTTAGAAATACGGAAAATCACTCTTTCTCTCTAAACCTAGGCTCTGTAGAGAAAAATGCTCTAAATAAAAGTTGTAGATCTTTTAATTTTCTATAAAGTTTAATTATATACACTTTGTCCGTAAAATGCATACTAAGGCCGAAATGTTTAAAAAATCAATTTTTCTCACGTTTTCGTGAGAAAAAAACAGAAAATTGCAAATAACCGCTAAACTAAGCGTTATACAAAAAAAATGTTTCAAATAAAAGTTGTAGAATTTTAAATTCTCTACAACTTTTGTTATATAACGTTTTGCGCTAAAATGCATATTAAAGCCGCAATCTTAAAAAGAAAATGTTTTTACGGTAAAAACAGCCTCACGCAGAATTTCAGCAAACATGGCGCCTACCCTATCTTGTAGAGCATAAAAAATGTAGTAAACCCAGGGCGATTTTAAAAAATCGTAGGACCAGTTTTTGAGAAAATCGCAAAAAAGTGAAAAATTATACGAATAAACTACTACTTCCGGTTGACCGATTTTGATGAAAATGTTCGTGTCGGGTCCGGTAGTGGTATGTACTTAAGTTTTAAGTTTCAAGTTCGTACGATGTTCCGTTCTTGAGATATTCTGTTCACACACAGACACACACACACACACACACACACACACACACACACACACACACACACACACACACACACACACACACACACACACACACACACACACACACACACCACACACACAGACACACACACAGACCGATCGCTAAAAACCATGTTTTTTGGGTTCAGGGGGTCTGAAAACGTATAGATCCGGTGAAAACTCGATTTCGAAAAATCGACATGAAAACAATACTTTCTTCCTATTATATTCATATAGGCAAGAGAAAGTAATAATGGCGATGTTAGGTCTTCTCAACCTCGTAATCTACAGCTATTGTCCGTCTACTAACTTAGAACCCATTATCTTTTGGAGGATCTGTCTCTCAAATTTCTCTGCTATTCTTAAACCAGCCCTTCCCGGTCATTCTAAGGTCCTCACTCAGGTACAGTTAATTATTAATTATTGTGTAAATAAATAATTAATTGTTATACGTTTAAAGTAAGTCTGTTTATTATTTATTATATCCAGATCCCGAACGAACCTAGGCTAAGGTGTTACAATATATTATTTACATAGCTGTGAGGAGTGCGTGTGCCAAATTTGAAAACTATACCAAATTAAAACTGTTGTTTAGGTCATCAGCCGAAAGGCTGGTTTGAACCTCTAAAGGTTTTTTCTAAGTAAAACGAGGGGTGAGGTGGTTTACAATTGCCTTCCTCACCGAATTGAAAAATACGCTTATCAGCATGCCGGGGCCCTCTGAAAAGCACATATTTTCCACTCTGCAAATGACACCTTCACTTCATTCATTGCAGGGTCTGGCTGTGTAATGAAATTCATTACTTTCAGAGGAGATAACTCTGATTATGGTCTTTTACATCAATACCTCTTCTGTTCTTAAATGATTCAGTCATTTAATTGGTCTGACCCATGTGATAAGAAATATAACTATTTTATTTTAGCCCTGCAACGAACAAATTGAGTTTAAAATATTCCTGTCTGTTATGGGCAGTAAAAATCTGGTGTGAAACACTCACCACGACTTTCTCTTGCCAATGCAAATTATGAACAATAAAACATTACAGATATTTATTTTTTAATTAGTAATAAAACATAGCAATAAACAAAAAACTAACCTCAAAAACATAACCTTATTTTAATCATGAGTGAAAGACGCAAAAAGAAAATCGGACCTCAGTTTGGCTTAAAAATACGGAAAATCACTCTTTCACGCTAAACTAAACTCTGTAGAGAAAAATGCTTAAAATAAAAGTTGTAGATCTTTTAATTTTTTATAAATTTGGTTTATACGCTTTTGTCGTAAAATGAGTGCTAAGGCCGAAATCTTAAAAAAAATAGATTTTTCACACGTTTTCGTGAGAAGAAACAGAAAATCGCTAATTACCGCTAAACTAAGCGTTATACAAAAAAATGTTAGCAATAAAATTTGTAGAAACTTTAAATTCTCTACAAAATTTATTGTATACATTTTTGCGCTGAAATGCATAATAGAGCCGCAATCTTAAAAAAAACAATTTCTTTACGCAAAAACAGCCTCACCAAGAATTTCAGCAAACATGACGCCTACCCTATCTTGTAGAGCATAAAAAATTTAGTAAAATCAGGCGATTTTTAAAAAAATCCAGTTTTCAAGAAAATCACAAAAAAGTGAAAAATGACACGAATAAACTATTACTTCCGGTTGACCGATTTTGATGAAAATGTTCGTGTCGGGTCCGGTAGTAGTATGTAACTTAAGTTTCAAGTTTCAAGTTCGTACAATGTTCCGTTCTTGAGATATTCTGTTCACACACAAACACACACACACAGACCAATCGCAAAAAACATGTTTTTTTTTGGGTTCAGGGGGTCCGAAAACGTGTAGATTTGGTGAAAACTCGATTTCCTAAAAATCGACATGAAATATAATACTTTCCTTCTTATATATTCATAATAGGCAAGAGAAAGTAAAAAAATTTAAACTGGGAAACTCTAAATCACACGAACTATAAAGTTTTCATAGTTTCTTGTTTCATTTGATTGTACAAACATTGGCGTTACAACGATGCATCAGTACGAGTGCAGATATGTCATTTAAATACTGTACACATGACACTTAATTTGCTTCTCTAAATGCAATAGCTGGTAACGTCAGTCAGTTTGATGAGCAGTATCAGCAAACGACTAACGACACTGTTCAACAATTCTTACTTCTTAAATACCACATGAAAGTAGGTTAAATCGGATGATATTGGGCTAATAAAACATTTCAATAAAGTTCTGTTATGGCAAATAAAACTTTATTTCTACAGTCCAGCCTCTCTTAATTTGCTCCTAATGTAAACAAATAATGACGTCACTGAGCATGCGCATTATACAGGGTGATTCACGAAGATATGCAGAAACTTTGGGAGCCCATTGTACATGTAAAAATAATGAAAAAAGTTATATAAACATGGGTCCGGAAATGCTTCGTTACCGAGTTACGGCTAGCGAAAGATTTCGCCCGGATTTCAGCTCATCAGGTGAAATGAAGTCTTTCTGAAATTCTGGTAGGTAGATTAAGGGGCGAATTTAATTGTATCATAAATTGGTTTTATAATAATATGGTTTTTGACCTGATAAATTAAATAAAATAGGTCCCAAAACTCTAAATTAAATAGTTTTTGAGAAAACCAGTGTCAAATGAAAAAAATGGAGTGAAAAAAATACATTTTTTCATCTTTGTTTTTCCGGTTAATTTTACTTTGTACTGTTATGAATAAAAAATTCATTTAATCAAACATCTATTCGCTTTCTTGTGTACTTTTATTTACACCGGTTTGTTCAGAATAAAATTTTCTACATGTTTTATTCAAAAATTTTAACTGTTCTTGGTGAAATAACAAAGTTATTCTTGCCCAAACGATGAAAAAATGTGTTTTCACTCCCACTTTTGGCATTTGACACTGGTTTTTCTTAATAACTACTTAACTTACAGTTCTGGGACCTGTTTTATTCAATTTATCAGATCAAAAACCATAAGAAATTATTCAATTCGCCCCTTAATCTACCTTACCAGAATTTCAGGAAGCCCTCATTTCACCTGGCGAGCTGAAATCCGGGCGAAACTTTCGCTAGCCGTAACTCGGTAACGAAGCATTTCCAGACCAATGTTTATATAAACTTTTTTCATTATTTTTACATGTACAATGAGCTCCTAAAGTTTCTGAATATCTTCGTAAATCACTCTGTATCAAAATGGTGTACACGCTGATAAAAAAGTAACAACAAAATACTTTCAAAAGTATTTAAATACAAAATACTTTTAAAAGTATTTTAATAAATGAAATTGTTAGGCCTACATCATATCATGACTGATGTTTTTAGTACTCTAAGTAATTATAATTTAGAAAATCTGGTATGAAACACTCACACAACTTTCTCTTGCCTATGCAAATAATAAACAATAATCCTAACATTAGTAATAAAACATAAGAAATAAACAAAAAACTAACGTCAATAAACATAAAGTAATTTTAATCATGAGTGAAGACCCAAAATGAAAATCGACCTCAGTTCGACTTAAAAATACGGAAAATCACTCTTTCTCACTAAACTAGACTCCGTGAAGAAAAATACTCCCAATAAAAGTTGTAGATCTTTTAATTTTCTATAAATTTAATTCTATACACTTTTGTCGTAAAATGCATACTCAGGCCGAAATCTTAAAAAAATCGATTTTTCACACATTTTCGTGGGAAAAAACCTAAAATCGCAAATTACCGCTAAACTAAGCGTTATACAAAAAATTTTTTTGAAATAAAAGTTGTAGGATTTTAAATTTTCTACATTTTTTATTATATAAATTGTTGCGCTAAAATGCATATTAAAGCCGTAATCTTAAAAAAACAACGTTTTTACGAGAAAACACCCTCACCAAGAATTTCAGCAAACATGGCGCCTACCCTATCTTGTAGAGAATAAAAAATTGAGTAAACCAGGCGATTTAAAAAAAAAATCGTAAGACCAGTTTTTGAGAAAATTGCAAAAAAGTGAAAAATGACGCGAATAAACTACTACTTCCGGTTGACCGATTTTGATGAAAATGTTCGTGTCGGGTCCGGTAGTGGTATGTAACTTAAGTTTCAAGTTCGTAGCATGTTCCGTTCTTGAGATATTTTGTACACACACACACACACACACGCGCGCGCGCGTGCGCACGCACGCACACAAACACACACACACACACACACACAGACCAATCGCTAAAAACATGTTTTTTGGGTTCAGGGGGTCTGAAAACGTATAGATCCGGTGAAAACTCGATTTAGAAAAATTGACATGAAAACAATAGGTACTTTCCTTCCTATATATTTATATAGGCAAGAGAAAGTAAAAATAGTTAACTTAATAGGAATACGACATCCGTAAAGTCGAAGACTCAAGCGTGCACTCTGTAGTAGGTGGCTTTTGTTTGTTGACAGTAGGAGCAAACTAAGAACGGCTGAACTGTAGGTCATATATGGTTTGAAACGTTATGACCGGAGATAATCTGTCAATTAAATTGTGTTAAGTACCATGTAATAATATGGTCTTCCGCCTTTGTCCATTTTATAAAATACAAACCATATGAATTTCTATATTTGATAATATGACATTTATGTTGTTTTCAGTGTTACGTGTATTTATTCTGACAGGAAACTTAATATTCCAGAAATATTCATAACAAGCGATTCGCCGTATCTGTACGTGGGCTCATTAACATTAGATGAGTTCATTAACAGTACCCGGGAGGATTGAAAATATTCACAATTCCGGTTTTTTACTTTCTCTTGCCTATATGAATATTTAGGAAGGGAAGTATTGTTTTCATGTCGATTTTTAGAAATCGAGTTTCCACCGGATCTACACGTTTTCAGACCCCCTGAACCCAAAAACATGTTTTTAGCGATTGATCTGTGTGTGTGTGTGTGTGTGTGTAAAAAAATATCTCAAGAACGGAACATGGTACGAACTTGAAACTTAAGTTACATAATCTTACCACTACCGGACCCGACACGAACATTTTCATCAAAATCGGTCAACTGGAAGTAGTAGTTTATTCGTATAATTTTTCACTTTTTTACGATTTTCTCAAAAACTGGTTTTACGCTTTTTTTTAAAATCACCTGGTTTACTAATTGTTTTATGCTCTACAAGATAGGATAGGCGTTATGTTTGCTGAAATTCTCGGTGAGGCCGTTTTCACGTAAAGAAATTGTTTTTTTAAGATTGCGGCTTTAATATGCATTTAGCGGTAATTAGCGATTTTCGGATTTTTCTCACGAAAACGTGTGAAAAATTAATTTTTTTAAGATTCCGGCCTTAGTATGCATTTTACGACAAAAGTGTATATAATCAAATTTATAGGAAATTAAAAGATCTACAACTTTTATTTACAGCATTTTTCTCTACAGAGCGTAGTTTAGCGTGAAAGAGTGATTTTCCGTATTTTTTAACCGAACTGAGGTCGATTTTCATTTTGCGTCTTTAACTCATGATTTAAATAAGGTTATGTTTTTTTTGTATATTTCTAATGTTTTATTACTAATGTTAGGTTATATTGGTCATTTTTTGCATTTCCAAGAGAAAGTTGTGTGAGCGTTTCACACTAGTTTTTTGGAAATTATTATAATTCAAAGTATTCTGCATCCAACGATATAGGTATAATTTGTTTGAGATTTTGGAGTTTTGTTTAATTTAAAAATATGTTGAAACCTTACGTTATTTTTTAAACGTTACCATTTGCATAACATCTCTATTTTATTTGAATGACAGATAAATACATAATTTTTTTATTTTGTGCGATAATTTTTGTTTAAAAACTTTAAGTTAGCATCAGAACACCAGTGAATACAATATATCAACCTCTAAACTTTAAAAAAATCTGGTGTGAAACACTCATACAACTTTCTCTTGCCAATGCAAATAATGAACAATATAACATAACATTAGTAATAAAACATTAGAAATAAATAAAAAACTAGCCTCAATAAACTTAACATAATTTTAATCATCAGTGAAACACGCAAAATGAAAATGACCTCAGTTTGGCTTAAAAATACAGAAAATGACTCTTTTACACTAAGCTAGGCTCTGTAGAGAAAAATGCTTTGAATAAAAGTTGTAGATCTTTTAATTTCCTATAATTTTAATTAAATTATATACACTTTTGTCGTAAAATGCATACTAAGGCCGAAATTTAAAAAAAAATAGATTTTTCACACGTTTTCGTGAGAATAAAAAACAGAAAATTGCTAATTACCGCTAAACTAAGCGTTTACAAAAAATGTTCGAAATAAAAGTTGTAGGTTTTTAAATTCTCAACTTTTATTATAAATTTTGACGCTAAAATGCATATTAAAGCCGCAATCTTAAAAAAATATTTTTTATACGTGAAAACAGCCTCACCAAGAATTTTAGCAAACATGGCGCCTACCGTATCTTATAGAGCATAAAACACAAAGTAAATGAGGCGATGTTTTAAAAAAATCGTTGAACCAGTACGTTATTGAGAAAAAAAAGTGAAAAATTATACGAATAAACTACTACATCCGGTTGACCGATTTTGATGAAAATGTTCGTGTCGGGTCCGGTAGTGGTATGTAACTTAAGTTTCACACACACACACACACACATCACAGACCAATCGCTAAAAATATGTTTTTTGGATTCAGGGGGTCTGAAAACGTGTAGATCCGGTGAAACTCGATTTCTTAAAATCGACATGAAAACAATACTTTCCTTTCTATATATTCATATAGGCAAGGGAAAATAAAAATGATAACCCTAAGGGCCCTGATGAAGATTTTCATAAATATATATATATGTGTGTGAGTGTACATGTGAGTAGGTATTCACTGTTGAAGTAGATAAAGTGGTTTTGATTTTGACGAGGACGTACGCGGGGAAATTATCATAACGTTTTGTGTGTATGTGTGTGTGTGTGCGCGCGCGTGCGTGCGTGTGTACGTGTGCGCGCGCGCGCGCGCGCGCGTGTGTGTGTGTGTGCATTGGAGTATATTTTTATGCTGCCGATCTAGCAGCTAGACAATATCTGTTACATATTTTATTTTAAAAACAAAGGTCAAGTCCAACACATGCTTCGCGTGCGAAGCCGCGCGAGCAATAAATATAGAAATTTACATAGACTATACAAAAGACAAGGAATACGTACGAAATAAAGAATGGAGTAATAAAACTTCAAAATTATAAATAAACCCAAATATTTTTGACAAGGATACTTTATTTAACGAAATTGATGGTCGTGCGACCTTCCGTTCATATAATGTACTGATATTTATTTTTTGATAATATATTTACATTATTAGATTATTTTTACGCGAATCCTTACAAATATATTTTCGTGTTGGAGGATTTAATATTTAAATTGAGTCTGTAACAATAATTGTTGAAAATTATTAATATTTTGAGGGGTTACCTTCTGGTAATACCAAAACTTCTCACATCTGTGAATTATTACTGGTTGCTTATACCAATTGTCGTTTTCATCGTTTATCAATAAACAGAATCAATATGTCATACTCGATTCCAATGCGATGCAATTCGTACGCTAAAGCTCTCATCGATCTTTTCATTCGTGCCATGTAATGAAACAAATAAACAAATCGCAAATAAGATGTGAAGTCATGTTTGGATTGGTGCGCTCGAGCATGGGTAGCTATTTATCACTCATGTGAGGACGGCGCACGTAATTTAATAAACATTAGAAAATTTGAGGTTACTCATAAATTACTACTTCCGGTGGACCGATTTTGATGAAAATGTTCGTGTCGGGTCCGGTAGTGGTATGTAACTTAAGTTTCAAGTTCGTACGATGTTCCGTTCTTGAGATTTTTGTATACACGCACACACACAGACCAATCGCTAAAAACATGTTTTTTTTTTGGGTTCAGGGGGTCTGAAAACGTATTGATCCGGTGAAAACACGATTTTGAAAAATCGACATGAAAGCAATACTTTCCTTCCTATATATTCATATAGGCAAGAGAAAGTAATAACATATTGAATTATTTAATATATAATGTGTTCTCTTATAGTTTTTTCTTGTTCTCGTAAATAGCAATTTTTGACGTAAAAGGAACATTTTTCAGCCAACTGTGAATGGATTTTAATGGAATTTTGCACAGCCTTTTGTACCATAATTACAATGTACTAAGTTAATATTACAGTAAAATAATGTGTTTAAATATTTATTGTCCCCTTTAATAGGCAAAAAGTTCTGATTTTAAAAAGTGAAAAATCTGGTGTGAAACACTCACACAACTTTCTCTGGCCAATGCAAATAATTAATAATAAACCTAACATTATTAATAAAATATTAGAAATAAACAAAACACTGACCTCAAAAACATAACCTTATTTTAATCATGGGTGAATGACGCAAAATGAAAATCGTACTCAGTTTGACTTAAAAAAACGGAAAATAACACTTTCACGCTAAACTAAGCTCTGTGGAGAAAAATTCTCCTAATAAAAGTTGTAGACATTTTAATTTCCTATAAATTTTATTATATTGGTTTTTGTCGTAAAATGCGTACTAAAGCCGAAATCTTAAAAAAATCGATTTTTCACACGTTTTCGTGAGAAAAAAACAGAAAAACGCTAATTACCGCTAAACTAAGCGTCATACAAAAAAATGTTTCAAATAAAAGTTGTAGGTTTTTAAATTCTCTACATTTTTTATTATATAAATTTTTGCGCTATAATACATATTAAAACCGTAATCTTAAAAAAAACAATTTTTTTACGTAAAAACACCCTCACCAAGAATTTCAGCAAACATGGCGCCTACCCTATCTTTTAGAGAATACAAAACTGAGTAAATGATGCGATTTTTAAAAAAATCGTAGGACCAGTTTTTGAGAAAATTACAAAAAAGCGAAAAATTATACGAAAAAAACTACTACTTCCGGTTGACCGATTTTGATGAAAATGTTCGTGTCGGGTCCGGTAGTGGTATGTAACCTAAGTTTCAAGTTTCAAGTTCGTACAATGTTCCGTTCTTGAGATATTTTGTATACACACATACACTCACACACAGACACAGACACACACACACACACACACAAACACACACACAGACCACTCGCTAAAAACATGTTTTTTGGGTTCAGGGGGTCTGAAAACGTATACATCAGGTGAAAACTCGATTTCGAAAGATCGACATGATAACAATACTTTCCTTCCTATATATTCATTATAAGGCAAGAGAAAGTAAAAAAAAAAAATTCGCAAAACAATTCTCTTTAAATACTGTATACATAAACTCCTTATGGTCTAAAATTAGACTGAACTAATATATGGGTCTAAAACGTTTTTCTGTTTCAGGAAGTTCGAGATGGATATTAAACGATCCGACAATAGGAAATATTTATGTTCTATGATTGAAAAATAAATTTCTCCGTTACAGATTCAAAAAATTTGGTGTGAAACACTCACACGACATTCTCTTGCCAATGCAAATAATTAACAATAATCCTAAAATTAGTAATAAAATATTAGAAATAAATGAAAAACTAACCTCAATAAACATAACCTAATTTTAATCATATATGAAAGACGCAAAATAAAAATCGACCTCAGTTTGGCTTAAAAATACGGAAAACCACTCTTTCACACTAAACTAGGCTCTGCAGAGAAAAATGCTATAAATAAAAGTTGTAGATCTTTTAATTTCCTACAAATTTGATTATATACAATTTTGTCGTGAACTGCATACTAACGCTAAAATCTTAAAAAAATTGATTTTTCACACGTTTTCGTGAGAAAAAAACCGAAAATTGCTAATTACCGCTTAACTAAGCGTTACACAAAAAAATGTTTTAAATTTTTTTTTCAACTTTAAAAAAAATGTAGAATTTTAAATTTTCTACAACTTTTATTATATACATTTTTACGATTAAATGCATATTGAAGCCGTAATCTTAAAAAAACAATTGTTTTACGTAAAAACAGCCTTACCGAGAATTTCAGCAAACATGGTGCCTACCCTATCTTGAAGAGCATAAAAAAATGAGTAAACCAGGCGATTTAAAAAAAAAATTGTAAGACCAGTTTTTCAGAAAATCGCAAAAAAGTGAAAAATTACACGAATAAACTACTACTTCCGGTTGACCGATTTTGATGAAAATGTTCGTGTTGGGTCCGATAATGGTATGTAACTTAAGTTCTGAATTTCAAGTTTGTACTACGACGTTCCGTTCTTGAGATATTCTGTTCACGCACGCACGCACGCACGCGCGCGCGCGCACACACACACACATACACACACACACACACACACACACACACACACACAGACCAATTGCTAAAAACATGTTTTTGTGGGTTCAGGGGGTCTGAAAACGTGTAGATCCGGTGAAAACTCGATTTCGAAAAATCGACATGAAAACAATACTTTCCTTCCTATATATATATTCATAAAGGCAAGCGAAAGTAAAAAGCTTAAATTTACACGAGCTGTGAATGAGATACAATTTCGGAAGCACACTATTGTTATTAAATAAGTTAGAAAAGGTACTTAATTATTCAGCATTTAAAAGACGTATAATTACCTTCTACTTTGACGAATAAGTTAGAGTGCGATTTTGCATATGAATCATTTTTGTACAGCCATTTAGCTTTGGGCAAAAGATTTGTTAGAACTTTAAAGGAATTGTATTAAAGTAAAATTAGCTCTTATGAAAAGGCATTGAATGGATAAGTTTGATAAATGAGATCGGATCCTAAACGCCGACGTGAAGATGTAATAATCCGTGAAGAATAACTTTTGTGTCTGTTATAAAGGTAAGGAAATTTTAGATAAACTGTGTTAGAAAGGCAAATAAAAAGTTCAGTTATAAGCCGTTTGTAAAAGTTTCTTGAGTTGTTAAGTTACAAATTTGTGTAACTCTGTCGTTCTTTTAGATGTCATCTTAGATATACAGGGTGATTCAAAACTACACTGCAATCTCTTGGGATCTCATTCTATAGCTAAAAATAAGAAAAAAAGTTCATTTAAACATATGCCTGAAAACGCTTAGTTAGCGAGTTACGGCTAGCGAAAAATTTCACCTAGAACTCTGTACCCTCGGTGAAGTAAGGCCGTATAAAAATGTTAAAGGTAGTTACAAAGATACAAGTACGATTGTTTCTTATGTTTTTTAATCTGAAAAATTGAATAAAATTGGTTCCAGAGCTGTAAATGCAATACTTTCAGAGATATCTTACGTAAAACACAAGAATTGGTGCAAAGAAATAACACATATTTGTGTTTAACGTAAGATTACTTTCATAAATGGTAAATAAGGGTGTATATTTTCTTAAATAAATTTGTAGAAAATTTAATTCTTAAAAGATTCATGTGAATTACTCAGGAAAAAAATGAATAATAGATATTGAAATTTCGCTTTATTTAAAATCAAAACAGACGCAATTTCTTAACTGCATAAAATATTAACTAATATTTAAGTTGGGAGTAACAGCTGATAATGATCAGCTGTTACTCCCAACCTAATATTTTATGCAGTTAAGAATGTGCGTATTATGTGCGTCTGTTTTGATTTTAAATAAAGCGAAATTTTAATATCTATTATTCATTTTTTTCCTGAGTAATTCACATGAATCTTTTAAGAATTAAATTTTCTACAAATTTATTTAAGAAAATATACACCCTTATTTACCATTTATGAAAGTAATCTTACGTTAAACACAAATATGTGTTATTTCTTTGCACCAATTCTTGTGTTTTACGTAAGATATCTCTGAAAGTATTGCATTTACAGCTCTGGAACCAATTTTATTCAATTTTTCAGATTAAAAAACATAAGAAACAATCGTACTTGTATCTTTGTAACTACCTTTAACATTTTTATACGGCCTTACTTCACCGAGGGTACAGAGTTCTAGGTGAAATTTTTCGTTAGCCGTAACTCGCTAACTAAGCGTTTTCAGGCATATGTTTATATAAATTTTTTTTTCTTATTTTTAGCTATATAATGAGATCCTAAGAGATTGTCGTATAGTTTTGAATCACCCGGTATAAATAAAGAATTGTTCAACCGAAGTAAAATCGTAACTTATCTTTTGGTACCAATTTTCCTATTACTTATAATTACATGCAAACGTCCGTAACTGCACTTGACACGTATTTACGGGTTGCATCAGCACCGTTAAGTGATAAACGTACTAGTCGAACCAATTTTCGCGCTAATAGTCAGGAAGTACTAAATTTTACTCACACAATATCCTATTTTGGGGCTGTTTCCAAAGCAGTTATTACTAGGATAACAATGTAGAATCGCTCAATATGGAATGTTCCGATTTCAAAAAAAAAACTAGTGCGAAACACTCACACGACTTTCTCTTGCCAATGAAAATAATGACCAATATAGCGTAATATTAGTAATAAAATATCAGAAATAAACAAAAAACTTACCTCAAACAACATAACCTTATTTTAATCATGAGTGAAAGACGCAAAAGAAAAATCAACCTCAGTTCGGCCTAAAAATATGAAAATCACTCTTTCACGATAAACTAGGCTCTGTAGAGAAAAATGTTATAAATAAAAGTTGTAGATCTTTTAATTTACTATAAATTTTATTATATACACTTTTTTGTGAAATGCATTCTAAGGCTGAAATCTTTTAAAAAATCGATTTTTAACACGTTTTTGAAAAAAAAAAAAACAGAAAATCGCTAATTACCGCTAAACTTTATACAAAAATTTTGAAATAAAAATTGTAGAATTTTAAATTCTCTTCAAATTTTATTTTAAATATTTTTGCGTTAAAATGCATATTAAAGCCGCAATCTTAAAACGACAATTTTTTTTTCGTGAAAACAGCCTCTCCAAGAATTTCAGCAGATATGGCGCCTACCCTACCTTGTAGAGCATGAAAAATGTAGTAAATGAGGCGATTTTTAAAATAATCGTAGGTGCCGTTTTTGAGAAAATCGCAAAAAAGTTAAAAATGACACGATGAAAATGTTCGTGTCGGGTCCGGTAGTAGTATCTATCTTAAGTTTCAAGTTCGTACGATGTTCCGTTCTTGAGATATTCTTTTCACGCACGCACGTACGCGCACACACACAGAGACCAATCGCTAAAAACATGTTTTTGGGGTTCAGTGGGTCTGAAAACGTGTAGATCCGTTGAAAACTCGATTTTGAAAAATCGACACGAAAACAATACTTTCCTTCCTATATATTCAAATAGGTAAACGATAATAAAAATCATACAACTTTTATTAGAAGTATTTTTTCTACAAAGCCTAGTTAAGCACAAATTAGTGATGTTCTGTAATTCGCTCATTAAAATAGATAAATAATGGATGTTTAAGATTGCGGCCCTAATATGCGTTTTATGACAAAAGTATGCACGCAGTTACCTAAAGTTATAGGAAATTAAAACTCCTACAACTTTTATTATACCTAAGGATTTTTACTTTCTCTTGCCTATATGAATATATAGGAAGGAAAGTATTGTTTTCATGTCGATTTTTCGAAATCGAGTTTTCACCGGGTCTATACGTTTTCAGACCCCCTGAACCCAAAAAACATGTTTTTAGCGATTGGTCTGTGTGTGTGTCTGTGTGTGTGTGTGTGTGTGTGTGTGTGTGTGTGTGTGTGTGTATGTGTGTGTGTGAACAGAATATCTCAAGAACGGAACATCGTACGAACTTGAAACTTGAAACTTAAGTTACATACCACTACCGGACGCGACACGAACATTTTCATCAAAATCGGTCAACCGGAAGTAGTAGTTTATTCGTATAATTTTTCAGTTTTTTGCGATTTTCTCAAAAACTGGTTCTACGATTTTTTTAAAAATCGCCTATTTTACTCAATTTTTTTATTCTCTACAAGATAGGGTAGGCGCCATGTTTGCTGAAATTCTCGGTGAGGCTGTTTTCACGTAAAAACGTTGTTTTTTAAGATTACGGCTTTAATATAAATTTTAGCGCAAAAACTTATATAATAAAAGTTGTAGAGAATTTAAAAACCTACAACTTCTGTTTCAAACATTTTTTTGTATGACGCTTAGTTTAGCAGTAATTAGCGATTTTCTGATTTTTTCTCACGAAAACGTGTGAAAAATCGATTTTTTTAAGATTTTGGCCTTAGTATGCATTTTACGACAAAAGTGTATATAACCAAATTTATAGGAAATTTAAAGATCTACAACTTTTATTTAACGTATTTTTCTCTACAGAGCCTAGTTTAGCGTGAAATAGTGATTTTCCGTATTTTTAAGCCAGACTGAGGTTGATTTTCATTTTGAGTGTTTCACTCATGATTAAAATAAGGTTATGTTTATTGAGGTTAGTTTTTTGTTTATTTCTAATATTTTATTACTAATGTTAAATTATATTGTAAATTATTTGCATTGGCAAGAGAAAGTTGTGTGAGTGTTTCACACCAGATTTATTTCTACAGATCCCAGTTTGGCATCAATTAGTAATATTTCATACTGTTAATTCTCATAGGGGTTGATTTTCATTTTGGGTCATTCACCATGTTTAAAATTAGGTTTTTTTTTTATTTTAGATTGTCCACTCATGATTAAACATAGGTTATACTGTTCATTACTATTTTAACTGGCAAGAGAAAGTCGTGAGAGTGTTTCACACCAGATTTTTTTTAAATTAGTTTTTATGTTTAGAATCCTCTGAGAAATATGCTTATCTTCATAAAATTACTTAGTTCTTATTTAAAAAAAAGTTTAATTCATAAAAAATTTGTTAAAAATTAAAAATTAGTTCAGATATCAAAAATTTCGGACAAGAGGGATTCGGATTAACGGGGTTTTTGTGTATCTTAAATTCATATACAGTATTAATGTTAAAGCAAGTAGAATATAATATTCCATTTCAACACTAAAATTGGTCGCTTTATACTCAAACGGTAGATATCGGAAGTACGTTGCTTATAAAAGTTCTTTCTTAAGAAATATTTTATGTAACCTATCGTTTTTTTTGAGACATCTAATTTCTTAGTGACTGTTGAACGAGCCTTTTTACTTTCTCTTGCCTATATGAATATATAGGAAGGAAAGTATTGTTTTCATGTCGATTTTTCGAAATCGAGTTTTCACCGGATCTATACGTTTTCAGACCCCATGAACCCAAAAAACATGTTTTTAGCGATTGGTCTGTGTGTGTGTCTGTGTGTGTGTGTGTGTGTGTGTGTGTGTGTGTGTGTGTGTGTGTGTGTGTGTGTGTGTGAACAGAATTTCTCAAGAACGGAACATCGTACGAACTTGAAACTTGAAACTTAAGTTACGTACCACTACCGGACTCGACACGAACATTTTCATCAAAATCGGTCAACCGGAAGTGGTAGTTTATTCGTGTAATTTTTCACTTTTTTGCGATTTTCTCAAAAACTGGTCCTACGATTTTTTTAAAAATCGCCTGGTTTACTCAATTTTTTATTCTCTACAAGGTAGGGTAGGCGTCATGTTTGCTGAAATTCTGGGTGAGGCTGTTTTCACGTAAAAACGTTGTTTTTTTAATATTACAGCATTAATATGCATTTTAGCGCAAAACTTATATAATAAAAGTTGTAGAGAATTGCAAATTCTACAACTTTTATTTTAAACAATTTTTTGTATAACGCTTAGTTTAGCGGTAATTTGCGATTTTCTGTTTTTTTTCTCACGAAAATGTGTGAAAAATTGATTTTTTTAAGATTTCGGCCTTAGTATGCATTTTACGACAAAAGTGTATATAATTTAATTTATAGAAAATTAAAAGATCTGCAACTTTTATTTAAAGCATTTTTCTCTACAGAGCCTAGTTTAGAGAGAAAGAGTGATTTTCCGTATTTCTAAGCCAAACTGAGGTTGACTTTCATTTTGCATCATTCACTCATGATTAAAATAAGGTTATGTTTTTGAGGTTAGTTTTTTGTTTATTTCTAATATTTTATTAATAATGTTAGGTTTATTATTAATTATTTGCATTGGCAAGAGAAAGTTGTGTGAGTGTTTCACACCAGATGTTAAGTTATATTTTCATAGATCTATCTCAATGATCCCTAAAGTACAATAAAATTTAGCGTATAAACGAGTCAGTAAAACTTTTATTGGTGAATATAAAGTTCATGTAAGTCAACTTATATTTAACATTGAACTGCCAAATTAACAATAATGACAAACTGTACTAGGCCTATCTCTCTTGCTAATCTTCAAGTGGTACTTAATTTGTTTTACAGATTCGCAACTATTTAAATATTTATTTATTCAAATTTAATACTTCATTAATTCAAAGATATTAAATAATTAATTGATTTCACTTCGTGTTGTGATTATTTGACCCATACAATAAACAAAAATGCACAGAAGAAATTCATAAAAAACAACGTTTCTGGAATCAGGAAATCATCATTTGACTTTCGTGCTTCGAAAACTTTGCACTGTCTCAATACCTTTTTACTTTCTCTTGCCTATATGAATATATAGGAAGGAAAGTATCGTTTTCATGTCGATTTTTCGAAATCGAGTTTTCACTGGATCTACACGTTTTCAGACCCCCTGTACCCAAAAAAACATGTTTTTAGCGATTGGTCTGTGTGTGTCTGTGTGTGTGTGTGTGTGTGTGTGTGTGTGTGTGTGTGCGTGTGTGTGTGTGAACAGAATATCTCAAGAACGGAACAACGTACGAACTTGAAACTTAAGTTACATACTACTACCGGACCCGACACGAACAATTTCATCGAAATCGGTCAACCGGAAGTAGTAGTTTATTCGTATAATTTTTCACTTTCTTGCGATTTTCCCAAAAACTGGTGCTACGATTTTTTTTAAATCACCTTATATACTTAATTTTTTATTTTCTACAAGATAGGGTAGGCGTCATGTTTGCTGAAATTCTTGGTGAGGCTGTTTTCACGTAAAAACATAGTTTTTTTTAAGATTACGGCTTTAATATGTATTATAGCGCAAAAATTTATATAATAGAAAATGTAGAGAATTTAAAATTCTACAACTTTTATTTCAAACATTTTTTTGTATAACGCTTAGTTTAGCAGTAATTAGCAATTTTCTATTTTTTCTCACGAAAACGTGTGAAAAATCGATTTTTTTAATATTTCGGCCTTAGTATGCATTTTATGACAAAAGTGTATATAATTAAATTTATAGACAATTAAAAGATTTACAACTTTTATTTAGAGAATTTGTCTCTACAGAGAGTAGTTTAGTGTGAAAGACTAATTTTCCGTATTTTAAAGCCAAACTGAGGTCGATTTTCATTTTGCGTCTTTCACTCATGATTCAAATTAGGTTATGTTATTGAAGTTAGTTTTTTGTTTATTTCTAATGTTTTATTAATAATGTTAGCTTTATTGTTAATTATTTACATTGGCAAGAGAAAGTTGTGGGAGTGTTTCACACCAGATTTTTAATCTATAGGCTACTATTTTTTTTTTTTGTTTTACGTCTGACTGTTCTGCAATTGCTGCTAATGCAGATGGTGAGAAGGATGATACATGAAGATGAGTGATGCAAAAATGCCAGACCTGACCATGAATCGAATCCGGGACCCAAGCGTAGAAGCCAGTATTGAGACAGTGAGAGGAATCAATACGCTTACTTTTGTTAGATACAATCGACATCTAATTTTGAATTTAAAATACAAATTAAATATAATAGGCCTAATAATAAAGTGACATATTCACAATTTAACAGAAATTTGACTTCAATGTTGATGAGATATTGATTTTTAAAATTGGAAAAGTTTTTCCATCGCGTGTACAAACCGGAATTGTAAAACTGAGTTATGATTTACGGTCTCAATAAAAGAGAAAATGTTATTAAAAAGTCACATTAAAGTTTTTTCTAAAATTTATGTCTAAAATTTTTAACAGGTTTGAATTGTGTTAAAATTGTAAAAAATTAAGCATAGAGACCTTAAATGTCAAAAGTTTATTATTTTTATTACAATAGAGCATTGATAGTCCGACTGTAAAAAATCTTAATTATTAAAATATTGTTTTTGTTCAGGAGTTGTTTATGTCATCAACCGAAAGGCTGGTTTGAACCCCTAGAGGATTTACTAAGTAAAACGAGCAGTGAGGTGGTTTACCATGCCTTTCTCACTGAATGGAAAAGTATGCTTATCAGCGTGCCAGGCCCTCTAAAAAGCATCTACTTTCCACCCTGCAAACGACAACTTCACTTCATTCACCACAGGGTATAGCCGCATAATGATGAAATTCATTACTCTCAGAGGAGATAACTCTGTCTGGTGTCTTCTACACCTCTACCTCTTCTGTTCTTGAATGGTTAAGTCACATAATTGGCTGATCACGTGATGAGAAACAGAACTATTTTTCGTAGCCCTGGAACTATTAGATCGAGTGCAAATTTATATGGTAATAATCCCTTTCATGAGACGACACGTCTCATGGCTGGTGGCATTGGTTTTTTAAAGGTTTAGGGCCTACCAAAAAAATATTGGGCGCCAGCTCTAGCAGTAGAACATGAGAAAATTAAATAAATAACTATGTTTCTTTGCATTCAACTAAAACATGTTATCCATATTGATGCATTGGTTAGTAATTGTACTAACAAACTTATCGGAAAATTACCCAAACCTATTAAAATATAGCCAACCTTTTACTGTCGCGACTTTAATAAAACACAAATCTTAAAAACCCCTTAATATATACGAAATGAATTTACCTCAAACTAAATATCTTTCCTCTTTCTTATTCTTCTCCTCGTTCTCCTGGCCACCGCATCAAATAATTTTTCCTTCTTAACCAACTGTTCCAAGCTGAATTCCCAATGGAACTGATTTCGGTCTCCGATATCCGAAATCAAGAAACCTCTAGCCGACAAGCCTCCCTCTCCTACCAACCCCATCTAACCAATCAGGTATGTTTACTAAGCAAAAAATTAGTATCTGCTTTTCCTTAGTATTTATATAATTACTGCTTAGTATTAAAGCAGTATCTACTTTTTTAATTGTTGTAACTAACTTTTTTAAATTTTTAGCCTACCTTAAAAAACGTTAAAAAACTTCATTTTTTGTAATATATCACAAAATCATGATGTTACATTAATAAATGTGTTAAGGCTGTCGAAAATACTTTAAACCCATTCCCCACACTTCAGCTTTTTGCACTTACTGCCTTCTTTCTTAGTAGGGCAAGTACTGTAACAGTAGCTACTTGATAAATGCATAATACAGTTAAGTTACATAGTGTACGGTAGATGGTATACAAAATACAATAAATAAATAAAACAACTAACTTTACTTCAAACAAATTAAAAGTAATTTTTCCAAAACTTAAAAACTAATGTCATATTATATCCTATGTTACTCAGGAAGCTTGAAGGTTTTCAACAGTGAAAAAATTTTTGAAATCGGATGGGTAGCTTCTGAGATTACCTCATACAAACAAACAAACACTAGACTACTTCTTTATAACATTAGAATATAAAGATTATTGTAATATATAAAATAATAATAATAATATATAATAAAATATATTAATAATAAAGATAAAAGATTATAGATAAAAATTAATTATGAACGGGAGGTACAGTAAATTTTACAAAAATGTATAAATTTAAAAAAGCAACTGTTTTTCTCAGAAAAATTAACAAAAAAGTTGTATATACTTTGAAATGAAAATAAATTTACAACGAAAAGTAATAAGGTATTATTTCTCAACACACATTGAAGTGTTTAACTTTTTTAAAAATGATTAAACCGATTAAAATCTTGTAGAGAATTAGGTTTTTCCAACAGTATTTACAAATTGTTTTCTTCACTCATCGCCAGACCGTTTTCAAAAAATAAGTATCGTTTAATATTCCTATTTTCTATATGTAATTAAATTAAGAAAAACTTTTAAATACAATAAACTTTCTATAAAAAAATATTGGAAACTCATCTTTAGATTCTCATGAGAGTATCACAATATCTGTTCTCAACTTTTTTCTGTATCCTAATTTATAATTAAAGCCTCCGTTAAAATGGACAAAAAATTAATTCTCTAATATTTCTACACTGTCAGATCAATTCTGAACATCATTAGACAACTTGAAAACTAGGTTTCTTCTGTTATGGGTTAAGTTTGTTACAGGTAATTTTTACGGTAGGCCTACATTACATTTTAATGGGATCTGCAACCAGAAAATTTACAAATAACATCAACTTTGTGATTTTTAACCTAAAATATGCCGCGCCTTCTTTTCCGTAAAATGATGTATTTTTTATTATTTTATGTTGTTTAGGTCATCAGCCGAAAGGCTAGTTTGAATCTCTAGAGGATTTTCTAAGTAAAACAAGCAGTGAAAAGGTTAACCGATGCCTTTCTCACTGAGTGGAAAAGTATGCTTATCAGCATGCTAGGCCCTCTGAAAAGCATCTCCTACTTTCCAACCTGCAAATTACACCTTCGCTTCATTCACCACAGGGTCTGGCTGTATAATGACGAAATTCATAACTCTCAGAGGATATAACTTTCGACTAGCGTCTTTTACATCACTACCTCTTCTGTTCTTAAATGCTTCAGTCATATAATTCTCTGAACATGTGATAAGGAACAGAACTTTTTTTGTACCCCACGAACTAACAGATCGATTGAAAATAATTTAACTCTCCACCTATTTGTTATGGGCAAGTTATTGTATGATCCATCATAAAATTTCTTAAAGGTTTTTAAGGTTACCATTGTATAATTAATTAATGTCTCAAAATTGTACGAACAATTTTCAAAATAACTGTTTTGTTACTTTTTAAAAGAAATTGCTTTTGTATATATTTTTATAATTTTTACAACGTTTCATTTTGTTTATAAACAAATATTGAGGTTAACTCAAAATTTTGAAATGATTTTTGTTAAAGTTTAAAAATTCTCACTCAAGATTTCCATAATTTCTCATTTTCCATAAAAATGACCCATTATTTCAGGTACTGTTCGAGGTATCAAACGGGACTACTAGAATCATATAAATAATCTATAACCATTCGCAATCACTATAGTCAATTTATTATAAAATAATTCATATTAAATGGATTATTAAACATATCCTTTCCTACCTAGTAACCAGTGAAGTTTCTTGAATTTGAGATCGAGTTCTTTTATTTTTTTTCTTTACACGTTCTTTCCAACAAAGTTTTACATCGAGGGTCATGCCAAGATATTTAGCTGTGTCTGAATATGGAACGTTTTCCGTTGATATAAATAGGTAGTTTACGGATTTTTTCATTTGTAAAATTTATATAAACAGACTTTGATTAATTTAATTTTCTATTTTCTTGTACATGTTTGCACTTGATTTACAGCATCTTGAAGCTTTATAGTTGATTCTTCTTCAGTTATACCGACAGCTAAAACACACGTATCATCTGCAAAAGTTGCCACTCTTCTGTCATAAAATGACATAAGAAACAACTACGAAGGCCGAAATCTTAAAACATCCATTTTTTATAGATTTTCATGAACAAAAACAAAATATAAATCACTAATTACCACTGAACTAAGAATTATACAAAGAAATGTTTGGAATAAAACTTGTAGGTTTTTACATTTTCTACAAATTTGTTCATATACACTTTTGCCCTAAAATGCATATTAATGTCGCAATCTTAAAAACACAATTTTTTTTTAACAGAGCAGAGCCTCACCAAGAATTTCAGCAGACATAGCACCTACCCTGTAGAGCAAAAAAATGTAGGAAATGAAGCGATTTAAAAAAAGTATCGTAGAAGCCGTTTATGAGAAAATCGCAAAAAAGTGAAAAATGACCCGAATAAAATTCTTCCGGGTGACCGATTTCGATAAAAATGTTCGTGTCGGGTCCTCTAGTAGTACCTAACTGAAGTTTAAGGTTTCAACTTCGTACGATGTTCTGTTCTTGAGATATTTTGTTCATACACAGACACACTCACAGACCAATCGCTAAAAATATGTTTTACGGGTTCAGGGAGTCTGAGAACGTGTCTATCCCATGAAAACTCTATTTCAAAAAGTCAACATGAAAACAATACTTTCTATAAATTCATATACGCAAAAGAAAAGAAAAATTGCATTTAAAAGCATGTCAAACACTGGATGAACAAAAGAAAGATGAAAACCCAAAATAAAAGACTTTGAATTTACAACAAAATATTTTAATTAGAATGAATAAGACAGATTCAATCCAAAAATTCTGGAGAATTTTGTTTGTCATTTAAAATATATTTTGAGGAATATATTTACAGAGCAAATTTGAAATGTGGATAGATATGATTTCAAAAATTGGTTATGAAGTATTTCAATTACACTTATTGAAATTTTAAAAAAGAACTCTCCTTTGAAATCTTGAAAATAATTTATACAGAATTAGGAAAGAGACTCGTGAAAATCAGAAAGTAAATTTGTAGGCATTCGTGTTGAAGAGAAAAATAAAGATTTATACTACGGATACAATTTGAAATTCAATTGCAGAAAACCTGAATAGAATATTTGACAATATTTGAACGCATTCACCTGAATAAAATTCATGATAGTGTATTTTATTACTGCAATATTTTCATCAGATTCCTGTGGATACTTTAAAATAAATTTCAAATCAAAATTGCAATATAATTTAATACGAACATTGAATACAAAAATTTGATGAGAAACACACACGACTTTTTCTTGCCAATGAAAATAATTAACAATATAACCTAATATTAGTAATAAAACATTAGAAATAAACAAAAAAACTAACCTCAAAAAAAATAATTTTAATTATGAATGAAAGACGAAAAATGAAAATCAACTTTAGTCTGGCTTAATGACACGGAAAATCACTCTTTCACGCTAAAGAAGGCTCTGTAGAGAAAAATACTTGAAATAAAAGTTGTAGATTTTTTAATTTCCTATAAATTTGATTATATACACTGTCGCAAATTGCATACTAAGGTCGTAATCTGAAAAAAATTTATTTTTTTACAGATTTTCATGAAAAACTCCAGAAAATCGCTAACTACCGCAAAACTAAGCGTTATACAAAATAATGTTTGAATTAAAGTTGTAGGTTTTTAAATAGTCTACACTTTTATTATACACATTTTTGCGCCAAAATGCATATTGAGGCCGCAATCTTAAAAAAACATTTTTTTACGAAAGCACAGCCTCCCCAAGAATTTCAGCAGACATGGCGCCTGCCCTTATCTAGTAGAGCATAAAAAATGTTGTAAATAAGGCGATTTTAAAAAAATATATAGAAGCCGTTTTTCATAAAATTGCAAAAAATGTAAAAATGACAAGAATAACACTACTAATCCGGTTGACCGATTTTGATGAAAATGTTTGTGTCGGGTCTAAGCTAGTAACTTATAAATACTAAGTTTCAAGTTCGTACGATGTTCCGTTGTTGAGATAACTTACGCAAAATATTAATTAATATTAATATTAATTGAGATATTTTATTTTTTTTGGCGTAGTTGGTAAAGTGCTCGCCTCTCATCATGCGGTCTTGGTTCGAATCCCATTCAGGCACGGCATATTTTCATATGTGTTACAAAGAAATCATTTCATCCTTCACCGTCTGCATTAGCAGCAATTGCAGAACAGTTAAACAAAAACAAATCAGATACACACACAGACCAATAGCTAAAACATGTTTTTGGGTTTAGGGGGTCTGAAAACGTGTAGATTTGGTGAAAACTCGATTTAGAAAAATCGACATGAAAACAATACTTCTCTTCCTATATATTCATATAGGCAAGAGAAAGTAAAAATCTGGTGTGAAACACTCACACAACTTTCTCTTGCCAGTGCAAATAATTAACAATAAACCTGACATTAGTAATAAAACATTAGAAATAAACAAAAAACTAACCTCAATAAACATAACCTAATTTTAATCATATATGAAGGACGCGAAATGAAAATCGATCTCAGTTTGCCTTAAAAATACGGAAAATCACTCTTTTACGCTAAACTAGGCTCTGTAGAGAAAAATGCTCTAAATAAAAGTTGTAGATCTTTTAATTTTTTATAAATTCGATTATATACACTTTTGTCATAAAATGCATACTAAGGCCGAAATCTTAAAAAAATCGATTTTCACACGTTTTCGTGAGAAAAAACAGAAAATTGCTAATTACCGCTAAACTAAGCGTTATACAAAAAAATGTTTGAAATAAAAGTTGTAAAATTTCAAATTTTCTAAAACTTTTATTATAAAAAGTTTTGCGCTAAAATTGATATTAAAGCCGTAATCTTAAAAAGCAATGTTTTTACGTAAAAACAGCCTCACCAAGAATTTCAGCAAATATGGCGCCTACTTTATCTAGTAGAGCATAAAAAATTTTGTAAATGAGGCGATTTTTTAAAAAATCGTAGGACCAGTTTTTGAGAAAATCGCAAAAAAGTGAAAAATTACACGAATAAACTACTACTTCTGGTTGATCGATTTTGATGAAAATGTTCGTATCGGGTCCGATAGTGGTAAGTAACTTAAGTTTTAAGTTTCAAATTCGTACGATGTTTCGTTTTTGAGATATTTTGTACACACACACACACACACACAAACACACACACGCACACAAACCAATAGCTAAAACATGTTTTTTTTGGGTTCAGGGGGTCTGAAAACGTGTAGATCCGGTGAAAACTCGTTTTCTTAAAATTGACATGAAAAAAATACTTCTCTTCCTATATATTCATATAGGCAAGAGAAAGTAAAAATAGATCAGGACCGCATTGATGGTAGGAGGACCGCATTGATGGTGCAGTAGTAGGAAGCTAGATTACAAGGTTTTGTTTGATTTCCGGAAAGGAACGGGAATATGCGTTATTGACATGTTTGTTGATACTGATAGTCAAACGTGAGGAAACGGTGATACACCTTTTACAGTTAACACGTTGACTGCTATGTGACTCAAATATGTGTCACAGTTGTCTTTGAAAATTGGCCACGTGCATCAAAAATGAGTCACAGTACATGAATTATATTTGAGCCGTGTAATGTGGTTTGAAAAGTTACGGCTTCAGAGTGACATTGTACACTTAAACTTTTCAAATAGTTGGCCTTTTTCAAATAATAGGATATTGCGTATACAGGTAGTTTTCCTTGTTGTCCTGTACTAGAATGCTGCTATTATTTGTAATTTTATTATTTATTTTGCTTATTTTGGTTGATTGAAATAGTCTAACACTTTTTTACTTAACCCAGTTGTTTATTACATTTTTTATTGTGACACAAAAAGGGATCACATGGCTCTGAAATATAGAATCATTCCACCAGACCATGTTACCCAAAAGTTTATCACAACTTTATTTTACAAAAGAAATAGTTGTTATTAAATAAATTAAGTAAAGTAAGAAGAAAAATGAATAAAATGTGAAAAAAGTACGATGGCCCAGCTGTAAGTGTCACAAAATTTAATGTGGCAGTCAATGTGTTAACCATATGTTCGAGGAGAATCACAAACTACACGGAATTTAGAAGGAGATTACAAATGAAAGCGATAATTAGAGAGGATTACAACCCGGAGTGTGAAAAGAAAATAATATAATTTCTGAAACAAAGCGGATTTTAGTTATATTTGAACGGTTTAAGTTTGAGTGTTTCTGTTTCTTTGTAAATTTTTACTTTCTCTTGCCTATATGAATATAGGAAGGAAAGTATTGTTTTCATGTAGATTTTTCGAAATCGAGTTTTCACCGGATCTACACGTTTTCAAACCCCCTGAACCCAAAAAACATGTTTTTAGCGATTGGTCTGTGTGTGTCTCTCTCTCTCTCTCTCTCTCTCTCTCTCTCTCTGTGTGTGTGTGTGTGTGTGTGTGTGTGTGTGTGTGTATACAAAATATCTCAAGAATGGAACATCGTACGAACTTGAAACTTGAAACTTAAGTTACATACCACTACCGGACCCGACACGAACATTTTCATCAAAATCGGTCAACCGGAAGTAGTAGTTTATTCGTATAATTTTTCACTTTTTTGCGATTTTCTCAAAAACTGGTCCTACGATTTTTTTTAAAATCGCCTCATTTACTCAATTTTTTATTCTCTAAAAGATAGGGTAGGCGCCATGTTTGCTGAAATTCTTGGTGAGGGTGTTTTTACGTAAAAAGTGTTTTTTTAAGCTTACGACTTTAATATTAATTTTAGAGCAAAAATGTGTACAATAAAAGTTGTAGAAAATTTAGAAACCTACAACTTTTATTTCAAACATTTTTTTGTATAACGCTTACTTTAGCGGTAATTTGCGATTTTCTGTTTTTTCTCACGAAAACGTGTGAAAAATCGATTTTTTTAACATTTCGGCCTTAGTATGCACTTTACGACAAAAGTGTACATAATCAAATTTATAGAAAAGTAAGAGATCTACAACTTTTATTTAGAGAATTTTTCTATACAGAGCTTAGTTTAGCGTGAAAGTGTGATTTTCCGTTTTTTTAAGCCAAATTGAGTTCGATTTTCATTTTGCTTCATTCACTCATGATTAAAATAAGGTTATGTTTTTGAGGTTAGTTTTGTTTATTTCTAATATTTTATTAATAATGTTAGGTTTATTATTAATTATTTGCATTGGCAAGAGAAAGTTGTGTGAGTGTTTCACACCAGATTTTTAATTTATTTATTGCGTATTTGTGGAACGACAGGTCCTTTACAACTGACGTAGTATCAGTTTTAAATGTTTATTGAAACTTTAACATTTATTTAACATTTACGGAAGATTCTACAGAATCAACCGTAAAGAAGAAAAATTATTATAAAATAATCCAAATTAACTCGGTTACTAAAAATAAAACTATTATTATTTTTTGGACCGAAAAAGTTTCTTGTGGGTGTTTTATTATTTATTTAATTGATTTTTGTGTTTACTTATCATTAGATGTTTGAAGCTATTGAGTATTTATTTATCAATGTGTTTAGGTCATCAGCCAAAAAGCTGGTTTGAACCTCTAGAGGCTTTACCAGGTAAAACGAGGAGTGAAGTGGGTTATCATTGCCGTCCTCACTGAGTGTAAAGGTATACTTATCAGTATGCTAAGTCCTCCAATTAAGATCTACTTCCTATCCTGAAAATCACATCTTCATGTCATTCACTACAGGTTCTGGCTCTGTACAATGAAATTCATTACTCTCAGAAGAGATAACTCTGAGAAGTGTCTTTTACATCTCTATCTCTTCTTTTCTTAAATGCTTCAGTCATATAAATAGCTGACTATGTGATAAGAGGAGAACTATTTTTTTATAGCCATGGAACTAGTAGATCAAGTGCAAATAATTTAAAACTCCTGCCTGTTATGGGAAGTTTTATCAGGTTATCAACGTTCTCACACGCGTTGATAACCGCCCTGGTTTTTTGAATTAAAAACAAAATAAAACAAAAAAATCTGGTGTGAAACACTCACACAACTTTCTCTTGCCAATGCAAATAATTAATAATAAACCTAACATTATTAATAAAATATTAGAAATAAACAAAAACTAACCTCAAAAACATAACCTTATTTTAATCATGACTAAATAACGCAAAATGAAAATCGAACTCAATTTGGTTTAAAAAAAACGGAAAATCACACTTTCACGCTAAACTAGGCTCTGTAGAGAAAAATTCTCTAAATAAAAGTTGTAGATCTCTTAATTTTCTATAAATTTTATTATATACACTTTTGTCGTAAAATGCATACTAAAGCCGAAATGTTAAAAAAATCGATTTTTCTCACGTTTTCGTGAGAAAAAACAGAAAATCGCAAATTACCGCTAAACTAAGCGTTATACAAAAAAATGTTTGAAATAAAAGTTGTAGGATTGTAAATTCTCTACAACTTTTATTATATAAATTTTTGCTCTTAATTGCATATTAAAGCCGTAATCTTAAAAAAACTTTGTTTTTACGTGAAAACAGCCTCACCCAGAATTTCAGCAAACATGACGCCTACCCTATCTTGTAGAGAATAAAAAATTGAGTAAATGAGGCGATTTTTAAAAAAATCGTAGGACCAGTTTTTGAGAAAATCGCAAAAAAGTGAAAAATTACACGAATAAACTACTACTTCCGTTTGACCGATTTTGATGAAAATGTTCGTGTCGGGTCCGGTAGTGGTATGTAACTTAAGTTTTAAGTTTCAAGTTCGTACGATGTTCCGTTCTTGAGATATTTTGCACACACACACACACGCACACGCGCACACACACAGAGACCAATCGCTAAAAACATGTTTTTTGGGTTCAGGGGGTTTGAAAACGTATAGATCCGGTGAAAACTCGATTTCGAAAAATCGACATGAAAACAATACTTTCCTTCCTATATATTCATATAGGCAAGAGAAAGTAAAAATAGTCTTTCTAGAAATTTTAAAGTCGGTTGATAAAAGCGGCTGTCTTTAGTTAAGTCTGTCGTTTTAATTAGTCATGTAGTAACTACAGTTAAGTGGTTAACAATCGGTTTGTGCGTTCGGTATTGAAACTGATTCAGGGTAACGGCAAGTATTATGAAATTACATTCAGGCAGTGAGTACGGATTATTGTGTATTCGATTGTAAATGGTCATATTTCTGTTTAGTTAAATGTACTGTGTAATTAAGGTAAGTACAGTAGTATATATAATGTAATTTTCTAGCCATTATAACTGTAATAATTAATGTAAGTTCTAATATTGTAAATAAATATTTGTTGTAAATTTTAGATGAAGTTTATTTATTTCAAAATAAACAGATCCTGAAATAACCTGGAATAAACAGTAAAAATATTTTGTTTTAAACTGTCAATGACTCTTTACATCCTTGGCAACTTGGTTGTTAAATTTTCATTTAACTCGTGAAACGTAAGCGGATATAATTTGAAATAAGTTGACAACACCGGGTTTTCCGGTTGCAGTAAGTTGTTTGTTGTGGGCGTTTTATTATTTATTTAATTGATTTATTGTGTTTTAAAAAGAATTTTTACGAGGGCTAGTGATCGGGGCAGTCTATGCCCGATATACTTATCTAAAGAAAGAACGATGGGGCTTTAAACTTATATAAGAAAAAATCTGGTGTGAAACACTCACACAACTTTCTCTTGCCAATGCAAATAATTAACAATAAACCTAACATTAGTAATAAAACATTACGAATAAACAAATAACTAACCTTAAAAAACATAACCTTATTTTAATCATGAGTGAAAGACGCAAAATGAAAATCGACCTGTTTGGCTTAAAATACGGAAAATCACTCTTTTACGCTAAACTAGGCTCTGTAGAGAAAAACGCTCTAAATAAAAGTTGTAGATTTTTTAATATCCTATAAGTTTGATTATATATGTTTTTGTTGTAAAATGCATACTAAGGCCGAAATCTTAAAAAAATCGATTTTTTACACGTTTTCGTGAGAAAAAAACAGAAAATCGCTAATTACCGCTAAACTAAGCTTTATACAAAAAAATGTTCAAAATAAAAGTTGTAGAATTTTACATTTTCTACAACTTTTATTATATAATGTTTTGCGCTAAAATGCATATTAAAGCCGCAATATTAAAAAGAAAATGTTTTTACGTGAAAACAGCCTTACTCAGAATTTTAGCAAACATGGCGTCTACGCTATCTTGTAGAGAATAAAAAGTTTAGTAAATGAGGCGATTTTCAAAAAAATCGTAGGACCAGTTTTTGAGAAAATTGCAAAAAATTGAAAAATTACACGAATAAACTACTACTTCCGGTTGACCGATTTTAATGAAAATGTTCGTGTCGGGTCCGGCAGTGGAATGTAACTTAAGTTTCAAGTTCGTACGATGTTCCGTTCTTGAGATATTCTGTTCACACACAGACCAATCGCTAAAAACATGTTTTTTAAGTTCAGGGGGTCTGAAAACTTGTAGATCCGGTGAAAACTCGATTTTGAAAAATCGATATGAAAACAATACTTTCCTTCCTATATATTCATATAGGCAAGAGAAAGTAAAAAACATATTTGAATAGTTAAAAAACCTCATTACCTGGTACCAGAAATACCGGAATTATTTATATAATGTCGTAAATTTAACAATCTAAATTTTTACGTTTTGCCACCAAAGCCTCTTTATTTAGTTACTGCCGGACGTTCCATTGTTCAAAGAGCATGCGTAAGATTGGTAACGTATACTTCCACCACTCAGAGGAAACATCGCTTCAACCAATCAGAGAGCGAGTTACTACCCTCACTCCTTCACTCTCACTGCTATAAAAGCGAGTGCACCACAATTTTATTGGTAGGGGCAAAGTTTCGTGGCCCATCCTTTCCGAACAAATAAAAATAAGTTTCGTACTGTCACTGCCCCCCTTTTAATTAATCATTTACTGTGTTGCCGGCTTCAATACATCTTCCGGCCTTTGTCGGCGCGGTGAGCCCTTTGACGGCATACCGACAAACCTTTCGCCTCCGCACCGACAGAGACCTTTGTCATCAAGGCCAAGCCAGTCGCCGCTCTCTACCACAGCGCTCTCGGCAGCTATATAAAGAGCGCTGCACTGAGCCGAGGGATTCAATTCCGATCAAGACACAGAGGGATTCACTTCGAACCAGACGCTGCACATCAAGACGTCCACCACGGCACACGGCTACCGGACTCCAGCGAAGACTAATCGACGACCCCGCAAGAGAAGATGATGCTTCCGCTCGCCGACCCGTCACCGTAAGCCGTCGACCGGACCGTCATCGCCCGCTGACGCGAGCGATGCCCACAGCGGTCCCTCGACCGAGCCTTACCCCACGAAGCAGCCATTGACGCACTACTGCGAGGGAAGAAGATGACGTCTCCGCTGGATGACGACACGCCGTGTCACCCAGCTCCTTGACCGCTACGACGACTACGACCGACGCTTCCCATCAAGAAGACCACCGCTTAAACGGCCCTTTTTCAGGGACACAAACAAATAAGGTTAGCCACTTAATTTCGCCATCCGGTGATAGTACCATTCAAAACAAATCCAACCGCATATAATAAACGAATTTTCATTATCGTATGCCTAATCAAATAATTCACAATAATTTTTTATTTTTCATCCTCGATGTCTATTACCACAAAACGTCTCGAAAACTACACGACAATATGATGACTGCAGGCAAAGAAATCAACCAAAATATCTACGAGACACCACATTAGCCACATGACTGCATCAAATTACCATTCCACGACTTTGTATAAATCTCTTCAAACTCTCTTAGTTGCACGAGAAAGAACCTCAATCGGTTTATTCATAAATAAGCAAAACTATTCTAGTGAAAGTAATACTAAAAAATAAAATAAATTTATTTTTGGTTATAAAAAGTAAATCTTACTTACCAAACATTCCAGATCTTTTAAACAACTTCTTCTTTGATAATATCTTCATAGCCTGAAACAGAAGACATAAAATTACAAAATTAATATTAGAAGTAAACAATGATTAAAACAATCCTTACACCTGAATTTTCTGTTAGTTTGATTAGTACTTGGTAAAAAAAATATGGAAAATGTTTTAAGTAGTTTTTTCTACCCTCCAATTTTAATTGAAACTAATTGAGATAGGAAACTGTTCTTAATGGGGTTCGTTATGCGAGAAAGCCAGTGCGGTTTAAAATAGATCTATTGTTTATTTTTGGCCAGGTGACAAAAATGTCTTTAGAACAGTATTTTTGTAGATCTGAGCAAAGAAGTCAAATTCTTTTATTCTACTGTACTTTGAAAATTCGTCTCGCGAAGTTCTAAGCGTTTTGTGCGCTTGTATAAATTAGAATCATTTTTTGAGAATCCTTGAAAAAATGGTCAAAAAGATAGAACGGGTCGTTATACTTTCTCTTGCCCTACATAAAATACAGGTAAGAACAGAGAGAGTAGGAAGGTACTCAATATCAACTTTTTGAAATTGAGGTTTCACAGGAAATGAAAATTTTCTGGTTCCCTGATGCCAAAAAAAACATGTTTTTTCCAATTGGTCTGTGTGTTAATCTGTGTAGCCTAAATGTAGTCTATATGTTTATGTGTGTGAATTTATGTTGAAAAATAACTCAAGAAAGGAAAATCGTACCAAGTTGATACGAGAAGCTTTTTTACAGTCACATTTTCAGCATTCGTTGACAATAGGCTTATCTCCTTTCATCTATCCACCCGGTGCTCTGGTTTTGCTCTAATGGAACCCTTAACATCCGTAGTTTAATTGACTAAATTTGGTTTTCTTCATTAAATTTTCTCGATTTGTTCCGGTTTTCTCAATAAACTTTGCGACCTATTTGAACCATTTATCCGACTTAGGTCTATTGTTTAGTTTCTTAAAATTCTTTACTCAGAATTTGTTGTTGTTTTGGTCAACAGCCGAAAGGCTGGTTTGAACCTCTAGAGGTTTTACTAAGTAAAAACGAGGAATGAGGTTGTTTACTATTGCCTTCACCGAGTTGAAAGAATAAGCTTATCAGCATGCCAGGCCCTCCGAAAAGCACCCACTTTCCACCCTGCAAATAACACATTCACTTCATTCACCACAGGGACTGGCTGTATAGTGAAATTCATTACTCTCAGAGGAGATAACTCTGGCTAGTGTGTCTTTTACACCTCTACCTCTTCTGTTCTTAAATAGTTCAGTCATAATTGGCCGAATAAATGATCAGAAACAGAATTATTTTTTGTAGCCTGGAACACACAGATCAAGGGCAATTAATTTAGCACACCAAATACCTGTTATGGGAAAATTCAGAATTTAATAACGGAAATTGAAGAATTGGTGTACAATAAATATATCTCATTTATTTGCAACGCGAAACGAACATCTCTTGGTTTTCCGTTAATTTTTCGTAATACTACTCATATCACGGAAGTAATATCAGACTGCAGAGCACACCGCTGGTCGCTTTCTCTACACAATTTTATATCTATTATTATGCCCAAATAATTCCCAAAATCGACTATTCACATTGGTCTCATTTAAGCGTATACTGATTCTTTTTTTATCTCAACCAATCTTATTGGTCGCAATGTCCAATGTAAATCTCAGACGTCACAAAAACCTGATCGCGTTGCAAGTCATATCAGAAAGCTCCGCCCCACGCCACCCACTAACCGGTCATTCATTGGTTGAAAGGGATTTACGACTTAATCGCCATATTGTAATTCTCATTTTCTAAACGGCGCGTTTCAAAAAAACACTACTTACGACGTTTTTTATTTTTCTTGGTTGAAAATTTAATCAGCGATCGATTTTCTTGGTAATTTGGTTTTACTAAATAGTTCAACAAGCAGTTCATTTCCAAAAAAAAGAAGATTAATATTAGTGGTCAATATTGATGATTTAGGGACTCCTAAATTTTTCTGAATATTTTCACCATTGACTATGAGCATTTAAAATACATAAAATCAGACAAGTTTAAAAGTAAAATTATAAAAAATATTCTAGGGGGATACTATTATTGATACTTTTACTTTTTTTGTTTTACGTCTGACTGTTGTACAATGTTCTTGCTAATATTGGACGGTGGATAATGATGATACTGAAAATGAGTGATGAAAAAATACCAGACCTGACCGGGAATCGAACCCGGGACCCCGGCGTAGAAGCCAGTTGCGCTAATCACTACACCAACGGGCCGGTCGTTATTTTACTTTAATATTATTTAATTTTAGTTATGTACTATGAGTGGACCCAACACAAACATTTTCATCAAAATCGGTCTACTGAAAGTACTAGTTCATTCGTGCATTTTTCCATTTTTTGCAATTTTCTCAAAATTCGCTCCACCCATTTAAAACTTTTTTGCATAATTTACAACTTCTTTGTGTACTAAAAGATGGGGTAAGTGGTATATCTGTTGACATTCGTGAGAGCTGTGATCTCGTAGTAAAAAACTGTTTTTTTTTAAGATTGTGGCCTTATATGCATTTTAACGAAAAAATTATCATTAAAGTTATAGAACAAAATCCCTTTCATGAGACGACGACGTCTCAAGGCTGGTGGAAAATTTTAAAAAGACTTTGGGCCTACCTTTGATTTTTGACAAAAATCATTAGTAATTCTACTCTATTAGTATTTTATTTCTGTATCGACTCTTTAAAAGGATTCGAATTATACTATTTTTGTTTTCAAATTTCGACTTTGATTTCTTGACTTCCAGTTTTGGGCCACTTGCAGTCAAAATCGGAACTTCAACTCCACTTTAAGCCCAAAAACTTTTTGTGTAGATTACGAATCCGGAAACCGTTTGTTGTTATCTCTTGTAGTTTTTGATATCTGGGTGTGACGGACCAATCAAAACGATAAGTGATAATTTTAAAAATTGCCACCAATTAAGAATCCTACAAATTTAATTTCAAACGTTTTTTATACAGTGTTCTATACAGTGTTAGTTCAGCGTCAATTAGTGATTTTCCGCGTTGCGCCCTTCAAAGTCTACCAGAGGTTAATTTTCATTTAGCATCATTCACTCATGATTAAAATTAACTATGGTTTTCATTTAACATTATATATATTCATAATTAAACATAAATTATGATTTTCATTATTTAGATTGTGAAGAGAAATTTGTGTAAATAATCCACGCAAGATTTTTGTTAATTATTCTCAAAATGAGTTTTTGTACTTCTCTAGGTATAGATAAACAATTAAAAATTTGAAATCAAATAAGCCATTATAATACGAATTCATTAATTAATTCATTCATTATACTGAGTGTTATTGAAGTTCCATCAAAATCTGCAACTCATTACGAAAAGAAGGAAGGTAATGCAGGGAGAATTAGAGTGAGATCGTTATATTCAAAAACTCACCTAACAGCTCTTTACGAATCTATTTTAAAAGCTTCCTTTCTAAAAGGGATAACGAAGATGTTTCAAAGAAGCTACTGTATTTCAAATGGGTTTAAAGGAAATAAAATGTCTCTTTAAAGCTATTTATCCAGGTACAAATTTCCTGCCCAATTGACTGTATATTTCTTCATTACACAGAATTTTAATATCTTAAGTTTAAGCTTTGTGTATTTAGTATATTAAAATAACTTTCATTCATTGTATAAGATTAAAAATTTAGTCTTGTGATCTAATTATAGCGTTTTCTTTGTCATCAATCTCTCGATTGGTTTGATGCAGTTTTCCAAGCTGTTCTATCCAGCGCAATTCGTTTTATAACTACATTCTTACAACACCCTACATCTTTTGTAATTTGCTTTAACCCTTTGTAGGTCTTACCACTGGCAATAAGGTCGATTTTTACTTTCTCTGCCTATATGAATATATAGGAAGGAAAGTATTGTTTTCATGTCGATTTTTATAAATCGAGTTTTCACCGGATCTATTTGTTTTCAGACCCCCTGAACCCAAAAAAACATGTTTTTAGCGATTGGTCTGTGTGTGTGTATACAAAATATCTCAAGAACGGAACATCGTACGAACTTCAAACTTAAAACTTAAGTTGCATACCACTACCGGACCCGACACGAACATTTTCATCAAAATCGGTCAACCTGAAGTAGTAGTTTATTCGTGTAATTTTTCACTTTTTTGTGATTTTCTCAAAAACTGGTCCTACGATTTTTTTTTAAATCGCCTGGTTTATTCAGTTTTTTATTCTCTACAAGATAGGGTAGACGCCATTTTTGCTGAAATTCTTGGTGAGGCTGTTTTCACGTAAAAACGTTGTTTTTTTAAGATTACGGCTTAAATATGCAATTTAGCGCAAAGATTTATATAACAAAAGTTGTAGAGAATTTGAAATCCTACAACTTTTATTTCAAACATTTTTTTGTATAACGCTTAGTTTAGCGGTAATTAGCGATTTTCTGTTTTTTCTCACGAAAACGTGTGAAAAATCGATTTTTTTAAGATTTCGGCCTTAGTATGCATTTTACGACAAAAGTGTATATAATTTAATTTATAGGAAATTAAAAGATCTACAACTTTTATTCAGAGCATTTTTCTCTACAGAGCCTAGTTTAGCGTGAAAGAGTGATTTTCCGTATTTTTAAGCCAAACTGAGTTCGATTTTCATTTTGCGTCTTTCACTCATGATTAAAATTAGGTTACGTTTATTGAGGTTAGTTTTTTGTTTATTTCTTATGTTTTATTACTAATGTTAGGTTTATTGTTAATTATTTGCACTGGCAAGAGAAAGTTCTGTGAGTGTTTCACACCAGATTTTTATTTAAAAATAACTATGCAGTTGAACCGTATTGAAATTTTATGGTTTTACAGATATTTTCTGGTAAGTAGGCTATCCACATTTTGAAATAAGGGCGCAGCGACCATTTGCTTCGTGAGTTGCACGAATGTATAGGTCATTTGTTCTAGCTAGAAGCTCTCCCTCCAACGCTCTGTGCCGCTGAGCTGTTCTGTTTAGTGGTGGGGGAAGCACCTCGTAGTTGTAACAGTATTATACAGTTAGAAAGAGAGGGAATGATGATTAAGTGAGAAGGAGACAACACTTGCCCCTTGAAACTATCCCTAATCTACCTACTCGCCCTCCCCTTACAAGCTTCTTCCTAAAACAAATGACCTATAGTAAGGATTCATACCAGCGTGTGCTACCGTGTTGTTTTGTAGTTACTTTTGTACACCGCTTAGAAAATTTTAGTTTTTTACGGGAAAGCAAGCTAATATAAAGTTAAGATAAGTTATTTTACAAATTTTCTGGTAATATAGTACTACAAGTTGTTTTAATAAGCATTCTTACCACCACTAAACATGTGATTCCCATTTCAATAAACGTTCCTTGGTAAGTATACTTACCAGGGCTTAACATCAACAAAAATCTGGTGTGAAACACTCACACAACTTTCTCTTGCCAATGCAAATAATTAACAATAAACCTAACATTATTAATAAAATATTAGAAATAAACAAAAAACTAACCTCAAAAACATAACCTTATTTTAATCATGAGTGAATGATGCAAAATGAAAATCAACCTCAGTTTGGCTTAGAAATACGGAAAATCACTCTTTCTCTCTAAACTAGGCTCTGTAGAGAAAAATGCTTTAAATAAAAGTTGTAGATCTTTTAATTTTCTATAAATTAAATTATATACACTTTTGTCGTAAAATGCATACTAAGGCCGAAATCTTAAAAAAATCAATTTTTCACACATTTTCGTGAGAAAAAAAACAGAAAATCGCAAATTACCGCTAAACTAAGCGTTATACAAAAAAATGTTTGAAATAAAAGTTGTAGAATTTTCAATTCTCTACAACTTTTATTATATAAAGTTTTGCGCTCAAATGCATATTAAAGCTGTAATCTTAAAAAAACAACGTTTTTACGTGAAAACCGCCTCACCCAGAATTTCAGCAAACATGACGCCTACCCTATCTTGTAGAGAATAAAAAATTGAGTAAACCAGGCGATTTAAAAAAAAATCGTAGGACCAGTTTTTGAGAAAATCGCAAAAAAGTGAAAAATTACACGAATAAACTACCACTTCCGGTTGACCGATTTTGATGAAAATGTTCGTGTCGAGTCCGGTAGTGGTACGTAACTTAAGTTTCAAGTTTCAAGTCCGTACGATGTTCCGTTCTTGAGATATTCTGTTCACACACACACATAGACCAATCGCTAAAAACATGTTTTTTGGGTTCAGGGGGTCTGAAAACGTATAGATCCGGTGAAAACTCGATTTCGAAAAATCGACATGAAAACAATACTTTCCTTCCTATATATTCATATAGGCAAGAGAGAGTAAAAAATAAATATCTTAGTGTTCTAGCACTAGAAATACATAATTCAAGTCCATATAAAAGTAAAATTTAACATTTTACAACATGCATATTTTTCCCCGTAGTACTGCCCTGTAAAGGGTTAAATATTCTAACCTTTATCTCCCCTTACAATCCACTCTCTCAATATCACCCTCCATTATTGATACAGCAATACCAGGATGTCTTTTAAGATATGCCCCACTAGCCTATCCTTTCTGGTAAGATGTTTCCATACTTCTTTCATCCACTCGTCTAAGAACCTCTAAATTCCTTATTTTGTCCACTCACCTAATCGTTAAAATTTTCTTATAATACCACATTTTAAAAGCTTCTATCTTCTTCCTTTTTGCAGCCCCTATCACCCGCGTTTTACTCCCGTATAATGCTACACTCCAAACATAAAAGTTTTAAGAAATTTTTCCTGATCTGTAAATCAAAGTTTGAAGTCAGTAAGCTATTTTTCATTTCAAGGCCCTTCTAGCTTGACCAATCCTGCTTTTGATATCATTTGTGCTTCTTCCATCCTTTGTTATTTTACTCCCTAGATAAAACAATCCTCCGACTTTCTGTATGTTTACGTTACCTACTTTTAAATTTATAATCTCCTCTAAACCACTATTGCTACTGCACAACACTTTCGTTTTGTTCTTATTAATTTTCATAAAGTAATCCTTTCTCATGATCTCATTCACTACATTTAACCCTTTACAGGTCTGTAGTAGGAATACATACCACTGGCAATAAGGTCGATTATTTTTTAAGAATAAGCTGTGCAGTTGAACCCTATTGGCATTATATGGTTTTATAGATGTTCTCTGGTAAGTAGGCTATCCACATTTAGAAATTAGCGCGCAGCGACCATTTGCTTTGTTGTTACTTTTGTACAGTGCTTAAAAAATTCAAGTTTTTTACGGGAAAGCAAGTATTCATGCTAATATAAAGTTAATATAAGTTATTCGACACATTTTACTTTCTCTTGCCTATATGAATATATAGGAAGGAAAGTATTGTTTTCATGTCGATTTTTCGAAACCGAGTTTTCACCGGTTCTATACGTTTTCAAACCCCCTGAACCCAAAAAACATGTTTTTAGCGATTGGTCTGTGTGTGTGTGTGTGTGTGTGTGTGTGTGTGTGTGTGTGTGTTTGTGTTTGTGTTTGTGTTTGTGTGTGTGTGTGTGTGTGTGTGTGTGTGTGTGTGTGTGTGTGTGTGTGTGTGTGTGTGTGTGTGTGTGTGTGTGTGTGTGTGTGAACAGAATATCTCATAAACGGAACATCGTACGAACTTGAAACTTGAAACTTAAGTTTCGTACCACTACCGGACTCGACACGAACATTTTCATCAAAATCGGTCAACCGGAAGTGGTAGTTTATTCGTGTAATTTTTCACTTTTTTGCGATTTTCTCAAAAACTGGTTCTACGATTTTTTTAAAAATCGCCTGGTTTACTCAATTTTTTATTCTTTACAAGATAGGGTAGGCGTCATGTTTGCTGAAATTCTGGGTGAGGCTGTTTTCACGTAAAAACGTTGTTTTTTTAAGATTACAGCTTTAATATGCATTTTAGCGCAAAACGTTATATAATAAAAGTTGTAGAGAATGTAAAATTCTACAACTTTTATTTCAAACATTTGTTTGTATAACGCTTAGTTTAGCGGTAATTTGCGATTTTCTGTTTTTTTTCTCACGAAAATGTGTGAAAAATTGATTTTTTTTAGATTTCGGCCTTAGTATGCATTTTACGACAAAAGTGTATATAATTTAATTTATAGAAAATTAAAAGATCTACAACTTTTATTTAAAGCATTTTTCTCTACAGAGCCTAGTTTAGAGAGAAAGAGTGATTTTCCGTATTTCTAAGCCAAACTGAGGTTGATTTTCATTTTGCATCATTCACTCATGATTAAAATAAGGTTATGTTTTTGAGGTTAGTTTTTTGTTTATTTCTAATATTTTATTAATAATGTTAGGTTGATTGTTAATTATTTGCATTGGCAAGAGAAAGTTGTGTGAGTGTTTCACACCAGATTTTTTCTGTTATATAGGGCTACAAGTTGTTTTAATAAGCATTCTTACCACTTAACATTAGTGATTCTCATTTCAATAAACATTCCTTGGTAAGTATACTTACCAGGGCTTGACATTAAAAAAAATATCTTACTGTTCTGGCACTAGAAATACATTATTCAACTCCCTATAAAACAAAATTTAACATTTTATAAGATGTATATTTTGCCCCGTAGTACTGCCCTATAAAGGGTTAAGATATCCTCTAGTTTTTACTTTCTCTTGCCTATATGAATATATAGGAAGGAAAGTATTGTTTTCATGTCGATTTTTCGAAATCGAGTTTTCACCGGATCTACACGATTTCAGACCCCCCTGAACCCAAAAAACATGTTTTTAGCGATTGGTGTGTGTGTGTGTGTGTGTGTGTGTGTGTGTGTGTGTGAACAGAATATCTCAAGAACGGAACATCGTACGAACTTGAAACTTGAAACTTAAGTTACATACCACTACCGGACCTGATACGAACATTTTCATCAAAATCGGCCAACCGGAAGTAGTTTATTCGTATAATTTTTCACTTTTTTGTGATTTTCTCAGAAACTGGTCCTACGATTTTTTTAAAAATCGCCTCACTTACTTAATTTTTTATTCTCTAAAAGATAGGGTAGGCGCCATGTTTGCTGAAATTCTTGGTGAGGGTGTTTTTACGTAAAGAAAGTGTTTTCTTAAGATTACGGCTTTAATATTAATTTTAGAGCAAAAATGTATATAATAAAAGTTGTAGAGAATTTGAAATCCTACAACTTTTATTTCAAGAATTTTTTTGTATAACGCTTACTTTAGCGGTAATTAGCAATTTTCTGTTTTTTCTCACGAAAACGTGTGAAAAATCGATTTTTTTAAGATTTCGGCCTAGTATGCACTTTACAACAAAAGTGTATATAATAAAATTTATAGAAAATTAAGAGATCTACAACTTTTATTTAGAGAATTTTTCTCTACAGAGCCTAGTTTAGCGTGAAAGTGTGATTTTCCGTTTTTTTAAGCCAAATAGAGTTCGATTTTCATTTTGCGTCATTCACTCATGATTAAAATAAGGTTATGTTTTTGAGGTTAGTTTTTGTTTATTTCTAATATTTTATTAATAATGTTAGGTTTATTATTAATTATTTGCATTGGCAAGAGAAAGTTGTGTGAGTGTTTCGCACCAGATTTTTTGATATGTTTTGAGAGTAAAAAGACGGTGGTCAGTAAGGGAAGTTGGGGAAGCTAATCTTAATTGTTTAGTGAGCACATGCGCAAAAGTTTACTGTCACTAAATTGTTCAGGTGTAAAGAGAAGATACAGTAACCCATTCCGTAAATATAGGGTGATTCAAAAAGAGCGCCGGTTTTGATATATCAAATTAAGTGATTTATTTTATTGAAAAACTGAAAATAAATACATCAACAAGTTCATCTTTCCTTCCGATTTTATGTATGGAAAATGATGTCATGCATGTGTCCTCCTCTACTGCGCTGGCACGCATCAACTCTGTCCATGAAATTGGATATTACTGCACGACAAGTTTCGACTTCCATTTGCCCGATAACCCGTCGAATTTCCTCCTTCAAGTCATTGATGTTTCGGGGTTTATTGGCATACACCAATGACTTCAGATGATCCCAAAGATGAAAGTCACAAGGCGTCAAGTCACACGACCTTGGTGGCCATTGATGGTCGGAATTACGAGAAATGATGCGATCCTGGAACCGTTCACGGAGCAACAACATTGTTTCTCGTGCAGCGTGACAGGTGGCACCATCCTGCTAAAACCACAACTCGTCAATGTCCATTCCATCCAAATGACGCCACAAAAACTCCCTAATCATCGTACGGTATCGGTCTCCATTTACTGTCACGGCTTGTCCTTCTTGATTTTCAAAAAAGTAAGGGCCGATGACACCGCCCGACCAAAAGCCGCACCAAACTGTCACTCGCTGTGCATACATTTCCCTTTTATTAACCACGCGAGGGTTTTTTAAACCCCACATACGGCAGTTCTGTTTATTAACAAAACCGTTTAAGTGGAAGTGCGCCTCATCACTGAAAATGATTTTGTTTGCGAAGGTGTCATCATCCTGCCGTTTTCTCAATACCCAGTCAACAAACTGTCGTCTCTTCTGGTGGTCTGCCACTTTCAAATGTTGCGTCAACTGAATTTTATACGGGTGATATTGGAGATCGTACCGAAGAATTCTCCGTACAAAAGAACATCTTAAACCCAATTGTTGAGAACGGCGACGTATTGATTTTGCTGGGCTAACAGCCACACTGTCACGAGCCAACGCAACGTTCTGCTCAGTTTGGCCAGAACGACGACGTCCAGAACTTTTAAGGTCGACAGTTGAACCCGTCTCAAAAAACTTTTTCATGAGCCTGCGAACTGTTGATTCATTCGGTGCTTCATTACGTCCTAGAGTACCGCGAAGTCGCCTGACAGTAGCCGCATAACTCTCTCCACTCTGGTAAAATGTTTTGACGATTAACACTCGTTGCGCAATAGTAAACTTCTCCATGGTTAGACACAGACTGCGAGAGTACTACACTGCGAACAAGAGAAACTACAACTGAATCGTCAATCGGAATGTTCTCCAAAATAGAAATGTGGTCAAACAATGTTGCCAACCGATAAACAAAAATTTACCAGCCGTTTAAAAACCGGCGCTCTTTTTGAATCACCCTTTATTCAGACCAATGTGTATTTTGTAACAGCAATATAAAAAATCTGGTGTGAAACACTCACACAACTTTCTCTTGCCAATGCAAATAATTAACAATAAACCTAACATTGTTAATAAAACATTAGAAATAAACTAAAAACTAACCTCAAAAACATAACCTTATTTTAATCATGAGTGAAAGACGCAAAATGAAAATCTAACTCAGTTTGGCTTAAAAATACGGAAAATCACTCTTTCACGCTAAACTAGGCTCTGTAGAGAAAAATGTTCTAAATGAAAGTTGCAGATCTTTTAATTTTCTATAAATTTGATACAGCACTTTTATTAAAAAATGCAAACTAAGGCCGAAATCTTAAAAAAATCGATTTTTCTCACGTTTTCGTGAGAAAAAAACCGAAAATTGCTAATTACTGCTAAACTAAGCGTTATACAAAAAATTATTAAAATAAAAGTTAAAGGTTTTTAAATTCTCTACAACTTTTATTATATAAATTTTTCGCTAAATTGCATATTACAGCCGTAATCTTAAAAAAACTTTGTTTTTACGTGAAAACAGCCTCATCAAGAATTTCAGCAAACATGACGCCTACCCTATCTTGTAGAGGATAAAAAATTGAGTAAAACAGGCGATTTTTAAAAAAATCATAGGACCAGTTTTTGAGAAAATTGCAAAAAAGTGAAAAATTACACGAATAAACTACTACTTCCGGTTGACCGATTTTGATGAAAATGTTCCTGTCGGGTCCGGTAGTGGTATGTAACTTAAGTTTCAAGTTTGAAGTTCGTACGTTGTTCCGTTCTTGAGATATTCTGTTCACACACACACACGCACGCACGCACACACACACACACACGCACACACACACACACCAATCGCTAAAAACATGTTTTTTGGGTTCAGGGCGTCTGAAAACGTATAGATCCGGTGAAAACTCGATTTCGAAAAATCGACATGAAAACAATACTTTCCTTCCTATATATTCATATAGGCAAGAGAAAGTAATAATAGCAATAATAATATCAATAACAACAGATTATAAATTAATCTGAGTTTGTATTAGAATTTAACGTTTTGTAAATACTACGGAACGAATGAATAACTGAAATTAAATTGTTCGTTTCCAGTAAACAAATGAGTCGATATTATTAAATTAATTCGAAAGCTTATCTCGCGTGAAATTTGTACTTCAAATTATATCCATTAAATTATATGAATTATTACTGATATTGTACATAGAAACAACAATATTTTATATAAATAAATATCGGAAAACCCAACTACCTCTTTTGCTAAGTTTCAAGTAGTACTATGTTTTACTTACTCGTTTATTGCTAGCTAGAATACTAGTGCTGATTTTCAGGACTTTAATTGAATTTCACATGACAGAAATATATATAGTTGCTCTCTATTTTCTTTACCTTATATGAATATACATGATTAAAATTCAAACTTCTATAATAATTTAAATCAATTATTATATTAATTTAACCGTTTATAGGGCAGGGCTTTATACGTAGAAAATTATATATGTTGTAAAACTTTACATTTTGTTATACAGGGACTTGAATAATGTATTTTTAGTGCCAGAACAGTAAGATATTTCTTTTTTAATGTTAACCCCTAGTAAGTATACTTACAGAAAGTCGGAGGATTGTTTTATCTAGGGAGTAAAATAACAAAGGATGGAAGAAGGACAAATGATATCAAAAGCAGGATTGGTCAAGCTAGAAGGGCCTTGAAATGAAAAACAGCTTACTGACTTCAAACTTTGATTTACAGATCAGGAAAAATTTCTTAAAACTCTTATGTTTGGAGTGTAGCATTATACAGGAATGAAACGCGGGTGATAATGGCTGCAAAAAGGAAGAGGATAGAAGCTTTTAAATTGTGATATTATAGGAAAATTTTAACGATTAAGTGGGTGAACAAAATAAGTAATTTAGAGGTTCTTAGACGAGTGGATGAAAGAAGTATGGAAACATCTTACCAGAAAGGATAGGCTAGTGGGGCATATCTTAAGACATCCTGGTATTGCTGTATCAATACCAGGATGTCTTATAAAGTGCCAAGGATGCTTATTAAAATAAGTTTTAGTCCTATGTAACAAAAAAATGTGTTGAATAACTTATCTGAACTTCATATTAGCACGAATGGTTGATTTCCCGTAAAATACTCGAATTTTCTAAGCACTGTACAAAAGTAACAACAGAAAAACAGGGTTGCGTACGCTGGTAATGAATTCTTACCACTGTAACGTCCGGCTTTGCCGCCGTTACTTATTTGATTTTAAATTTTATTTTTCAGCGGTTGTTCTAATTATCTGCGTATCAGCTGATTTATTATCTACTTTTATGTTGTGTCCGAGAGCTAGCGAATTTATTGAATACTTTCCTGGTTGACGAGAGTCATGTCTCGACAGTCGAAATGTAAGGTCGTACATTATTGCTCAGTAATGTACGGGCCTATTTGTGCTTTATACTTTTGTTATAAAAGTTTTTTATGTATTCTGATTCTTATTTTATTTAATTTGTTTGAACAGTCTGTTTTTGCGGTTATAATTAATTAGTTTCGTATCTATTTTTAAAAGTCTTTTCGGATTGTGCAAGTTGTTTAAAAAATAAATTTTGTAATTCTTTTATGACCAATTTAAATTTTAGTAAGTTAATTGGCCGAAAACATTCCGGAACTGAGAACTCTTACGGGTATCTATTGATTTAAAGTGTTTGTGCGTGTTATTTAAACTAGAACTATGTTTTTTTTGTATTGAACTTTGTTACGATTATCTGGGTTCGATTCCCCGTGCATAACCTTAAGGATTAAAATAGAAATGAGATAGTTCATCATCAAATAAAACAAAACAAGTAAAAATGCAAACGCTACTGAGTCCAGCTATTTACAATAAGTGGAAGGAGGTATTTGTTTAATAAACTGAAAAGAATGGTATGTAATTATTTATTTAATTTTACTTCTGAATCAACCTTATTGCGTGGATTTTCATTTACTGCTGCCAACATGTTCTGGCCGTTCAATTGATGGTTTGGACAGATGGATCTCTTATGGTCAAGCATGTTCTTGAGTAAATTGTTAACTATTTTATTTTATCTGTTTCGAGTTTTTTTTTTAAAAACAGCAGAGTAGCCTTTGCATTAAAATAACTAAAGAAGTTTTTATAAAATTTTCATCCTGTATTCTATATTTTTATAAATTTTTTTTGTAACTTAAATACCATTACAAAACTTTTGTATTTGTCTTGCCAGTATTGCTGGATGTTTCTCAGTTATACTTATAAAATAAAATGGAAAATGGCCAATCTTTCTTATATTCTATTCATAATTTAACAACCATGGTTGATTTTAAATCTTATTTACAAAATAGGGCAGCTATTGTTAAAACTAAATATTTTTGGTAATAAATAATTTTATAACTTAGCTTTTGAATATTAATTAGATATTTTTATTAAATTGTGTATTATTTCGTTAACTAAGTTGAGTCATGTTTTTATAAAAGTAATTAACATTATTAATTTTTATTGATTTTTACCATTATATGCTATTACTGTATTATTCTTATTTTTTCATTAAATTTAATATTTTGATTGAAGTTTTATGTGCAACCGCAACTTGAGTGTATTTATTTGTTTTATTAGCTTCCTTTACTGTTTTTTTTTGTTAACGCCCCTACCAACCTATCGATGTAGATAGAGGGGCCGTTACACCACATTGGTGTAATTCATGAAGCAAATGGTCGCTGCACATTAATTTCAATACGTGGATAGCCTATTTACCAGAGAACATCTATAAAACCATAAAATGCCAATAGGGTTCAACTGCACAGCTTATTCTTTAAAAAATCGACCTTATTGCCAGTGGTAAGTATACTTACCAAAGACCTATAAAGGGTTAAATAGTATATTAAATTATTTTTAACAATATCTCTTTACTAACTCACTGTCTGTATTTTTTTTTTTTTTTTTGGTTTAACGTCCGACTGTTTTGCAAATTGCTGCTAATGCAGACGGTGAAGGATGAAATGAATTTTTGTAACGTATGAAAAAATGCCATGCCCGAGTGGGATTCGAACCCAAGACCGCGTGATGAGAGGCGAGCACGTTACCAACATCGCCAACGCGGCCGGCGTTGGCGATGATCAAATGATGATCGTAATAATGATGGATCATCATTGTAGCGATGATCAATCCATACATATATAATATTCCTAACAAATATTTGTTTCCTTTTGATTCGTCTATTGTACAAGTTAGGTAACATAAGAGGACACGACACGAAAGTTTTCATCAAATCGGTCGCGTTAAATTTTTTACCCATTTTGTGACAGTAAAAATTTAATTAAGGTTATTAAAAATTCATTTCAGAGTGATGTGAATAAATAATTATAAATTTAAGAACTCTTTATCAATTCGATTTATAAAAATTAATTATTTGTAGACTAATATTAAAACTCACAAATAGACGTTTATATACAAATGTGTGTTGAAACTTTTAATTTCTATTGAAAACCTGTTCGTTTATCGGGAAGTGCTTGCGATGAAGAGTAATTACGTTTTAAGGCTTCATTCACGCGTAAATCAGCAATCCAGCTTCAACTGATGACTACTTGCACTCAGTTTTAATTAGTGGAATTCGTATAAGATCTATTTTACTGAAATTTATAACAACGTTATTTAAAGTTTTCAATTAAATTTTGTGCCGATAAAAAGGGAATAAGCTTGTAAAATTATTTTCAAAAATTAAGCAGATATAAACTTCAAAAGTTTTTTATACTTTAAATTGTTAATTACTAAGAGATTTATTATTATAATGTAAATCTTGTAATTTTTTTTAATTGTATTTTTACTTTCTCTTACCTCAGTTATAAAATATGGAAACTTATTTTTTTGTGTCAAATTATCGAAACAGACTACCGGGAATACGCGTTTTCAGGTCCCCAGCGCTCAAAAACCATGTTTTTTACCGATTGGTGTATGTGTGTGTTTGTGTTTGAGCGCGCGTGGGCATTTGCGTGTGTATATGTGTGTGAATAAAATAACTCAAAAATTGAATATTTAACGAAGTTGAAACTTGGAACTTAATTTGAGTAGGCGTACCTATTACAAGGAGACCCAACACGAATATTTTCATCAAAATCGATCAGCCAGAAGTAGTAGTTTATTCGTGCGATTTTTCACTATTTTGGAATTTTCTCAAAAACGGCTCTTAAGATTTTGATTAAAATCGCCTTATTTACTGCATTTTTTGTGCTCTTCAAGACGGGTAAGCGGAAGAAATTTATTGGGGCAGTGGTTTTGTGGTAAAGAATTGTTTTTTTCTAAAATTACGGCCTTAATAGTATTTGAAGGCAAAAGCGTGAATAATTGAAATTATAAAAAACAATATTTTCTTAAGTGGTTTTTTCTACAGAGCATAGCGTTAAATAATGATTTCCCATTGCTCTTCAAAATCAAGTCCAACAATTCTGTTTTTTATTTCAGGTAATCCACTCATGATTTTAAATTTCGGTAGACATAAATTAAACAGAGATAATGTTTTTCATAATTACTTTTCTTGTCTTAACATGAAATATTGGTAAGGAAAGTAATTCTTTCGTATAAAATTTTCAAAATTGACAAGAGAAAGTCGTGTAAATTTTTCACACTATATTTTTGCTTTATATGATTATTAATTTTTTTTTTCAAGATTTATGATGAATATGTAGGAAGGAAAGTATTGTTTTCACGTAAATTTTTCGAAATCAAATTTTCACCGGATATACAGGTTCTTAGACTCCCTGAACCCATTAACAAGTTTTTAGCAATTGGTCTGAGTGCGTGTCTGTGTATGAACAAAATATTTCAAGACCGGAAGTTCATTTAAGTGTTTTTTAAGTTCCTAGTAATTTTAAATTCCTTTAAAATCATCGTATGAACTTAGAACTTGAAATTTAAGTCAGGTGCCACTAGTTCTTAAAAACTTCAGTCATATAATTGACTGACTATATGATAAGAAACAGAACAATTTTTTGTAGCCCTGGAAGTATCTATTTTATTTTTATATATTTATTTGTTTTATTTAGTTAAACATAATACAATTAATACTATACTAAGCTATAAACAATATTTTTAACTAAGTATAAGCTACTTATACGCAAAAACACTTCTTCACGAAGAGTTCTGTCCGCGCATAGGAGTAAACAAAAAAATTATTTATACAAATTTATAAAAACTAATAACTACTATAAAAATACTATTATAAAATCTAAAAAGGGTACAAGAAATACATTAAACAGTTTTTGTTAAAAGCATTAAAAATAAATGATAAATACCATTAAATTTATATAAAAAATATCAATAATAATAATTTTAATAACAATAAAAATGTTAAAAATTACCATAGATTATGTACAATTGTATTAATAGAGAAAAAACTTTTTTTTTTAATAACTAAAACTACTTAAAATATATTTTAGGGAATACAATGTGGATATTTTTACTTAATGAGAATTAATTCAATTATTCAGCACAGAAACAAAAAAACTAATGGAATGAGGAAAGCAAAAAATACTCAGAGAACAGTTATTTTGAAACTTGGAAAAGTTTCTCAAGTTTTTGCTCGTATATCGATAGGATATGATATTTAAGTTTATGTTTCATAAGATGTGGTGATATAATACTGTGTATATACGATGGAAGTACGTTGACGAACCGAAGAAAAATAACTTCTGAAAAAAATGTACTATTTGGTTTTCTTGCACTCATTTTTCCAGCATTCCTAGTAGCACAATTGGTTTTATTGAGATCAATTATTGCTTTGTGGTTACCACACGCCCAATAGAATTGTAGGAGCACCTAATACACAAATAAATGCCTGAGAGGTAGGACTCCAAATTTTTGGAATAGGCTAGAAGATGGATTACAAAAATGTTTACACTCCACCTGTTTGTTACGGGCAAATATTTTATATATGGCAAGAGAAAGTAATAACCGTTTTGTAATTAAATTACAAATCTTATCTTTTAAGTTTTAGTTTAATCTGTGGAGGTTTGGCTTCACGACCAATAAAACACACATAAAGAAGGACATCCTTTTAAAATTATTTTTTTGACTTCAGGAGAGTATTAATTGAGAAGATCACTTGAATTCAGCTTGAGGAAAATTTTAAAACATCTGAGCTGTTTATCATGGCAGTACTGAGAACTGGAAATCTTATCTTTTAAGTTTTAGTTTAATCTGTGAGATTTGGCTTCACGACAAATAAAACACCCATAAAGAAGGACATCTTTTTAAAATTATTTTTTTGACTTCAGGAGGGTATGAATTGAAAAGATCACTTGAATTCAGCGTGAGGAAAATTTTAAAACATCTGAGCTGTTTATCTTGGCAGTACTGAAAACTGGAGAAAGTAAACAGAGTACATAAAATAAAATAAAAAATTGTAAAGTGATGACAAGAAGACAGGAAAAAGAAAATCAACATTTTCACTTCATTCAGACCACGCAATATTGTGATAAAACGAAGCTTATTTTCTTGGAAAGGCAGAACGCCTACAGTTACAAAAAAGCAATAAAAAATATCAATCAAAACCAGAACTCTTTTGTTTAAATTCTGTGAATGAATTCAGTGCTACCAAATTTAGCGATTTACTACGTTGGTTTTGTCACACTTATAATAAACAATTTGAATGCAGTACGCTAAAAATGCGTTTCGTTGTTGAGGGTAGTGCGGTATCGAATATATTTGGTACACCAGAAAATTTATAAAATTTTACTTTCACACGTAAAAACCAAAAAAAAAAAAAAAAAAAAAAAAAAAACCTTTCACACAGTAATTTATTTCCTATTACTACAAAAAAACCATCTTAAATAGATCCTTCATTTATAACTTGATAACTTAAACTTAAAAATCTGGTGTGAAACACTCACACAACTTTCTCTTGCCAATGAAAATAATTAACAATAAACCTAACATTATTAATAAAATTAGAAATAAACAAAAAACTAACCTCAAAAACATAACCTTATTTTAATCATGAGTGAATGACGCAAAATGAAAATTGAACTCAATTTGGCTTAAAAAAACGGAAAATCACACTTTCACGCTAAACTAGGCTCTGTAGGGAAAAATTCTCTAAATAAAAGTTGTAGATCTCTTAATTTTCTAATAAATTTTATTATAAACACTTTTGTCGTAAAATGTGTACTAAAGCCGAAATATTAAAAAAATTCATTTTTCACACGTTTTCGTGAGAAAAAACAGAAAGTCGCTAATTACCGCTAAACTAAGCGTTATCCAAAAACATGTTTGAAATAAAAGTTGTAGGATTTAAAATTGTCTACAACTTTTAGCCGTAATCTTAAAAAAACAAAGTTTTTACGTAAAAACACCCTTACCAAGAATTTCAGCCAAGATGGCGCCTACCCTATCTTGTAGAGCATAAAAAATTTAGTAAACCAGGCGATTTTAAAAAAAATCGTAGGACCAGTTTTTGAGAAAATCGCAAAAAGTAAAAAATTATACGAATAAACTACTACTTCCGGTTGACCGATTTTGATGAAAATGTTCGTGTCGGATCCGGTAGTGGTATGTAACTTAAGTTTCAAGTTTCAAGATCGTACGATGTTCTGTTCTTGAGATATTCTGTATACATACACACAGACACACACACACACACACACACACACGCACAGACACACACACACTCACACAGACCAATCGCTAAAAACATGTTTTTTTGGGTTCAGGGGGTCTGAAAACGTATAGATCCGGTGAAAACTCGATTTCGAAAAATCGACATGAAAACAATACTTTCCTTCCTATATATTCATATAGGCAAGAGAAAGTAAAAATTATTATTATTAAATTATTTCTTGTGAAAAGCCTAGATAATGACCATGCGTTTAGTAAAATGTTTTCATTTCTTTTTCTAGATCTTGCTTCTTAAAAATTACTTGTCGTTGATTAGGTCATCAGCCGAAAGACTGGTTTATGCCTCTAGTGGTTTACCATGTTTTCCTCACTGAGTCGAAAATTATGCTTATCAGCATGTTAGGCCCTCTGAAAAGCATCTAATTTTCACCTTGCAAATGACACCATTCATTCACCACAGGGTCTGGATGTATGATGACATTAAATACTCTCAGAGGAGGTAACTCTGATTAGTGTCTTTTACACCTTTACCTCCTCTGTTCTTAAATGCTTCAGTCATATAATTGGCTGCTCATGTGATAAAAAAACAGAAGTATGTTTTAAAGTCTTGGAACTAGCAGATCGAGTACAAATAATTTAATACTCCATCTGCCTGTAATAGACAAAAAAATTTCATATAAAGTAAAATCCGCTAATTACGATTTCTAAGGGACAGCCCTGTGCTAGCGTATTAAACGGGAAAGCGTCTTAGCCGTTAGGTACTACAAGGGATCCGACACGAGTATTTTCAATAAAATCGGTCAACCAAAAGTTGTAGTTTGCTCGCGGAATTTTTCTTTTTTTTTGCGATTTTCTCCAAAATGGCTCAAAATTGCCACATTTACAAAGAGTTTTATGCTGTACAAGATAGGGCAAGCGCCATATCTGCTGTTCTGCTGAAGGCTATGCTCTCGTGGTACAAATAGTTTTTTTAAGATTGAGACCTTAATATGCATTTTCAGGCAAAAGCGTTAGTAATCAGAGTTGTAAAAATTAAAATCTCTACTTGTATTTCAAAAAATTTTCTACAACGTTTAGTTTAGCGTCAATTAATGATTTTTGTATTTTGCTCATTGAAATCAGTAAAAATGGGATTTTAAAGTTGCGGCCTTAGTATGCATGTTACGACTAAAATGTATACAATCAAAGTTATAGGAAATAAAACCTACATCTATTAAAACTAAAATATTTTTTCTCCTTAGCCTAGTTTTGCGTTAATTAGTGATTTTCCGTATTTTTAAGTTTTACAAAGGTTGATTTTTATTTTGCGTCATTCACTCACGATTAAAATTATGTTACTTTTTTAATTTCATATTGTTTATTATGCCCATAACATGCAGGTTGAGTGTTAAATTATTTTCACTCGATTTGCTAGTTCCAAGGCTACAATAAATAGTTCTGTTTTTTATCACATGGTCAGTCAAATATATGACTGAAGTATTTAAGAACAGAAGTGGTAGAGGTGCAAAAACACGAATACGAATTATCTCCTCTGTGAGTAATGAATTTCATTATACAGCCAGACCCTGTGGCGAATGAAGTGAAGGTGTCATTTTCAGAGTGGAGGAAGATACTTTTTAGAGGGCCTGGCATGCTGGCATGCTGGCATACTTTTTTTACTTAGTAAGGAAGGCAAAAATATTATTCTTTAGGTAAACCACCTAACTCCTCGTTTTACTTAGTAAACCCTCTAAAGGTTCAAACCAGGCTTTCGACTGCTGACCTAAACAACAACATTGTTTAATAATGATTATACATAGGTTATATTGTTCATTATTTACAATGGGAAGAGAAATTCGTGTGAGTACACAAGATTTTTCATTTAACATGAATTAAGAAAAGCCGATCATTTCTATTAAACACGTCCCTAAGTAGGGGCCTAATCCTTTAGTAGCGGGGATCGAACAATAATGTGACACTTATCGCTAAGGTCTGTTTCGGGATCTAGGTTATTAAATAATTAATACACTAAAGTTTACAATTACAAATATTTATTACACTAAAAGATTTACAAAATAAATAATAAACTAATTGTAATGACGTAATACAATAAATAACTTAAATAATTTACTTATTACTACTTACAATAATTATACAGAATGCAAACACAAAATGAAACTGAATACACAAAAACTGAATTGAATGCATCTACACAATAACTTTACACAACACACACACACACACACACACACACACACACACACACACACACACACACACACACACACAAAGACAGTATAACAATACCTCGGAACCGTTAACCTGATATAACGCCCCGATAGTCACTCGGCAAAGATTAAACGAATACTAACTCACTGACCGCGCTCGGGGGTCTCTTTATATAGTGAATTAAAAAATAATCTTCCCGAAAGACACCGAAATTCGATACAAATAATAAAGTACAAAAAACCCTTTATAAATGAGTGCTAGAAAAATCTATTGTAAACAAGTAAACAATAGATCTATTGTAAATAGGAAATGTAATCAACTGGCCCTTTCATAAATAGTTGTACAACAAGAACCCGACCTTCTCATATACCTTTTATAAATAGGCATACTTTTATTATTACTATTGTCCTATTGTTACTTTTTCACTCTATTATCTACTCTTTACCATTTTATGAGTTAAGTACTAGAAATTTCGCGAACCCTTTCCCTTTTCGATATTAACACAATATTTTATTCTACGTTTTTGTATCGTCTTTATTTAATGACCTTGCTTCCTCACATCTGATGATAAAAACATATCTGACATGTTTTAAATCGGTTGAAATAACCACTGGAAATAGTTAAGTCAATAATCAGCAGTTCTTTTCCAATTTCCAGTGTTTTCTTTCTGTTTAGGGGTTAGGACGTTAGCTGTCATTTTATTGGGAGAAAAACAGAGATCCTTTTTCTTTTCTTTTATACAGAAATATAAAATAAACTGCAGTTGTAAAATATTATTCATTAGAAATTATTAAACAAAAACAGAGCGTAATAAGCGGTAATTGGCGCGTATTAAAATAATTTATCAACATAAGGTTTCTATACTTAATTAAGGACTTCATAAAAACCACGTATTAAACGGGAAATCCTATTAACCGTAAGCGTACCAATATAAACCGATTTTACTTAATTAATTTATGGCAGGAACGTTGATCTATCTAACTGATTTCCCATGTTCAAGGGGTAATCGATTTAGAGCTTCGGTGTTTATTTCCCTATTACTTTTGCTACTACTGTATTTGTAGTCTATGTTAATAATTAAAATTATGAGTTGTGTGCGTCATATCATTGAGGCTTCAATGACAATGAGCATTACTAATAAGTTCACTCCACCCCTTGTTCTCCAACGTTATCGTGTGTACAAATAAGTAAAAGTTACGTAAGGTTATGGCATACAATAAAAATACAAAGTAAACAATAACATGAACTGAAAATCAAAATACAACTGTAGGGTATCACATCAATAACTGATAGTATTTTTACTTTCTCTTGCCTATATGAATATATAGGAAGGAAAGAATTGTTTTCTTGTCAATTTTTTCGAAATTGAGTTTTCACCGGATCTATACGTTTTCAGACCCGCTGAACCCAAATAACATGTTTTTAGCGATTGGTGTGTGTCTGTGTATGTGTGTGTGTGAAAATATCTCAAGAACAAAACATCGAACGAACTTGAAACTTGAAACTTAAGTTAATTACTACTACTGGACCCGACACGAACATTTTCAACAAAATCGGTCAACCGGAAATAGTAGTTTATTCGCGGCAGTTTTTATTTTTTTGCGATTTTCTCAAAAATGGCTCCTACTATTTTTTTTTTTAAATCACCTCATTTACTACATTTTTTATGATCTACAAGATAGGGTAGGCGCCATGTCTGCTGATATTCTAGAAGAGGGTGTTTTCACGTAAAAAAATTGTTTTTTTAAGATTGTAGCCTTAATATGCATTTTAGCGGAAAAGTGTATTTATAAAAGTTGTAGACAATTTAAAAATCTACAACCTTTGTTTCAAACATTTTTTTATAACGCTTAGTTTGGCGGTAATTAGTGATTTTCTGTTTTGTTTTACATGAAAATCTGTAAAAAAAATCGATTTTTTTAAGATTTTGGCCGTAGTATTCATTTTACGACAAAAATTCATATCTAATTTATAGGAAATTAAAAGATTTACAATTTTTATTATAAGAATTTTGCTCTGCAAGGCCTAGTTTAGCGTGAAAGAGTGATTTTCCTTACTGTTAAACCAAACTAAGGTTGGTTTTCATTTTGCATCATTCACTCATGATTAAAATTAGGTCATGTTTTTGAGGTTAGTTTTACTTAAAATTTGTAATGGTTTATTTACTAATGTTAGGTTATATTGGTCATTATTTGCATTGGCAAGAGAAAGTCGTGTGAGTATTTTACACCAGATTTTTAGATTCATATTGTAATTTGTTCGCTTGCGTGAGTGAGGCAATCGTACATGGAAAATTCTATCCACGAACCATTTTTTAAGGAATAGATTTCACCTATTTGTTCTTATAAAACATATTTAGTTATTCTCACGTTGTATTTCTCACCTTTCACTTGTGGTTTATACAATAGTACAAAAAAAATTCAGTTTCTAGTATTAATTAGTTTCATTTGTACTACAGTTTCAATCTGTAAATTTGTGTGAGAAAACGCTTTAAGTTTAGTTTTGTCGTGAAGGGCAGGCGGTGTTGCTAGTACTAATATAAATTTTGTGAATATGTATTTGAATAGAAAAAAATCTGGTGTGAAATACTCACACATCGTTCTCTTGCCAATGCAAATAATTAACAATAAACCTAACAATAGTAATAAAACATTAGAAATAAACAAAAAACTAACCTCAATAAACATAACCTAATTTTAATCATGAATGAAAGACGCAAATGAAAATCAACCTCAGTTTCGCTTAAAAATACGGAAAATCGCTCTTTCACGCTAAACTAGGCACTGTACAAACAAATGCTTTAAATAAAAGTTGTAGCCTAGATCTTTTAATTTTCTATAAATTCGATTATATATACTTTTGTCATAAAATGCATACTAAGGCCGAAAATCTTAAAAAAATAGATTTTTTCACACGTTTTCGTGAGAAAAAACAGAAAATCGCTAATTACCGCTAAACTAAGCGTTATACAAAAAAAATGTTTGAAATACAAGTTGTAGGATTTTAAATTCTCTACATTTTTTATTATACACTTTTGCGCTAAAATGCATATTAAAGCCGTAATCTTAAAAAAAATTTCTTTAAGTGAATAACAGCCTCACCAAGAATTTCAGCAAACATGGCGCCTACCCTATCTTGTAGAGAATAAAAAATTGAGTAAATTAGGCGATTTTAAAAAAAATTGTAGGACCAGTTTTTGAGAAAATCGCAAAAAAGTGAAAAATTACACGAATAAACTACTACTTCCGGTTGACCGATTTTGATGAAAGTGTTTTGTGTCGGGTCCGGTAGTGGTATGTAACTTAAGTTTCAAGTTTCAAGTTCGTACGATGTTCCGTTCTTGAGATATTTTGTATACACACAGACATACATAGACACACACACACACACACACACACAGACACACCAATCGCTAAAAACATGTGTTTTGGGTTCAGGGAGCCTGAAAACATGTAGATCCGGTGAAAACTCAATTTCCAAAAATCGACATGAAAACAATACTTTCCTTCCTATATATTCATATAGGCAAGAGAAAGTAAAAAATAGTTCCAAAATATCTCAACACAGTACTCTATTAAATAAACTTAGAATAATTGAACGAAATGTTTACGAACAGGAATCGTGCGGGGATTATTTTATGCTACATAATGCAATCTATTGTAATTTAATATCTAGTTCAGTTAACTGGCCTATTAACACTCGTGGGAATGAAGGGCGTAAGTCCTCAAAATTTCTACGGTGTAATGTAAAGGGCTCTCAAAACAAGCTGTTATGTTTATTATTCAGATCTATAATCATAAGTTCTATTAGTATGAATTCCCATTTAAATAGAATATCTCACCAAACACACCCGCGTTCTATTAGTTTTGTTTGGCGTCAAGGGAAATAGAAGCCTAACCCTTTCCCTAACAAAATATACATAGAATAATTTACAACAGGCTAATAGCAATAATTTATACCGTGAAATTTTTAGCCTTAATCTGCGATACTTTTACTATTTTTACTTTCTCTTGCCTATATGAATATATAGGAAGGAAAGTATTGTTTTCATGTCGATTTTTCGAAACCGAGTTTTCACCGGATCTATACGTTTTCAGACCCCCTGAATCCAAAAAAACAAGTTTTTAGCGATTGGTCTGTGTGTGTGTGTGTGTGTGTGTGTGTGGTTGTGTGTGTGTGTGTGTGTGTGTGTGTGTGTGTGTGTGTACAAAATATCTCAAGAACGGAACATCGTACGAACTTGAAACTTGAAACTTAAGTTACATACCACTACCGGACCCGACACAAACATTTTCATCAAAATCGGTCAACCGGAAGTAGTAGTTTATTCGTATAATTTTTCACTTTTTGCGATTTTCTCAAAAACTGGTCCTACGATTTTTTTAAAAATCACCTCATTTACTCAATTTCTTATTCTCTAAAAGATAGGGTAGGCGCCATGTTTGCTAAAATTCTGCGTGAGGCTGTTTTTACGTAAAAACAGTTTATTTTTAAGATTGCGGCTTTAATATGCATTTTAGCGCAAAACGTTATATAATAAAAGTTGTGGAGAATGTAAAATTCTACAACTTTTATTTCAAACATTTTTTTGTATAACCCTTAGTTTAGCGGTAATTAGCAATTTTCTGTTTTTTTCTCACGAAAACGTGTGAAAAATCTATTTTTTTAAGATTTCGGCCTAAGAATGCATTTTACGACAAAAGTGTGTATAATAAAATTTGCAGAAAATTAAAAGATCTACAACTTTTATTTTAAGCATTTTTTGTACAGTGCCTAGTTTAGCGTGAATGAGCGATTTTCCGTATTTTTAAGCTAAACTGAGGTCGATTTTAATTTTGCGTATTCACTAATATTTTTTTAAGTTAGTTTTTTGTTTATTTCTAATATTTTATTACTAATGTTAAGTTTATTGTTAATTATTTGTATTGGCAAGAGAAAGTTGTGTGAGTGTTTCACACTAGATTTTTTATTTATTATTATTAACCCTTTCAATCCCAAATTTTTTAACTATGCACAAACAAATATGTGTACATTGTTTCATACACTTTACTGACATTTAAGTAAAATAAAATCACTTTTAGACCTTTAGCCTTTTTTTGATGGCGTGACAAAAAAGTGTGACACATATGTCACATTGGGCTTGATGGTATCAAAGTTCCCAACAATATTAATAAGTAAAAATCATGTAAGGCTTCCTAAACAAAATTCTCTTGCTTAGATTTGTAGCAAAGCATTAGTTAAGACTTAAAAAAGGTTACAATTCAAAAATATTGGTAAAATGGACAAAATCAGTATTTACAGCCTAAAAAATATACTTGTATATTCAACATACTTGAAGAAATGCTACTTTATTTTAGTAAATAAACACGAATATTTAAGACTAAAACTAACTTTAAAAAGAAACTAATGGTCGCGTCCGTGGCGTAGTGGTCAGCATCTTACACTGCAAAGCGGAGGTCTCAGGTTGGATTCCTGGCTAGGGTACAGAAAATTATTACACTTCACATCCAGCGCTCTTTAATCAAAAGTAGTCGCTAAAAATTAAAGTTTTTATGTCTGTTATTTCACTCCAATGTGACTTCTATGCCTAACTGGGTAATAAAGGGTTAATGGAAACGATTAGAAAAAGAAGACTAAAATTTTACGGACACCTGTATAGAATGGATGACAACACGTTGATACAACAAATTTTTAAGACACTAAACAATCGACCTAGGGTGTCGAATAAATGGTTTAAGAAGTCAGAAAGAATATTGAAAAAATTGGAATAAACAGATAAAACTTAACTTATGAACTTTTCCCTTAAAATGCATTTATAAGGCCGCAATCTTAAAAAACAATTTTTTTTACACGGAGAACAGAAGCCCCACAAATTTCAGCAGACTTGGCTCTTACCCTATCTTCTAGAACAAAAAAATGTAGTAAAAAGGTGTTTTTAAACAAAATCGTAGAAACCATTTTGGAGGAAATTCCTGGTTTTCATGAAAATATTTGTATCGGGTTCTCTTATGGTACCTAACTTATGTTCCAGTGTTCAACTTCGTATGCTATTCTCTTTTTAATATAATTTTCACACAAACACACACACACACACACACACACACACGCGCGCGCGCGCGCGTACACACACACACACACACACACACACACACGTTTTCTTTTGTGTTCAAGGGACTAGAAACGTGTGTTTCCGGAGAAAATTTGATTTCGAAAAATAGACGTGAAAACAATACTTTTCTTCCCATATTTCTCGCAAGACTGTGAAGTAGATTTCTAAAAAAACTGTAATTAGAATAGATTTATTTGATTGTTTTGTATTTTATTGATAAGATTCTTTGATGGCCTCAAGTTACTGTTGCACCTAATGGAAGTGCAAAAAAGTGCAAAGTGTTTTTTGCATATTATAGGGGAAGAGAAAGTAAAAAACTTACAACTTCTATTTCAAGCATTGTTTCTACTGAGGTGATTTTCCATACTGTGCTCGTAAAATAAAGTTCAACAAAGGTTGAACTGTTAAAACTGTTCTGTTGTAAATGATTAAAATTAGATTATGTTTGTTATTATTTACATTGGAAAGAGAAAGTCGCGTTAGTGTTTCGCACCAGATTAAAGCACAATTGATAAAGGATAAATTGAAATAATCTCGGCGGAAATGTTAATTTCAGTAATCTCTACTATATATTATCCAAATTTTACAAATTATCAAGAGTTGTGGACTAGAACACAGTCCTTACTTAAGCAGAGTTTCTAAGTGACTTGTTATCATGGGCTCTTAAACTGTAACTTAACATTCAAGTAACGCCCAAATGGTAACTTAACAATATAAACAACGATGTTGAACACAAAGTTTTCAGAAAGTTAACTTATTAGAAGTGTAAACTAGAGGAATTTAAATAACATTAAAACGTACGCATGTATTTATTTAAATTAAATAAACATATATAATATTATTATCCCACTTCGACGAATTTGAAAAGAGGATTATATTTTCGGTACGGCCTTTATATAAATTCAACGATAATTATTAATATAGTGACAATATCTAAAAGGAAAGTGTTGGTTTTTAGAAGTGTTAAAGTAAATAATAATGAAAGTTGATAGGCCTATATCGGGTTGTTTCCAAGAAATGGTTAGAAATACAGTGTATAAATAGTTAGGGATCGTATTGCCGAGACGGCTACCAGAGAAGAGTTGTTGTATCTGTTTAGATAATTAGCTCTTTCGTTATGGTGTGATATTGTAATAGGTTTGTTTACCTTTTGTTAAGATTCATCCAGAAACCGACAGAAATTTTTTAAATTTTTATTATTATATCGAAAATCTTTGTTCATCTCCTAATTTCCGTAGCTTAGATACGAGGTGTGGCTATTAAATAATGAGACAGACGTTGTAAAAAGTTTTATTTTTACTTAATACAAAATCACTTATTGTCACCTTCAATATACACTCCTCCTCTATCCCTACAACGCTCCACGCGAATTTTCTATTGTTGAAAACAGTGCTGGAAGTCATCTTCTGTCAGTTCCTTCAGGACACGTGCCACTTTCTCTTTTACAGCCTTCCCGGTCATTCTAAAGCACTTATACGCGTACAGATACACAGGGTTTTTCATACTATTATAACATCTAATCTTGGCTTGTCTTGAGAGTGCCTTCTTCTTATTCAAGTGGTGGGATACTCGGAATGCACCGGCCATCTTTCCTCGTCTGCTGTTCTTCGTTTTCTTTTCACTGATCTCCGGTTGATTTATCTCCTCGGGTACTTGAAGCTATGAACTTTTCGCAATTTTTCCGCATTGCGTCTTCAAGTGACGCGAAGCTGTTTTAATGATTGTTGTTATGTATTTAGTTTTTTCGAAAGAAATCTGTAATCCTGCTTTTTCTTTTTGTTCTTTTAACACATTGGTTTGTTTTGTTGCTGTTTTCATGCCCCTTGTAACGATTTCTATAAGTCATCTCCAAAAGCAAGACAGTTTATTTTTATACCGTTCTTTGATTTTCCAATGTGTGGTCGGTTTAACTTAAGTTCTATTTCCCATTCCTGAATTTCCAGCACGTAGTTAAAAAGAACATATCTATGGCAGTCTTTGATTCTATCTAACGCCAGTTTTAATTTAAAACTCTTCGGAGATTTCTCCTAGAATTTTTATAGTTGGTTGCGCCTGTTTTAATGTTTCCTGAAGTGATAATGTATGTAAAGCAAATTAACTTTTTTCAGAATTTAAATGCTCACAATTACAACACTAGAAAAAGAATAATGAATCAGTACGTTGCTAAGCACAACACTACCTTGTTTGAACAGAAACCTACTAATTCAGGTACTAAATATATTAATAAATTACTACAAGCTTTAAGAAAGTTGTTGTGATCTATACTTGTTTAAAAAAACTAAGAAAAAGTACGTGATTGATGAAACAGTTTACAATGTACAATAGTTAATTTCTAAATAGCCTTTTTAAAAAAAAAACATTTCTAAGTAAACGATGAGGTGAATTGTGTATTACTTGGGAAAACTTATTAGAAGACAACTTAATGAAAGTAAGCATGTAGTAATAAAAAGGTAATAATAAATGAATGGTGAGTAATGAATTTAATAAGGTGAAATTGTTAGGATTAGTGATTTTTTTTATCTTGAATTGTCCTAAACTCCTTTTTTGGAGTCTCCTGGTAGCAAAATCAAAAAAGCCTCAAACATTTACGAAAATTTAAATTTTTACCATAGTTTTATCAAGGTAATTTTTATCTTAGATAACATATATTTTTTATAGCTGCCCGTCCCGAATTCAACCGGGGATAATTTTGTTTTATTTCAATAATTTTTAAGAAAATATAAATAAATAGTAAAAACTAAAAAATAATAGTAAAACAAAATAGTATAAATATAATAAATATAAATAAATATATAATAAATTTCAATAATTTTTAAATTAAGATAAACCGAAACAAGATTTTCTGATTTGGAAACATTCTTATAGACTATATTTCTTTGGACACCAACGAGTTTCTACATCTACCTCGTTTGGAACTTAATAAACAAAAAATATTGGTTTATGGGTTGAACACCGTTTTTAACCCCTTACGGTACACTTTTGTAATCATTAAGGGATAATTTTTTTTAGGTGCACTATAGGTAACATCACCGAGTTTCAACTATGTAGCTCGTCTGTAACTGAGTAAACTGAAAACATTGATTAAAGGGTTGAACCCCATTTTCAACCTTTTAGGGGTACATTATAGAAATTGTTAAGGGGAAAATTGTTTAGTTACACTATAAATTACATCACCAAAATTCAACCAACTAACTCGTCTGGAACTTAGTAAACAATAAATATTGGTTCAAAGGTCGAACACCATGTTCATTCCTTTAGGGGTTATTTGGCAATAATATAATAATAATAATAATAATAATAATAATAATAATCTTTATTCACATATTATAATAGTCTACAATATAAAGGCAAAATACATAAATTAGTATAACAATGAAATGAAATGAAACAAAATATAAATTTTATATAAAATGTGGAACTCGGTATCTCTTTTAGAAAAAGCTGTGATGGAGGATACCATCCATGAAAATACAATATCAAAGATGTGTACCAACATATAGACAAAATTAACAAAAAAAATTTGGTGTGAAACACTCACACAACTTATTCTTGCCAATGCAAATAATTAACAATATAACCTAACATTAGTAATAAAACATTAGAAATAAACAAAAAACTAACCTCAATAAACATAAACTTATTTTAATCACGAGTGAAAGACGCAAAATGAAAATCGATCTCAGTTTGGCTTAAAAATACGGAAAATCGCTCTTTCACGCTAAACTAGGCACTGTACAAAAAATGCTCTGAATAAAACTTGTAGATCTTTTAATTTTCTATAAATTTTATTATACACTTTTGTTGTAAAATGCATACTAAGGCCGAAATCTTAAAAAAATAGATTTTTCACAAGTTTTCGTGAGAAAAAAACAGAAAATTCCTAATTACCGCTAAACGTTATACAAAAAAATATTGGAAATAAAAGTTGTAGAATTTTAAATTGTCTACAACTTTAATTATATGCATTTTGTGGTAAAATGCATAGCCTAATAAAGCCGCAATCTAAAACAAAAAAGTTTTTTACGTAAAAACAGCCTCACCAAAAATTTCAGCAAACATGGCGCCTACCTATTAATCACTAAATGTAGCAAAAACAAATTATATGAACATTAATTTGCAGGGAGTGCAAGAAAATGTTGATTTTATAACTTACCATTCTTTTAATTGTACCATTGACTCTACCTGTACTTGTGAAAAAATTTTACATGCTACCTCTGGAAAATATTTGGGTATTACTCTGTATAATAGATTGATTTGGAGAAACCATATTGCTAATTTGAAAAAGCTGTTGAAAGTTTGCATTAATAAATTTTATTATTTAAAGCATTAGTGTCCAGTAGAAATTTTGATTTCTTTATAAATTATGCTTTCGTTGTATCAAGGTTAAAATATGGGGTGTTATGTTGAGGTGGAGCGTACAGCAATGTTTTTAAACCTTTATTAAAAGATTATATAAGATAATTTAAAATGATGACATTTATCACAAATTACAAATAACAGGAAAAAGTTTTGCTATTTTTGTAGGTCAACATTTTACCGTGGCTTATAAATAAATTGTAAAACATACTTTGTAAAGAATAAACTAACATCAGAGACAAAGTAAAGTGCTTTATGAAAGATATATTTTACCAGGGGGCTATTAAGGGAAAAGAAAAAAAATCTGGTGTGAAACACTCACACAACTTTCTCTTGCCAATGCAAATAATTAACAATAAACCTAACATTAGTAATACAACATTAGATATAAACTAAAAACTAACCTCAAAAACATAACCTTATTTTAATCATGAGTGAAAGATGCAAAATGAAAATCGAACTCAGTTCGGCTTAAAAATACGGAAAATCACTCTTTTACACTAAACTAGGCTCTGTAGAGAAAAATGCTTCAAATAAAAGTTGTAGATCTTTTTATTTCCTATAAATTTTATTTTATACACTTTTGTCGTAAAATGCATTCTAAGGCCGAAATCTTAAAAAACTAGATTTTTCACACGTTTTCGTGAGAAAAAAACAGAAAATTGCTAATTACCGTTAAACTAAGCGTTGTACAAAAAAATGTTTGAAATAAAAGTTGTAGGTTTTTAAATTCTCTACAACTTTTATTATATACATTTTTGCTCTAAAATTAATATTAAAGCCGTAATCTTAAAAAAAACTTTGTTTTTACGTGAAAACAGCCTCACCAAGAATTTCAGCAAACATGACGCCTACCCTATCTTGTAGAGAATAAAAAATTGAACAAATCAGGCGATTTTTAAAAAAAATCGTAGGACCAGTTTTTGAGAAAATCGCAAAAAAGTGAAAAATGACACGAATAAACTACTACTTCCGGTTGACCGATTTTTATGAAAATGTTCGTGTCGGGTCTGGTAGTGGTATGTAACTTAAGTTTCAAGTTTCAAGTTCGTACAATGTTCCGTTCTTGAGATATTCTGTTCACACGCACACACACACACACACACACACACACACACCAATCGCTAAGAACATGTTTTTTGGGTTCAGGGGGTCTGAAAACGTATAGATCCGGTGAAAACTCGATTTCGAAAAATCGACATGAAAACAATACTTCCCTTCCTATATATTCATATAGGCAAGAGAAAGTAAAAAGTTTTACAATTTTTGTAGGTCAACATTTTACCGTGGTTTATAAATTAATTGTAAAACATACTTTGTAAAGAATGAACTAACATCAGAGACAAAATAAAGTGCTTTATGAAGGAAAAATATATTTTACCAGGGGGCTATTAAAGGAAAAGAAAAATAAACATTATTGTCATATAGCTACGATGAAGCAGTTTAATATTCGGAAAACGTCACGAACGAATTTGATTGGTGAGAATCTGTCCGTCTATCCCTGAGTAGCTTTAAAACTTTTCCCCTTTCTGTATAGTTCACTACCGGCAGAGGATCGAATTGTGTGGGATGGGGTTTCACAACTCTCCCATCATAACCGCATTGCAGTGCCGAGATGCGCACACAGTCTCCATCCACACTTGCTGCTTCATCGCTGTGTTGTTTTGCACAACAACATTTAAAGTAAAAGTATCCGCTACACGTCTACGCAATAAACTGCTATTTCCTTCTTTGCGTGATTGCGAGCTTTTTAGGTATTCCATTAAGGCAACAGAGTGTTCTTCCAACATAAAACCTTACCTAAATGCTTAGCTATTTTTATTACGTACAACAATGGCTGTAGTCAACATGCCAAGTTATAACTAAATAATTATTACTCCCATAAAAACGTAGTTTAACATTTATTTTCTAGAACCTGTGGAACTCTAAATAACCACGTGAATCGGTTTAAAATTTTAACACCAGATACATCTATTTATTTATGTCGTATTTCCATTATAAACCACGTTAAGTAAACTTAAACATTTCTAAATCTTTTATTACAGCCTATATTCGCTGTATTCAACATTATTGGTATTATTTTTTACTTTCTCTTGCCTATATTAATATATAGGAAGGAAAGTATTGTTTTCATATCGATTTTTAGAAATCGAGTTTTCACCGGATCTACACGATTTCAGACCCCATGAATCCAAAAAACATGTTTTAAGCGATTGGTCTGTGTGTGTGTCTATGTGTGTGTGTGAACAGAATATCTCAAGAACGGAACATTGTACAAGTTTCAAACTTGAAACTTAAGTTACATACCACTACCGGACCCGACACGAACATTTTCATCAAAATCGGTCAACCGGAAGTAGTAGTTTATTCGTGTAATTTTTCACTTTTTTGCGATTTTCTCAAAAACTGGTCTTACGATTTTTCTTAAAATCGCCTGGTTTATTCAATTTTTTTATTCTCTACAAAATAAGGTAGCGCCTTGTTTTCTGAAATTCTCGGTGAGGCTGTTTTCACGTAAAGAAATTGTTTTTTTAAGATTACGGCTTTAATATGAATTTTAGCGCAAAAATTTATATAATAAAAGTTGTAGAGGATTAAAACCTACAACTTTTAATGCAAACATTTTTTTGTATAATGCTTAGTTTAGCAGTAATTAGCGATTTTCTGTTTTTTTCTCACGAAAACGTGTGAAAAAACTATTTTTTAAGATTTCGGCCTTAGTATGCATTTTACGACAAAAGTGTATATAATTAATTTTATAGGAAATAAAAAGATCTACAACTTTTATTTGAAACATTTTTCTCTACAGAGCCTAGTTTAGTGTAAAAGAGTGATTTTCCGTATTTTTAAACCGAACTGAGTTCGATTTTCATTTTGCGTCTTTCATTCATGATTAAAATAAGGTTATATTTTAGTGGTTAGTTGTTCGATTATTTCTAATGTTTTATTATTAATGTTAGGTTATATTGTTAATTATTTGCATTGGCAAGAGAAAGTTGTGTGAGTGTTTCACACCAGATTTTTTTAATCTGTATATCCACTAAGTGGTTTTAAACTTTATCGAGTCCCTTAAAATCTTTAATATGTTTCCCAAATTTATTTTTACTTTCTGTAAAATGTGGTAGTTAAAGAAAGTTATGTTTCACGTCAAATTTTCTAAATCGAGTTTTCACAGGAAAAACACATTCCCAGTTCCCCTGAGCCCAAAATATTTGTTTTTACCGGTTCATCTGTCTGTGTGTCTGTACTACATAATGTGAACAAAGAAATGGAAAATCGAATGAAGTTGAAACTTGGCATTTAAATTAGGTGCCTTGAGGAAACACAGCACGATCATTTTTATATAAAAAATCGGTGAACTGGAAGTAATAGTTTATTTGTGCGAAAGTTTTGCTATTTTCTCAAAAAACTCCTCTTTAAATTTTTATTAAAGGTACCATTAGGAAATCCGACACGAACATTTTCATAAAAAAAATCTGGTGTGAAACACTTACACAACTTTTTCTTGCCAATGCAAATAATTAACAATATAACCTAACATTAGTAATAAAACATTAGAAATAAACAAACAACTAACCTCTAAAAATTTAACCTTATTTTTTAAATCGTGAGTGAATGACGCAAAATGAAAATCGAACTCAGTTTGGCTTAAAAAAACGGAAAATCACACTTTCACGCTAAACTAGGCTCTGTAGAGAAACGTTCTCTAAAAAAAAGTTGTCGATCTCTTAATTTTCTATAAATTTTATTAGCCTATATACACTTTTGTCGTAAAATGCATACTAAGTCCCAAATCTTAAAATAATCGATTTTTCACACGTTTTCGTGAGAAAAAAACAGAAAATCGCTAATTACCGCTAAACTTAGCGTTATACAAAAAAATGTTTGAAATAAAAGTTGTAGCGTTTTAAATTCTCTATAACTTTTATTATATAAAGTTTGCGCTAAAATACATATTAAAGCCGCAATATTAAGAAAACAATTGTTTTACGTGAAAACGCCTCACCAAGAATTTCAGCAAACATGGCGCCTACCCTATCTTGTAGAGCATAAAAAATTAAGTAAATGAGGCGATTTAAAAAAAATCGTAAGACCAGTTTTTGAGAAAATCGCAAAAAAAGTGAAAAATTACACGAATAAACTACTACTTCCGGTTGACCGATTTTGACGAAAATGTTCGTGTCGGGTGCGGTAGTGGTATGGAACTTATGTTTTAAGTTTCAAGTTCGTACGATGTTTCGTTCTTGAGATATTCTGTTCACACACACACTCACAGACACACAGAGACACAGACATTCACACGGACATACACACAGACCAATCGCTACAAACATGTTTTTTGGGTTCAGGGGGTCTGAAAACGTGTAAATCCGGTGAAAACTCAATTTCGAATAATCGACATTAAAACAATACCTTGCTCCCTATATTATTATATTCATATAGGCAAGAGAAAGTAAAAAACGGTGAACCGGAAGTAGTAGTTTATTTATGTGATTTTTAATTTTTGCGATTTTCTAAAGAACTTCTTAAATTTCGATTACAGTAACCTCATTTATTTTATTACATTTTTTGTACTCTACAGTATAAAGTAAGTCTGAGACAAAACCTAGAAGCAGTAATCTCGTGGTAAAAAATGTTTTTTTTTTTAAATTGCGACCTTAATATGCATTTTAGGAAAAAGAGTATAGTCTATAATCGGAGCTATAGAAAAATTGAAACCTACAAGTTTTATTTAAAACATTTTTTCTTACAGAGCATAGCTTAGCGTCAACTAATGATTTTCCTTGCTTGGCTAATTGAAATCGGTAAAAAATGGTTTTAAAAATTGGATATGTTTTTAATATGGCTAAATATTGTGACAATATCGAAGAAGGTTCGCGAAATCTCTAGCATTTCATGGTAAAGAGTAGATAATAGAGTGGAAAAGTAACAATGGGGTGGCTATAAAGGGATGCCTATTCATGAAAGTTGTTTGAAATGACTGCGCTATTGTGTATGATAAAAGGTCGGGTATTGTTGTACAACTATTTATGAATGGGACCTGTAACACTTCCCATTAACAATAGATCTATTGTTACTTGTTTACATCAGTTCATCAGTTATGACTTTTCGAGAACTAATAAAAAAGATTATTGATCGAATCTCTGTGTCGTTCGAGAAGTCTCTTTGAACCCCCCCTCCTTATATAAATAGACCCCCGAGCGCGGTCAGTGAGTTAGTATTCGTTTGATCTTTGACGAGTGACTGTCGGGCGTTATATCAGGTTAACGGTTCCGAGGTATTGTTATACCATCCTTGTGTGTGTGTGTGTGTGTATCGTGTAAAGTTATTGTGTATCTGTATTAAATTCAGTTTTGTGTATTAAGTTTTCATTTTGTATGTGTATTCTATAAAATTGATTGTAAGTAGTGCTAAGTAAATTATTAAGTTATCGATTATTTATTATTTATTTTAAGTAAATTATTAAGTCATTTATTGTATTACTTCATTATAATTAGTTTATTATTTATTTTGTAAATCTTTTAGTGTAATAAATATTTGCAATTTTAAACGTTAGTGTATTAATTATTTAATTACCTAGATCCCGAAACGGACCTTAGCGATAAGTATCACAATATTTAAAACCCTATTATTAAATCTAATATTTAATCGTCACCATTTAATATTAATGAGTGTGCAAATTTTAATGAAAATGAATTCAACTAATCAAAATTAGTTATTTTCAAGATTGTTGAATAATTTAATTAAGTTATCCGTTACTTGGTTTTACCGCAAATACATTTAAACTGTAATACTAGTTCCAATTCTCGCCACGTTGAACGCTATGTTCATGAATATGTAATGGCTGCCCGCTTAGAATTTGTTGTGCTTCGTCTCCTTCAGAATTTTAATGTTTACCTCGTAATATCTTGAATTTTATTAATTAAAAATCTGGTGGGAAACACTCACACAACTGCCAATGCAAATAATTAACAATATAACCTAACACTAGTAATAAAATATTAAAAAAATGAAAATCAACCTCAGTTTGGCTTAAAAAAACGGAAATCACTATTTTACGCTAAACTAGGCTCTGCACACAAAAATGCTCTAAATAAAAGTTGTAGGTCTTTTAATTTCCTATAAATTTGATTAATACACTTTTGTCGTAAAATGCATACTAAGGCCGAAATTTAAAAAAAATCGATTTTTCACACGTTTTCGTGAGAGAAAAACAGAAAATCGCTAACTACCGCTGAACTAAGCGTTTAACAAAAAATATTTGAAATAAAAGTTGTAGGACTTCAAATTCTCTTCAACTTTTATTATATAAATTTTTGCGCTAAAATGCATATTAAAGCCGCAATATTAAAAAACCATTTGTTTTACGTGAAAACGCCTCACCAAGAATTTCAGCCAACATGGCGCTTACCTTATTTTGTAGAGAATAAAAAATTGAATAAACCAGGCGATTTAAAGAAAAATCGTAGGACCAGTTTTTGAGAAAATCGCAAAAAAAGTGAAAAATTACACGAATAAATACTACTTCCGGTTGACCGATTTTGATGAAAATGTTCGTGTCGGGTCCGGTAGTGGTATGTAACTTAAGTTTCAAGTTTCAAGTTCGTACAATGTTCCGTTCTTGAGATATTCTGTTCATACACACACTCACAGACACACACACAGACCAATCGCTAAAAACATGTTTTTCTGGATTCAGGGGGTCTGAAAACGTATATTTTTATTTTGTTTTTTTTTTTTTTGTTTAACGTCCGACTGTTTTGCAAATTGCTGCTAATGCAGACGGTGAAGGATGAAATGAATTTTTCGTAACGTATGAAAAAATGCCATGCCCGAGTGGGATTCGAACCCAAGACCGCGTGATGAGAGGCGAGCACGTTACCAACATCGCCAACGCGGCCGGCTCTGAAAACGTATAGATCCGGTGAAAACTCGATATCTTAAAATCAACATGAAAACAATACTTTCCTTCCTATATATTCATATATGCAAGAGAAAGTAAAAATATACATTAATAGCCTCTTTTCTGGAGATTTGTACTATTGGCATAATAATTGTATAACATGAAGCAAATATTTATAGGCAAATTTATCAAAAGTTAATTAATTAATTAACACTTAACTGTTAATTGTCTTCTTAACTGGTTATGGCACCAGCCACCAAAATGTCTTGAAAATATTTTATATAACTAACATTCTTGTTACTACAGTGTTTATTACTTACTTAAAATGTGTTACAAGTGTTCGTTTATTTTATTTTATTTATTTGTGGTTTTTATTGAGTTGTGTATTTATATATTATTAAGTTATTCGTTCATTGATTGTTCATTCAAACGTAAATTTTAAAATGATTTAATTTTATAGTTTTGTTCACTGTTACTGTACTAAACGGTAGCGGTCACTCACGCGCAGCTGCTGTGAGATTATGAGTGATGACGTAGTCTAGTCCCTACCAACTCGGCTGGCGGCGGTAGGATTCTGCATTGGTTTTATAAATATAGCTGTTCAGGTATGTTTAGGCCTGCACGGGAAATCGATTTTAATTTTAATAATTCTTCGTTTCCAGCCGGAAGTTTTTCTCTGAGTAACTTGTTTTCTTTTTTAATTCGGCGTTTTCACGTTTTAAGCGATCTGTTTCCTCTGATTGCGCAACATTAAAATTTGGCGGTTTTTCATTAAAACAAGGCCTACATTTTTCTACGGTTATCCCTTCATTTTGTGAAATGCCTGAGTTGTAATTTGATGATGAGTTTAAAATATCATAAACTTCCTTATGAGCGTATCGTTCTTCTGTACGATTTTTACGTTCACTACAAGTCGGGTTTACTGGACGTATAATGGCACTACAAATCGGCAAAGTTAAATGTGGGACTGACTTCGTCTTTAGGACAAGTTTTAATGGAAGATGTAGCAACTTGAACTTTAAATTGCGTACATGACCCACCGGGTTGGTCTAGAGGTAAAGTCGTCGCCAAAATCAGCTGTTTAACAGCTGATTTTCGGAGACAAAGGTTCCTGGTTCAAATCCTAGTAAAGGTAGTTACTTTTATACGGATTTGAATACTAGACAGTGGTTACCGGTGTACTTTGATGGTTGGGGTTTCATTAACCATACTCTCTCAGGAATGGTCGGCCTGGGTCTGTACAACAGTACACCTCATTTACACGTCATACACATCATCCTCATCTCATTGGGTCATGGGGTTGCTTATTGTTCTAAATTGAACAGATTGCAACGTACACAAATTAGGAATAAAAAAAAATTGCGTGCATAATCTGAATCGTCGAAATGTACTGAACACACGCGACCACTATCAGCAGAAAATGAATCGGCCTGCTTGCAAGCATTTATCCGCTTCAATCAAGTTTCACTGGCCTTTGGAAAACGGTGAAAATTAAGAACAATTTTTTTTGGTGTCTATCGTGATTAGAACATCCGGCAATCGCACAACACACCATTATTAAAGACTAGTAAGGTATTACAGACCGTAAACTCTACGGTAGTAAACATAACTACGACTAGTAAACATTACTGATCGACACCGAAGCATCTTGCGTCGGCAGTCGTTGGTGACCAGATGACTTCAGGGGCGGGGCTTGTAAATGCGCATATTGTTGATGATCCCTACCGCCTAGTAAAGTAACCGTAGTTTTATTGATGAATCTTGAAATTATTTCATTGTAGAATATTTACTGATCACGCACAAAAATTATCACATTAATTTAAAATACAACCCACCGGGTTGGTCTAGTGGTAAAGTCATCGCCGCGAGTCAGCAGTTTGCCACTGGTCTTCGGAGACGAAGGTTCCTGGGCAAATCCTAGTAAAGCTATAGTCCAGCCTCTCTAAGTTTGCTCCTAATGTAAACAAATAATGACGTCACTGAGCATGCGCAGTATATCAAAATGTGTCCACGCCGATTAAAAAGTAACAACTAAATACTTTCAAAAGTATTTAAATACAAAATACTTTTAAAAATATTTTTCTAAATGAAATTGTTAAGCCTACATCATATTATGACTGATGTTTTTAGTACTTTAAGTAATTATAATTTAAAAAATAGTTAACTTAATAGGAATACGACATCCGTAAAGTCGCAGACTCAAGCGTGCACCCTGTAGTAGCTGGCTTTTGTTTGTTGACAGTAGGAGCAAACTAACAACGGCTCAACTGTAGTTATTTTTATATAGATTTGAATAATAGACAGTAGTTACCGTACTTTGATGGTTGGGTTTAAGTTAACCATACTCTCTTAGGAATGGTTGACCTGAATCTGTACACGATTCCATCTACAATGGCTAAAAACATGTTTTTTGGGTTCAGGGGGGCTGAAAACGTATTTCCCGTGAAAACTCCATTTCGGAAAATCGAAATAAAGGCAATAAGTTCCTTCCCTATATATTTATAAAGGGCCAGAGAAAGTAAAAATTTGTTTTCTTATCCATCTGCAATTCATTCTATACAATGATTTTTTTATGATTACGTCTATAGTACATTTGTTTTAGGAAGAAGCTTGTAAGGGGAGGGCGAGTAGGTAGAGTAGGGATAGTTTCAAGGGGCAAATTTCCCTCTCTTTCTAACTGTATACTACTGTTACAACTACGAGGTGCTTCCCCCACCACTAAACAGAACAACTCAGCGGCACAGAGCGTTGGAGGGAGAGCTTCAAGCTAGAACAAATGACCTATACCTGTATTCTGATCGTTTCCACCAATACATTATCATTTTATACACACAGATAAAATTAGCAATTTTGAGTTTAGAACAATAGCAAGGATGTTTTACAGAGAGGATAAATCTGCAAGGTTGATATTCTGTCTATTACTAATTAATGTAATTAACTCTACTAAAATACCAAAACTTAAGGAACGTTTTCGATCGTGAATAATTAACTTTGATTCTGTTTTATTGCAGGCCTACTAAGTTGCCTTAGTACATATCACTTATGGTAGATGTCTTCACTGAACTAGCAATATATTACACAGCAGAACACAGTGTTATTAATTTAAATTGAATATAATCATATACCACCCTTACGCACTCTGATATGTG